>CM076576.1:541844847-542236809 GCA_034641835.2 Pinus albicaulis | reverse complement strand
TGAAATGCACACAATCTATTCCACTCTCTTTGGCTGGGGATCTTCTTTCTTATAACTTGTCGATATACTTCATCCACCTCTGTGTATTTGCTAAAAGTGGGTCTGGTAAGGAAGACATGCTTCAGCTCATGTTGAATAAGCATGTCATTACTCAAGAGATCCCAGATAAATTTCCCGGTCACTCTTCCTTGGATGCTAGTGAATTTGGTGACATCCTTAGTTGTTTCTGAGTTTTATCATATAATATTCCCTTTGTATTAGCTTCTTATTAATCAAAAACATTGAGGGAAATCCTGTTTCTATCAGGGTTTCAATCTTGTTTAGGAATCTGCTGATGGACATGTCCAACTCATGACATTTCTCCTCCAATTGCCTTACTAAATTTCTCTTAGTGAGGATCCTCTTCACTTGTACTATGGTTGATATTCTATCTGGTACATCTAGCACTTCAAGCTCATAGCTTGTCTTAGAGTTCAGGAATTCTATAATCCTAGGGTCTGTTTTTGGCATGTTTCCTAATCTTTTATTTTCTTTATCAATGGTCACTGCGCATTTGTCCAACAACTATTTTTGTTCAAAAATGATGTTGATGGGGCGCCACATTTATTCCACTGACTTAATGATACTACTCCAGATTATCAAATTTATTTGGCCCAAAATGTTTTTGTCTGAAAATTCCTTCTCTGCCTTCTCTAATCTCTTGATCCGCTTCTTCGCTATCTCGTGGGGAGTTTCAGTCCTGGCCTTTTGATCTTTTAGGATGCCAATTTGTGCTTCCAATTTCCATATTTCTTGATTGTAGTGTCATGCTTTCCATGGCTTTTGATAGCTGGACTGTCATACTAGGTGTA
Organism: Pinus albicaulis; assembly: GCA_034641835.2. Classification (NCBI taxonomy): domain Eukaryota; kingdom Viridiplantae; phylum Streptophyta; class Pinopsida; order Pinales; family Pinaceae; genus Pinus; species Pinus albicaulis. The sequence continues at coordinate 542,235,958 of CM076576.1, read as the reverse complement.
CCAGCAGCTGTGGGAACAACTGATGGAATTGTTGAGATGGGGGTAGCTTCTATTTGGATGAGTGTACCTCAAACTGCCTCTTATTTCTCTTTCAGTAGTTTCTCCATCTCATTCTCCATCTGTTTGATTTGGGCATACTGTTCTACAACCGCTTTCAATAGCTCTACCTTCTGTGATTCCTCTTCCTCAATGCCTTTAGCCAGGGGATCTTTTGTAATTGAAATCTTGATTTTCTTCCTGAGGGCTGCTATATAAGCATTATTCTTCTTTAAAACCTCCTCCACAACTTGAACATTGGCTGGGTCATGACCCAGTTTCACTATTAACTCTTCTAAATATTTTATCCTTGAGTCTTTAGCCATGGTAGATATCCTATCCATTTTGCTTTGTGACTGAGCATTGGATAAGGATACCTGTAGCTTTGACAAGCTCATAGCAGTACTTGTCAAGGTGGAGGCCGTCATCTCTCAATTTTGGTTGTGTAATTACATTTGGTCAATCGGATGGATGTTCTTGGCATTAAATTTGAATGATGCCTTCTTGTAATCTCCTGCTCCTTGGGGTCGGACCAAGGCCTCTAGAAATGGCATCTGCATCCTTCTTTTCTCAGTGTAAAAAGAGGACAGTAGCCTACTTTGTGAACTTGGTGTCTGCTTCTAGAATTTATTATAGGTTTTAGTCTTCAACACCTCATTTCTCAACTTTATTTCCATGAATGTGTCATAAAATGATCTTTCTTAACCTTCTATGGTATGTCTGGAAGTAGATGTCTGCAAGGTCTACTGCTGTAGAAATTTTGTGGTAGTAGATTCACGAGAGACTTATGTTTGACCACCCACTGAAGATGGTCCAGGGGTGTTTGCAATATGAACCATTGTTTTCTGCCCTGATTCCCCTTTTTGATCAATATCCATATGCACTCAGGCCCTCTTCCTATATCTTATTTTGAATTCTCTACTAGAGGTATCAATCACTGAAGGTGACTGATCCTCTCTTGGAATTTTTCTCGCTGCCTCTTTTTCTTGCTCTTTCCCCTTGTCTTCTCTTCCTTCTGCATTCTCCCTTCCTTGTGATGTTGGGGTCTGGACACCTGGAGTGGACAACACTAGTTCTTCCTCTTCATGGAGGGTATTAGTCACCCATTTTATTTGATTGGCATATTGTTCAATTGAAGGCCTATGTATGTGAACATAGGGTGTGGACTTGATTTCCACCCTCTTGCTGGAGATAATCCCTGCAGGGTCATATGACCAAGTGAAATTGTGACTGAATCCTATCTCCATTATCTTTTCTGTTTCCTCTCTTGCTACTCTACTGTTGCAGATGAAGGGTCCAATTTGTTTTATGATCCTGAACTGAGTCTTCTTCCTTGCAGAGAGAAAGTGGAGCTCATCTGCATTTATCATTTGCCTTATGTATTCCAATGAAAAGACCCTCACTTCCATAGACTATAATTTATGTGTAGTTTTGATACATATACCAATCTACTATCTTCACTCGTTCTGTTAGTTGCATCGTTTTTCTGATTTCCTCATTTATCTTGGGCTTTGCTACATCATTGAGTGTGTTGATGGCTAGATGAAAAAATATATCTACAAAATCCTTGTATGTGAAATCCTTCTGCTATTTTAGAAGTAGGGTAGTCCAAAATATGATAGATTTGGGATCATTATCTTCATTTGCCTTGCACATTTGAAATTGAAATCTTGTAGACTGGAAATGGACATACATATATAAGGAGAAAATCACCAAGTTGGATAATAAATCTGAAAGTTGCATCTTTATTGGGTATAAGGATGGTTTAAAGGGTTACAAGCTTTGGAACCCGGAAATAAGGAAGGCTGTGTACAATTGAGATGTGGTGTTTAGAGAGGTGAAAGATGTTGCTAAACATGAATTCCTACCAAAGGAACCTGAGAAGATAAAGTTTGAGCTAAAAGAGGATGAATCAGACTCTATAACAATAAAAAAACTCAGAAGAGGAAGAGCCACAAACTCCAGCTATGAGAAGGTCATTTCGGGAAAGAAGACAACCAGAAAGGTATAGTCCATCTTCTTTCTATTCAAATTTTTCTTTAACTATAAGTGATGATGATCCCAGAACCATCAATGAGGCAGTAGATTCAGAGGATGGAAAACTTTGGTAGGAGACCATGGTTGATGAAATGGCATCCTTGCATAAAAATGAGGCATGGGATCTGGTGGAGTTTTCGGCTGGAAGGAAGCCCATCGGGAGAAGATGGGTGTTTAAGAAGAATATGAATGTAGAAGGAAAAGTGGAGAAATACAAAGCTTGATTGGTAGCAATTTGGTTATTCCCAGGTGCCGGGAATTGATTTTGGTGATATTTTTTCTCCTGTTACCAAAGTTACTTCTATTAGATTACTTTTATTTGTTGATGCTGCATTTGATTTTGAGGTAGAACAGATGGATGTGAAGACAACATTTCTTCACAGGGATCTTGAAGAGGAGATCTACATGAAACAACCTGAAGGATTTATGGTGAAGGGGAAGAAAGAACTGGTATGCAGGTTAAAGAATTCTTTTTATGGGTTAAAATAGTCACCAAGGATGTGGTATCAGAAATTTGATACCTATATACGGGGACTTGGCTTCACCAGAAGCAAGGAGGATCACTGTGTTTATTTTAAATTAATTGATGACCGTGTTATTTATTTGGTCATGTATGTGGATGATATGTTGTTGATTGGAAATGACAAAGAAATTATCCAAGATTTGAAGACCCAACTTTTCTCCAAATTCGACATGAAGGATCCTGGTGCTGCAAACTATATTTTGGGCATGGAAATTAAGAGAGATTGGACAAAGAGGAAGGAAGTATGTCGAGACTATATTGTAGAGGTTCAATATGCAGGATAGTAAGCCGGTGAATGTTCTGATTCTTGTAGGTACAAGGATGTCTGCTGAACAGTGTACCAAGACACAAGAAGAAGAGGAGGATATGTCTCGTGTTCCATATGCAAGTGTAGTGGGTAGCTTGATGTATGCAATGGTCTGTACTAGACTAGACATTGCACATGCAGTGGGAGTATTGAGCAGGTTTATGTCAAACCCAGGGAAGGAGCATTAGATAATAGTAAAGCGGGTTTTCAGATATTTGTGTGGCACTAGTGATTATGGCTTGTGCTACCAGGGAAGACCAGGATTGGAAAGAGTGTTGGAAATTCGTGATTTTGTTGATGCAGACTGGGCTGGAGATCTGGAACAAAGAAGATCTACAAGGGGGTATGTGTTTAGCCTATTTGGAGGTGCAGTCAATTGGATGATTAAAAAACAGTTTGTAGTGGCTCTTTCAACTACAGAGGCAGAATACATGGCAGCCACTCATGCAAGCAAGGAAGCAACTTGGTTGCAGAGATTGTGTTCAAGTATGGAGTTGGTGTAGCAAGCTATAAGGATAGACCGTGATAGGCAAAGTGCAATTTTATTGGCTAAGAACCCTGCTTATCATTCAAAGACAAAGCACATTGATGTTCAATATCACTTTGTGAAATATATGGTTGAGGCTAAAAGGGTGTTGCTGGTAAAGGTGGACACTTTGAAGAATGCTGCAGATGCATTGACGAAGTCTGTGAGCACTCAGAATTTCTCTTGGTGTAGAGAAACAATGGGTGTTGCAAAGCTGGGCTAATAACTCAGTTCTCCTGTGGCCCCTTGTGGAAAGAAAAAAAAAGTGAGAGAATGTTGGGTATGTATTATATTCTTTCCACGACTAGTCATGCGCGGGGGGGTGAAAGCCCCTTTCATACGTTGTGTCGGGCACACCAGGGGGGTCACAGGGGGGGCGACAGCGCCCCAGGAAAATTTTTTTGGTCCTTATTTTTCGGTGCGCGGACCCGCCCATGGTTTTGTGCATGGGTTTGCACATGGTTTTGGGGCATCATGGTTTTCGACCCCTGGTATTTTGTAGATCCGATCAAGGGAACTAGGATTATATTCTAATCCAGGGTTAAAGGATTGGGGTTTATGTATGCTTCGACATGTATATATATGTGTTGTAACACTAAAAGGAATATAATGAAAAAAATCAAGCTGGTCGTCCCGATTTGGGATCTAGGGGAAAATCTTTGTATTTATCTATTTTATGTTTTATGCTCTCGTTGTTGTTTATTTTCTGTTTTAATATTTGTTTGTAGATAATTTCTATATAGGGTTAAAACCTACAAGGTTTTCATTTGTCTCACTCATTGTGAATCCAAACCCGGTGAAATAGTTGTCAATCCTGGTGTACCAAGAACAAGGTGCTTGTTTCAGCCCATACAATGCTCTCTTGAGTCTACAAACATGTGAATGACTGTTGAAAGGTCTCAAAACCTTCTGGTTGCTTAATGTACACTTCTTCCACAATAAATCCATTGAGAAACGTAGTCTTCACATCCATTTTATGTATCTTCCACCCAATCTACGCCGAGAGTGCAAGGATAGATCTAATTGATGAGTACCTTGCAACCGGTGCAAAAGTATCCTCATAGTCAATCCCCTCAACTTGTGAGAATTCTCAGGCTACAAATCTAGCCTTGTACTTCTCCACAATCCCATGTGTTGTTTGATTCACCTTATAGATCCATTTAGATCCAATCACTTGTAGAAATTTGATAACTGATATGTTATACATTGAGATTCTCCTGATCACACACTATTTTAACTTCATGTACAATACAAAATCTCTTCTGCCATTGATCATTAATTGCGGAAATAAAAACAATCGCATGCGCACATTAAAACCATAAACAATCACACATATGAACACAGTATTTTATGGGAAAGCTTAAAGCTGAAAACCCCCAACTATCTGTATATTATATGTCATAGAGATCATGTAACAATCATTATAAAAATATCCTCACAAGCTCTTAGTATAATTTCCAATTGCTACACACTAATCAAGCCCGATCTAGCAAATCACATGCTCCAATCTCTGCCACCTGATAGCATGCCTCTACTGCGCAATCACTACTGAAGAATGGATCTGAATGAACTCGAATTGGTCCAGCCTTGCTCACGCAATCCTCATTGGCATCTCCAATCACTAGTTGTTGCAAATCATGCAACAGTATAGTCACAACTGATAGTCACACTGCTCTTTCACCTACCTCTTCACTGGTCTCCACTGAAACTGTCTATGAAATGTAGTTAACTGATGTATTCTTTAGTTGATTAATGAATTAATAATTAGTGAATTAATTAATAATTAATTCACACCACTCTCACTAGTGTATCAATCAGTTAGACTAGATACAACTAGCTCAACTATGTTTAACTCAGTTAAACTAAACACAACTCCATCAACTACCTCAATAACTCCACCAAACTCTGTCACATGAGTTCTAACTGAATTATCCATGCAGTAGCTCCACTTAACCCTCAATAATAGTGTAATTCCTTCTGTCAGCTCCTGTTCCACATCTGTTCACTTAACTGAAGTGCTCCAAGAGAATAAGATAATTTTTATAGTCCAAATATTATTAAGAGATAATAATATTCGACATATCTATTTTTAGACTGGCAATCTAAAAATATATTCTGCCCAATATGTCTAAAAATAGAAGTCCATATATTTTTCCAACTTGACCAACCATCCACAAATAGCATCCTGCAACTCATAGAATATGATCGACATGTCTAAAAATAGACATAGTCTAAAAATAGAATTGCGCCAAAAATAGCCTGCGGGCCCACTTAGTGAAGGTGACTTCTTTCCACTAAGCTCATCATCTTGTTGCAATCTCAACATCACTGATTTTCCGCCTAGTCTTGGGACAAATTCCCATGCATTGTTCTTGACAATGTAGTCATACTCCTCAACCATGGAATTAACCCAAATAGGTTGCTGCACTGCTTCCTCAAAAGAGGATGGTTCTGTCAGAATACACTTGCTCATAAGAGCCATGTATCTAGTAAACATGTCTGGAGACTGTCTCTATATATGTAGTGATGTATGTGCTCCTACATGTTCTGTCGCATCAAGTCTCAGTCTATTAGCTTATGTGGTGCGCCTTCTACCATGTCTGGTGGATGGCTCTACATGAGTGTTTTATGCCACTCCATGATCCTCCGCATGTGGCTGCTCTATATCTTGAGGTTCATCCTTTGGAACCAAGAGTTCCTCATCTACACACAAATAAAGCTCCCTCTCAAGGGACAATCACATGGCTTTCTCCTCATCAAATTTTATATCTCGTCTCACAACAATCATCCTATTGCTCGGTAAATACACCCGATAGTTGTGGGGAGTATCATTGCACCCCACAAATATCCCAATCTCAACTGTTGGTTCTGGCTTCTTTTTGGAATATTTGGTCACATGGCAATAGACAGATGAGCCAAAAATTTTAAAATATGAAGCAACAAGTTTCTTACTGTAGGTTTTAACCATGTATAGAAAGTATCTGCAAACGAATCTTAAAAATATAAAATAAACAATAGCGAGAGAATAAAACATAAAACAAATATACACAGAGATTTTCCCCTGGATCCAAAATCAGGACTACCAGCTTGATTTTTAATTATATTCCTTTTAGAGTTACAACACATATATACATGCCGAAGCATTCATAAACCCTAATCCATTAACCCTATATTAGAACATAACAATAGTTCCCTTGACCGGATCTACAAAATACCTGGGGCCAAAAACCATCATGCCCCAAAACCATGTACAAAAACATGGGCGGGTCCGCCCACTGAAAAATAGGGTCCAATTTTATTTATTTATTTATTATTATTATTATTATTTTTGGGGCACTAGCCCGAACCTCGAATAGCGGGGGCTTCCGCCCCCCTGTGACCCCCCTGCTTCACCCCACGCAACGTACAGGAGAGGCTATCGCCCCCCACATGTGTGACTAATTGTGGAAAGAATATAACACATACCCAAAATTCTCCCACATGTTTTTTTATTTCCACAGGGGGGCCACATGAGAGCTTAGTCATTAGTCCAACTCTGCAACACCCATTGTTTCTATACCACCAAGAGAACTTTTGAGTGCTCACATACTTCATCAATGCATCTGCAACATTCTTCAAAGTGTCCACCTTTGCCAACAACACCCTTTTATCCTCAACCATATCTCTCACAAAGTGATATTGAACATCAATGTGCTTTGTTTTTGAATGATAAGTAGGGTTCTTAGCCAAGAAAACTTCACTTTGCCTATCATAGTCTATCCTTATAGCTCGCTGCACCAACCCCATACTTGAACACAATCTCTGCCACAAAAATGCTTCCTTTCTTGCATGAGTGGTTGCCATGTATTCTACCTTTGTAGTTGAAAGAGCCACTACAGAATGTGTTTTACTCATCCAACTAACTGCACCTCCAAATAGGCTAAACGCATACCCACTTTAGAAATTTGGCTTATGTGATCCATAAATTGTGTATAAAAAATTTCAGTGAAAATCACATGTAAGAAAATTTTTCAACGCATTTTGAACCAACCAGTGTGGTTCATTATCAGGACAAGATTATGAACCACATTAGTTGGTTCGAAACACGTCGACAAATATTTTCTTACATGTGATTTTCACCGAAAGTTTTTATACACATACCCACTTGTAGATCTTCTTTGGTCCAGATCTCCAACCCAGTCTGCATCAACAAAACCACGTGTTGATCAGCAGTTGTCATTGATGTCAACCCAAGCAGCAACAGGGGCTAACCCAATATTGAATTAGAATTTTGACCTACCAAATTAATATATTCTAGGTCAATAATGCTTTTTATGGTTTCTACTTTTCAAGATGTTTCCGTTGATATATGGCACGCCATGTAATTCTTCACGGTTTGAGAGATATTCATGTTTGAAGTTTGTACCCCCAATTAGTGGGCTAAAACCCCATGGGGTTGGGGCATGGGTCATTGAAAAGTCATAATTAATATTTTTTAAGCTCCTAAGATCCCTCCCACGTTCACTTTTTGAAGCCTCTCTCAACTTAAGCATTCATATAAATTGTGATCTTCATTTCCTCCTTATGCATGGGATTTGGCCATCTGAAACGGGTCATCGTGGAAGTTTCACTCTAACTTTTTTTCTACGAAGGCTTAGAAGCTGAAATTTTTATGAGGTGAAGCCAAAATCCCGAGGAAGTTGAAGTAAAAATTTCAGATCAAGTTACACAATATTTTTTGAGATATGATCTGTGGAATTAGGGGTTTTTGCAGGCTCCTGAAATTCATCTCAAAGAAGTGACCTTGGTAAAATCATCATAACTCTCTCTCTGGGTATCGGATTGAAATTCTGAAAAAAATTAACAGATACTGCACAGTCTGCAGTTTTCTATCTATCAATTTTAGAGGCAAATGAAGAAACAATGACACATGGCACGTCGTACAAGTGCACTCTACTGAAACAATCCATAATTAGGGCAGTGTGAGAAATTGGGTATAAATCTTTCTTGAAGAATCCAAATTGGGTCAGACCTATGGCATTGGAAATAAGACACAGAGGACTACTAAAATAACATAGATAAATCAGATTCAATATCGAGCTCCTAGAAGGCAAGAAAAAGCTAGATCATGTGTTGTCAAGGATTGCAAAGGACCAGAATTTCTACGGCAGAAAAGAAAAAGGGTGCAGTAGAGGGTAGCATGACAAGAGCAGCAACCAAGGTGCATAACAACAGCAAGAATTTCATCATATGAAGTCTTCAAGTGGGCAGCACTGCATACAATCATTGTAAAGGTATCATTGTACTTAGTCATTGTAAATACATTATTGTACAAATTGTACTAGTGTCTATCTGCCAAGGGTTGAAGAGGCAGTGTTGGGAGGTCTAGGATCATCATTAGTTGGTTGTGTCAAAGTTGGGGTTATGGTCTAGTATATATTCTTCTTCTACATCATTCTATATCATTGTAAAGTGGACCATTTTCCCTGGTACGAGAGTCCATTCTTATTTTATTCTTCTATAGGGTGGTAGGGTGGTGCTAGGGTGAGTTGTAGCTCATTGGGTGTTGGGGCATCTGCTCAGTAACTACTGAAGAATCTCGGGCGTTGGAGCGTCCATCCAGTGGGAGCTGGAGAAAAATGCTATTCTAGATTCTAGGAAGTTGGAGCTTTATTTTCAATTGGAGTTGAAAAGAATTATTAGAAAAACATTAGGTGTTTTTTGTCCCAGAGTGGGTTTCCACCTTAAAAACTGTGTGCATTTGTGTTCCTCATGTTTGTTGCTATCATCGTACAAACACTGATAATAATTGAAGATTAACTAATGCTCTAATTGAAAAAAATACTGATTCACCCCCCCTCTCAGTATTTCCAACAATTGGTGTCAGAGCTTGGTTCCTTCAATAGCAGTTTAACAGCTGGAAGGAGGTCGTGGATTATACCAAGAATGGTGTACCTATATTCAATGAAAATAATTATGCACTTTGGAAAGGAATAATGGAGGTCTATCTCTTGGCGCAAGGTTACGAAGTATGGGACACTGTTCAAAATGGATTTACATCAACTGCGGATGAACAAGGTAAGAAGAATTTGGTAAATGATGCAAAAGAAAATAATATTATTATCAGTGGAATTATTGAATTTGCTTATCATAAGGTGTTGGGTTGTAAAACCGCCAAAAATGTATGGGACAAGCTTGAGAATATATATGCAGGTGACTCAAATGTTAAAGAAGAAAAGCTTCAAATCTATAGAGAAAAATTTGAGCAACTCAGAATGAAAGAAGATTGCAACATTACTGCATACTTTCAATACGTTGATGAAATAACCAATACTCTGGAAGGATTGGGAGAGCCAGTTGACGAGAAGACTATTATACGGAAGATTCTTAGAATGTTACTAAGGAGATTCAACCCAAAGGTATCGATCTTAGAATACAGTGCAAATCTGGACAAACTCAGTAAAGAGGAATTACATGGAGTTCTCATAGCATATGAAATGAGACTTGATGAAGAAGAGGGTACTTCGCATCTAGAAATTATGTTCGTTGCGTCTAAGAAAACCAATAAGGATAAACAACCTTCAATTGAAAATACATGCACCTGCAAGTGTGAAGAAAAGGGAGATGATGAAGAAGGTCTTTCAGATGAAGAATATTCTTACTTCATGGGAAAACAACAAATTGGTAAGGGAAAATTCAAAGGTAAAATTCCATTGATATGTTTCAGCTGTAATGAGGTTGGGCATTTTGCATCAAAATGTCCAAAAAAAAGTAATGGCAACTCAAAAAGAAAGAAAGGCTTTAAGAAATTCAACAAGCAAGGATCCAAAAGGAATTTTCTTTCTAAAGAAGATAGCTCATCATTCGATGAAGACAATGATAGTGAAGAAGAAGCCAATGAGAGAGTATTGTTTATGGCCAAGCACAATAAACCCAAGCACAATAAGCAAGAGGTATCAAACAACGAAGAAGAAGGATGGACCATAGACGAATTTTATGAGGAAGAAATCAAGCTTATAAAAGATCTCAAGGCAGAGAAGATCCATTCCAAAACTCTTGAAGAACAAGTTCAAGGTCTCAAAATTGAAGTTCAAGAACACAAATGCATTGAAGAGTCACTTCAAAAGAATTTGGAAGAAAGCAACAAATAAAGGGAAGAATTAGAAGCCGAAGTAGTCTCACTGCGTGAGGAAGTGAAGAAAGGAAAAACTATCCAAAACTATGCCAATAGCTCAAAGGCATTGGAAGAACTCATCAACAATCAATGATCTTACAACGACAAAACTGGCATCGGTTACAAAGAAGAAGAAGCATGACCTTCTACAACAAAATACAATGAACCTATGAGATCTGACATGCATGTATACGTCATTGGACAAGATTCGCAAGAACAACCTTGGAAGACAATTCCTCGACGAAAATTTCCATCCAGGTACCAACATATTTTTTATGGCTACTGTTATTCATGTGGAAAATTTGGTCATAAAGTTGTAGAATGTCGCACGTACCCTAGGAACGAATACAATTCTAGGAGATCTGTCGAATATGAACCTCCCAGGGCTCAGCGAAATATCAATAGATTGGAACATTTAAGAAATAATATTGAATGTTACAAATGTCGAAACTTTGGACACATAGCTAAAGACTGTAGACTTGAAAATCCTCTAGAAGAATCTTCGAAGCCATAGAATGAACGAACATGGAAGAAGAAGAAGAATGATAATTGTGCTCTCTCTCTCAAGGCTCAAAAGAACAAAGATGTGTCGTATGTTGATAGCAGTTGCTCAACGCATATGACTGGAGATAGAAATAAATTTGTATCTCTGAAAGAGAAGAAGGATGGAACCGTGTCCTTTGGAAATGTTGGATATTAAAATGTTATAGGATCAGATACTGTCACTCTCGGAAGCAAAGATGTTCTAGCCAAGAATGTTCTATTGGTTGAAAACATGAATCACAATCTGCTCAGTGTTGGACAAATGTGTGATCAAGGACACACAATACTATTCAACTCCACGAAATGTGAAATTAGGAAAGGCGTGTATGGTGAAATTGTGGCTACAAAAAGTCGAGATCCAAACGACATATATGTTCTAGATGAAGCAACTAAAGGATGTCTAATAGCTAAAGAGGATGATACAATAATTGGTAGCAATGATGATCGACTAAGTAAGAATTTTGCTACAAAGGTGCAAAGTGATTTAGATATGTCTTTACTTGGTTGCAAATTGAGCATTGATGACTCATCTAAGGATGTGGATCAAACGTTGTACAGATCTATGATTAGTAGTCTTCTATATGTAACAGCCTCCCGACCAAATGTTATGCAAACAGTTGGACAAGTAGCAAGATTCCAAGCAGCACCAAAAGAATCACATATTAAATATTCACCAGCATTGGAATATCTTTGTTAGAAGCTTGGGATTATCCCAAGTTATCATTAGATTTTCCTTTTTCAGAATATAAAGGGGGAGTGGAAGTGTGTACAGGTCTGCAAGATGGTTGTGTGTCAGCGTGAGTGGAAGTGTGTACAGGTCCGTAGGATGGTTGTGTTTCAGGGGGAGTTACCCTTTTCCATTGATGTCAAAGGGGGAGAAAATGTTGTAGGAAGAGGTGTCATGATCGCAGGGGGAGTACTTGTGTTGCCATCAATGTCAAAGGGGGAGATTGTTGATCAACGGTTGTCATTGATGTCAACCCAAGCAGCACAAGGGGATAACCCAATATTGCATGGGAATTTTGACCTACCAAATTAATATATTCTGGGTCAATAATACTTTTTATTGTTTCTACTTGTCGAGATGTTTCTGTTGATATATGGCACGCCATGTAATTCTTCACAGTTTGAGATATATTCATGTTTGAAGTTTGTACCCCTAGTTAGTGGGCTAAAACCCCATGGGGTTGGGGCATGGGTCATTGAAAATTCATAATTAATATTTTTTAAGCTCCTAAGATCCCTCCCACGTTCACTTGTTGAAGCCTCTCTCAACTTAAGCATTCATATAAATTGTGAACTTCATTTCCTCCTTATGCATGGGATTTGGCCATCTGAAACAGGTCATCATGGAATTTTCGCTCTAAATGTTTTTCTACAAAGGATCAGAAGCTGAAATTTTTATGAGGAGAATCAGAAATCCTGAGGAATCTTCAATAAAAATTTCAGATCAAGTTGCGCAATATTTTTGGAGATATGATCTGTGGAAGTAAGTGTTTTTGCAGGCTCCTGAAATTCATCTCAAAGAAGTGACCTTGGTAAAATAGTCATAACTCTCTCTGAGTATCGGATTGGAATTTCATAAATGGTGGTAGATAGTGCACAGTATGTAGTTGTTTCTCTATCAATTTCATAGGAAAATGAAGAAACAATGACACGTGGCACACCGTACAAGTGCGCTCTGCTAAAACAATCCATAATTAGGGCAGTGTGAGAAATTGGGTATAAATATATCTTGAAGAATACAAATTGGGTCAGACCTATGGAATTGGAAAGAAGACTCATAGGAATACTACATGACCTAAAATCAGATATTGAGGATCTAAAATAACAGAGATACATCAGATTCAATATTGAGCTCCTAGAAGGCAAGAAAAAGCTAGATCATGTGTTGTCAAGGATTGCAACGGACCAGAATTTCTATGACATAAAAGAAAAAAAAGTTGCAATAGAGGGTAGCATGACAAGAGAAGCAACCAAGGTGCTTTACAACAGCAAGAATTTCATCATATGAAGTCTTCAAGTGGGCAGCACTGCATACAATCATTGTACTTAGTCATTGTAAATACATTATTGTACAAATTGTACTAGTGTCTATCTGCCAAGGGTTGAAGAGGCAGTGTTGGGAGGTCTAGGATCATCATTAGGTGGTTGTGTCAAAGTTGGGGTTATGGTCTAGTATACCTTCTTCTTCTACATCATTCTATATCATTGTAAAGTGGACCATTTTCCCTGGTACGGGAGTCCATTCTTATTTTATTCTTCTATAGGTTGGTAGGGTGGTGCTAGGGTGATTTGTAGCTCATTGGGTGTTGGGACATCTATTCAGTGACTACTGAAGAATCTTGGGTGTTGGAGCGTCCATCCAGTGGGAGCTAGAGAAGAATGCTTTTCTAGATTCTAGGAAGCTGGAGCTTAATTTTCAATTGGAGTTGAAAATAATTATTAGAAAAACATTAGGTGGTTTTTGTCCCAGAGAGGGTTTCCACCTTAAAAACTGTGTGCATTTGTGTTCCTCTTGTTTGCTGCTATCATCATACAAACACTGATAATAATTGAATATTAACTAATGCTCTAATTGAAAGAAATACTGATTCACCCCCCCTCTCAGTATTTCCAACACCACGGATGTCCAAAACTCTATCCAATCCTAGTTTCCCTTGTAGCACAAACCATAATTACTAGTGCCATGCAAATATCTAAAAACCCACTTCTCATGTCTTGGGACACTTTTCAACATATATATTTACACCTACAAGTATAGGAACTTTCACCGGTTTACCCAAAAATATAGTTTGCAGCACCAAGATCCTTCGTGTCGAATTTGGAGAACAATTGGGTCTTCAAATCATGGATAATTTCTTTGTCATTTCTAATTAGAAACATATCATCCACATACAAGACCAAATAAATAACATGGTCACCAATTAATTTAAAATATACACAGTGACCCTCTTTGCTCTGGTGAAGCCAAGTCCCTGTATATAGGTATCAAATTTCTGATACCACATCATTGGTGATTGTTTTAACCCATACAAATACTTTTTTTAACCTGCATACCAGTTCTTTCTTACCTTTCACCATGAAGTCTTCATGTTGCTTCATGTAGATCTCCTCTTCCAGATCCCTGTGAATAAATTTTGTCTTCACATCCATCTGTTCTACATGAAAATCAAAGGTAGCAACAACAGATAAAAGTAATCTAATAGAAGTAACTTTGGAAATAGGAGAAAAAATATCACCAAAATCAATTCCCGACACTTGGAAATAACTTTTTGCTACCCATTATGGGAATTTTGAGGTCTAAAATGGGCCTCCTAAGAAAAATGTACAACCAAAATAAAATTTATAAGAACCATAGGATTCAAGATGATGATGTCAACCATGAGGAATGATTCATCATTTTTTAAGTAAAAGTGAAAAAATATTAAAAAATAATAGAATAATAAAACTACTTTTTCAACTCGTATTTTCAACTTATCTCCGAAAGTTTTTACTCAAATTTCGAGCGATAGTACTCGTTGGATGCAACATTTAATTTCTCATCCAGGGATTACCTATGTTGCATACTTTTGATGGACCCTACTACATAAAAAATGAGAAATACCTTAAAAATCATGATTGCAATCACATTTTTCATGTATTTCTCATTTTTCACGTAGTAGGTTCCATCGAAAGTATGCAACATGGGTACTCCTTTAATGATGGATTAAATTTTGCATCCAACGAGTACTCCCACTCGAAGTTTGATTAAAAACTTTGGGAGATAAGTTCAAAACGTAGTTTTTATTTTTTCCCTCTAAAATTTGATGATGTAATCAAATATTATTTTATTATTTCCACTATTATTTTATAATTTCCTTAGGAGGCCCATTTTAGATCTCAAAAATCCCCTAATGCAATCGAGCTTTGTATTTCTCCGCCTTGCCTTCTAAATTCATCTTCTTCTTAAACACCCATTTGCTCTCGATGGGTTTCCTTCCAGCCGGTAACTCCACCAGATCCCTTGCCTCATTTTTGTGCAACGATGCCATTTCATCAACCATGTCCTCCTTCCAGAGTTTTCTATCCTCTAAATCTACTGCATCCCTAACAGTTTTGGGATCATCATCAGTTATAGTTAAAGAAAAATTTGAACAAAAAGCAGATGGACTATACCTTTTTGGTTGCCTTCTTCCCCAAACTGATCTTCTCATAGCTTGAGTTTGTGGCTCTTCCTCTTCTGAATATTCTTCTGTTGTAGAGTCCGATTCATCCTCCTTTAGCTCAAACTCCATCCTCTTAGGTTCCTTTGGCAGGAATTCATGTTTAACAACATCTTTCACCTCTCTAAACACCACATCTCGGTTGTACACAACCTTCTTTGTTTATGGATTCCAAAGCTTGTAACCTTTTAAACCATCCTTATACCCAATAAAGATGCACCTTTGAGATTTATTATCCAACTTGGTCCTTTTCTTCTTTGGAACATGTACATATGCATCACATCCAAATACCCTCAGATGTGAAAGAAAGGGTTTATTACCAGTCAATACCTCATGCGGAGTCTTATCCTCCAACGTTCATGAAGGTGATCTGTTAACCAGGTAACATGTAGTATCCACTGCTTCTGCCCATAATTCCTGTCCTAACCTGATACCATTGAGCATGCTTCTTGCCTTTTCCATTAACTTTATGTTAATTCTTTCTGCAACTTTGTTTTGCTAAGGTGTGTATGGATTAGTCTTCTGCCATGCTATACCACACTTCTTACATAATTATTCAAATTACTTCTTGCAAAAATCTCCACCATTATCTATCCTCAACACCTTTATCTTCTTCTTTGTCTGGTTTTCCACCAGAGCCTTAAATTCTTTAATTCTATCAAAGACTTCATATTTCTTCCTCAAGAAATTTATCCACGTATTCCTTGAGAAGTCATCTATGAATGAGACATAGTACACAAATTTTCCCAGTGATGAAACCGACACAGGTCCAAACACATCAATGTGCACAAGCTCTAATATCTTGTTCGCCCTCTTAGCACCAGAAGGAAAACTCACCCGATTTTTCTTCCCATATACACAATGTTCACAGAAAATGAAATCCAAGGAGAAATTAAACATACCTTCTACCACACCATTTCAATGGAGTATCCGAAGGCCCTTCTCTCCAATATGTCCAAGCCTTTGATGCCATAGCATGGTATTTTCTCCAGAGGCCGCTAGGCTTTCCACTCCACTTTTAGGAACCACAAAACTGTTGCATCCATCAATAATAGTGCTACCCTAAAGCTTGTATAGAGTTCCAATCCAAACTCTCCGCATTAATACTAGTGCTCCCCGAACCATCTTGCATGTATATTTATTGAACACTATTTTTACACCTACATCATCCATCTTGCTTACAAAAATCAGATTTTGGCCAATGCAGGAGTATGCAGAACACTAGGAAGTGTTCTAATCCATCCACCTTGCAGCTTCAATTTAACTTTTCTATGTCTGATTATTTTGACCTTCCTATCATCCCCTAAGAAAACATCACCACCATCATACTTCTCATACTCTCGGAACCACTCCCTATGGGGAGTGAAGTGAAAGGATGCACCTAATTCAATCAACCATGCCTCATAATATACATGTGTATTTGAAGAAGAAGAAAAATACACATCCCCACCTTCATCTGAGGTGGTTTTTGCCTTTGTAGAAGGAGCATCATCAGATCCCTTTCCTTTCTCAGGAGCTTTAGATCTACAATCCTTTTTGTAGTTCCCTTCCTTTCCACATTTCCAGCACACCTTTACAAACTTTTCTAGATATTTAGATCTCCCTCTAGATTTAGATCTCCCACTCAAAACCTTATTCTTGTTTATGTTCTAGGACCTTCCTCGTACATATAAGACATCTTCATTCTGGCCTTCCATATTTCTCCGTCTCATTTCCTACAACACCAAGGCCGAGACAATGTCATCAAAATTCAAGGTAGTTGTATTGCTACCTATTGCAATAACCAAACTGTCCCACAAATCTAGTAGAGAACACAACAAACTGATGAACTTATCTTCATCTGAGATTTTAATATCAATAGATAACAACTGACTTACCACATTATTGAAGGCGTTCAGATACTTTGTCACCGAGTCTCCATCCTTCATCCTTAGGTTATACAACTTTTTCCGTAGGAACAATTTATTCACTGGAGACTTAGATTGGTACAAAGTCCCTAGCTTGTCCCAAAAAGTCTTCAATGTAGCTACCCCAGATACATTCAACAATAGTGAATCTGAGACACACAACCGTATTATGCTCTTTGCCTTCTGATTCAACTTCTTCCAGTCTTCATCTGACATTGTCATTGGTTTAATACCCGGATCAACCGTGATTCAGTGATATTTATCCACCAGCGGATCCTCCATCTTGAGCTTCCACAACTCAAAACTATGACCATTAATTTCTTGATCTCTATCTTTCCACTACTCACCATCTTATTTTACCACAAGAATCGATCCCACAATCTCCCACTGAACAGGGTCTACCACAGGCCCGAGAAAAAACCCCTCAACAGTAAAGGTGTCCCTTTAAAACCGAAACAACTTTGATACCAAATGTAGGTTTTAACCCTGTACAGAAATTATCTGCAAACGAATATTAAAAACAGAAAATAAACAATAGCGAGAGAATAAAACATAAAACATATATAAATAGATATTTTCCCCTAGATCCCAAATCGGGACTACCAATTTTATTTTTCATTATATTCCTTTTAGTGTTTCAACACATATATACATGTCGAAGCATTCATAAAACCCAATCCATTAAACTTGGATTAGAACATAACCGTAGTTTCCTTGACTAGATCTACAAAATACTAGGGGCCGAAAACCATCATGCCCCAAAACCATGTGCAAACCCTGCACAAAACCATGGGCGGGTCCTCCCACCGAAAAATAGGGTCCAATTTTTTTTTCCCTGGGGCGTTGCCCCGGACCCCAAACAGGGGTGGTTGTTACGCCCGACGCAACGTATAAGGGAAGATATTGACCCCCCCACACGTTCGACTAATCATGGAAAGAGTATAACACTTACCAGAAAATGCCTCCTCTGGGGTACTCATGCCAAGTATCCGATTAGGACTATGGTTCTGCACAAATATCATTGTGTTGCATGCCTCTGCCCACAGATGCAACGGTAGGCCCTGATCATGCAACATCGCTCGTGTTGCACCCACAATTGTTTCGTTATTTCTTTATGTGACCCCATTCTGTTGTGGGTTATGAGGCACAATCAACTCTCTTTTAATTCCTTATTTGCTACATAATTTATTGAATTAATTGAAGATGTATTCACCACCATTTTCGCTCCTTAGAGCCTTCAGATGCTTCCCTGTATCTTTCTCCACTATTGCTTTAAACTCACAAAAATTTGAGAACGTCTGATCTTTCTTATGCATGAAGTAGATCCAACACTTTATAGAAAAATCATCAACAAAATCACATAATACCTGTGCTTTTCTATCGAAGCTATAAATAATGGTCCACACACGTCTAAGTGAACTCTCTCAAGGATTTCCGCCTCTTGGTTCGCCTTCTCGTGAAAAGTGGCCTTTCCATACTTCTGCATGGTTCATCCCTTGCATGTTTCTATCTACGCAAGAGTAACATTTAGAAGCCCCGTAGAAATCTGCTCCATGACCTTCAAAGCTCCGTGGTGTAGATGGCCTAATCCCTTGTGCCATAAATCACCCTCATCCCGGATCACCACTTTGTCTTCTTTACCCATCAATGTCGCACATCCATATACATCAAGTTTGTATTGATTCTTCACACGAATCCCAATATTCTTGGCTTTCCCTGTGGCTTTGTGATGAAAGAATGATTTTCCTTCACTGGAAACCACATCATAACCTATCCTCCAACATAGAAACTGAAACTAAATTATTTTTCAAGCCTGGTACATGCATGACATATTTTAATAAGAAGGGTTTACCTAACTGTCTTTGGAAAGTAACTGTACCAATCTCAATAGCGCTATACCTCCCATCATCACCCATTTCAATATGCATATGGAGATACTTCTCCTCCAAGGTATTAAAAATTTCTTTGTCTCCCGTCATGTGGAAATATGTGTTGAGTCTCAAAAATGTTTTTCATATTCATACATATTTCCATTATGTCATAACCATTCAGCTCTTATTTCATAGCCATCTGACCTAAAACCCTACATCAAGTAACCATTTTCATAAATATATGAGTTAGGATCCTTGTCTTCCAAAGTTATTTATTTTATATATTTAAAGTGAATTTATGATTAGAAACTAGAAAATTAACATAGTTTCATATATCTATATATGTGTTATGAGTTTTGTGACATGTGTAGGTCAAAAGGAAGCTTCTAAAAGACCTTTATGTGGCCTCCCATAACCAAATTCGAATTTGAGTGGAGAAGATCATGAGATCATGAGGACATGTGTCTCATTTCCTTTTTGTATTGAAACTCTAAGAAGATATGTGTCTCATTTCTTATTTGTGTTGAAACTCTAAAAAGACATGTGTCTTATCATTTCCTATTTTGATTGTAACTCTAGAGATGGAGGGGCAAGATCATGGGATCATGAGGACATGTGTCTCATTTCTTATTTGTGTTGAAACTCTAAAAATACATGTGTCTTATCATTTCCTATTTTGATTGTAACTCTAGAGATGGAGGGAGAGATTCATGGACTCCCATTAATGAGATAACTTCTCATATTTTGTATAAATAGGAGAAGCTTTCTCCTATCATGGGTAGTAGTGAAAAAATAGGAGAAAAAAAGAAAGGAATAGAGAGTGTTTTGTAACAAAGCTTAAGATAGAATGGGATGTAGATTTGTGAGTTTTTCAATAAAGAAGTTCTTTGATGCTGTTTTGATTACAACTTTAAGGAGCTGAAGAATTTCATCAAATTGATAGCAGAGGACCCCTACTATTCAATGAGGTTTTACATGTTTTCTAGATAAGTCATTTTCAATTCTGTTTTGTCATATTTCCTTACTTAGATTACTTTCTGAAATCATAGCTTTTATCATTATGTTTCATGTCATTTGCTTAGATAAAATATCCTCACTATACTGCAGTTAAGTCTTTTTCAAAATCTTTTCCAATAAATCTCTAATTCACGAATGAGACTAAGTTGTAATATTATGAGTTATTGATTGTTTTGTTTCATAGAAGATCCTTATCACATTATGATTAATCTCTTTCAAAAAGCTCTTCCAATAAACCTCTAACTCATGAATGAGATTTAGTTGTAATGTTATAAGTTGTTTCAACATTTCTTTTATGTTTTAAGAGATCCTCATTGCATTAGAATTAATCTTTTTCAGACGCTCTTCCAACAAATCTCTAACTAAATGAATCAGATTAAGTTGTAGTGTTTTGAGTTACTTTTCGTTTCATGAATGTTCATTTAGAAGCTGTAATATCCATGGATTAGAACTTTTTGTTTTCATCATTTTCTAGTTAGGAACAGAACTTGCAAATAAACTCTGTTTTAATTCATTTATTAACATTTCATTTTCTCCCTTTTGACATAAATCTAACTTCATTTTTTTAGCATAGAGTAACATACTAAGATTCAAACATAAAAACCCCAAAACATCATTAAAACACTAAAAACAACGAAGTAAGAAAAAGGGATACTTAGGCACATATAGTGCATCGCACTTCATCAGTTTACTAGCCCTGGTTGATAATTTATGTTAGCAATTTAGGACACTAAATTGACTAAACATTTTGGCGCCGTTGCCGGAGAAGTGTAACTAGGTAGCCTTATTTCTTACATCTAAAAAAAAATAAAAAAAAAATAAAAATAAAAATAAAAATTAATAATTTCTTGAGTATGCTCTCCTCCTGCACTTTGTGTGATCTAGAGGATCAGAAAAAGAATTCTAATGTTAAAAATAATAATAAATTATGTTTTCATCATTTCATTTCATTTTACAATAAACTTTAAAAATGATGAAAAATTTTAATTTCAATAATTGTTTTGTTTAATGAAATATATATGTATATTTTTGAATTTTTGAAAATATAATATATAATTTTATTAACAAATCAATTAAAAAAAAAAAATGACTCATGGAAATAAGACCCACGCATACGCATGAGGCCAGCCTTTGGCTTGGCTTTACGCATATATCAGTCCTTCAATCCACACAAAGACCCATGCACTGCAATTTAAAAAAAAGAAAAAAAGGAACCTTCTCTTTTTCATATTTGTTTTTCCTCAAACAACAGTTATTAGAAATCATTTTTTAAAAATTTGCATACAATAAAGGTATATCACATGAAGAAACTATTGATGAAGAAAAGATTGCAAATTTTTTATGAGGATAAGATTACAAATTGCTGATGAAGAGAAGATTACAAATTCAATTGCAGGGACAGACAATGGAAGTGTATCATATGAAGAAATTGCTGATGAAGAGGAGATTTCAGACTGTTGATGAAGAGAAGATTGTAGATTCCATGGCAAGTAATTGGAATGAAGGAGATCGATCTGAACTTCTCTATGAGATACAAGCCATTACACTTCAAAACCTGCAAATAAAAATAAATCAAACCACAAGTAATTGCCAGAAAACGAAATGCGTAATTGTAAAAAAAATCTGATTTTAAAACGAATTTTCTGAGTAAACCAAGGCGAATTAGAAAAAACTAAAACATGGGTTTTTTCGGGAACGGGATGAATTAGGTAATCTTATAAAAAATTTCTGAAATTCACAGCCATTTGGGAGAAATTCAGGGTTCTTCGGAGCACTAATTTGTAGTGTGCGTGAGAGAAAAATGTTTTTTTTTTTTATGAAAACAGTGACGGTTTTATAAAATTCAATTTTGAGAAATAATCAAGGATCTGATTTCCTTATTTGAAGGAAAATGTGGCAGAATTCATATGTGGTGGCACATGATGAGTGACAAATGGATTATTTGAGGCAAACACATTATCACATGTGCATCAAATGCAAGTTGTATAAATTGAGAAGGACTCTGCCTTCATCTCCTTCATAGTTAGGAATTTGACTTTAGAAATTTCAAGCTTTTTATTTTTATCTTGCATGAAAGAGGCATTGGCATGACTTTGTTTCAAAAATATTCATAAGGACAATTATTTCATCCATGTTTTATTTCATTTAAAAAAAAAAAAAAAAAAAAAACCTTCTTAATAATAGTTTGCAGGACAATTGGAAGATTATTTAGATGATTTCTAAACATTTGGCATTAATATTGTTGATGTGTATTTTTCTATAAAGTTTTAACTTGCAGAACACAACAAATCTTTGTGATACCAATTGTTTTACTAAGCACAGTGCATGAAGTCATCCGACAATAGGGAGTTGATTATTTTTCATGGTTATTCTTTAAAAATGGATTGTTATCGATATCATGAATTAGACCGAATATAGAACTTTTTGATTTACCTTAATCTATTTCATTTGACATTTAATTTTTGTGTAAGAATCAGAAAGAAATTAGATACTTCTTTTTTAACACACTTATGTTCTTTATGTTAAGTTTTTTTTGCAGATTTGGGATGATTGAATGATCATTAAAGAAAACTAATTGTGCACATGATTGGTTTTCAAAGGACCGATTTCATGAGAAACATAAGAACAAGTCCATGTTCATATCCATCAAGACCATTACTTTTCCTCCCTTTTTGAATTGTAAATCCAACCAAGAAATTCAAAGCAAACCACCATTATTTTCTCAGCAAGAATTAGTTCTTCATTTTCCTTCATTCACATACACTTTCCATTACTTTTTGTCTACTCCACAAATAAAAGCAAGAAGTTCACCTACATACTTATTTCCCATTGTTATTTTCCATTTTTCATTGTCCATTTCCATTTTCCTTTTCCTATCCTTTTAATTTTTCAAATAAACCTTGCTTCAATGCAAATTATTGAATCCATAGTCTTTCAAAATTTATTCTTTCATGCTCGCGTTAGATGATGGAGGATTCCTTAAGGCCTTCCTTCTAACAAGTCTTGGCCTATCGACATCAGCACATTATCTAGGTCCAAGACTAGAGTCCTTAATAGTACATTGAGGCTTGTATGCATTAATGACAAGTTCTCTCGCTGACAATCATGGGAATACATCAATGTCCCTTGATCGTCAGATCTTGCAAGTAGCTCGATATCAGCCCATATATTCGCACTTCGCAAGATGTACTTAGGTACCTTGGCACTAATTGACATTAATGGTGAGTTTGCCTCGCATTGGTTAACGACATTCATCAATGGTCGGTAATCCAATGACTTCTCTTCATGCTCGACATCAACGCATTTATTCGCATGACTAGAATTGTACCAGTGGATTTTGTAACAATTGAAGACTACATCATTTCAGCAATTTGCAGCAGAAATCAATTTGTATCAGCAGCAATAAAGATCCCAATCTTTCCATCAGCACAAAGAGAACAAATATAACAAGGAGAACAAAGAAGCAGATCAAATTCATTTGTTTACATAGTTCCTGATCCAACAACATCAACAGCCACACTCTTCAGTATACACAACTCATCTACATTTAAGGTAAGTGAAGGTATGTGGTTTTCTAATTTTTAGTCATGTAATTCATTAGAATGCTAAAATTGTAACTTTGGAAAAATTCCTCACTCCCTTTTTCACATTGTCATATCTTTAGTTGGGGGGGGAAGGGACATCATTTCATATCCACATGTCATACACTATCACATATTTTCATTTCATTTCCACCGACATATACTTCCCAACCAACTATTGTTGCAACATGATCCAAAAGATTATATGCCTTGCAAATGATCAATTCATTGATGGAGTATTTGATTCTAAATGTTTTCATGAACTTTGATGCAACAAAGAAAATAAAGCATTGTTATACAAGAACCATTTCTCAAAAAAATCGATTGTCACACAAGAACCAACCATATAAAAAAATGTTGCAATCAAATGTATTATACTTTTCCAAAAGAAAATATTATAAAGCAAAGTTTGGAACGAATCTATATGAGTCAAAACTCATAAAAGATCAACTCATGGACAAATGAATCATTGCAATAGTTGCATGAGGACATGCAACAACTTCAGTTGGGGGGTATGTTGAGTCTCAAAAGTGTTTTTCATATTCATACATATTTCCATTATGTCATAACCATTCAGCTCTTATTTTATAGCCGTCTGACCTAAAACCCTACATCAAGTAACCATTTTCATAAATATATGGGTTAGGATCCTTGTCTTCCAAAGTTATTTATTTTATGTATTTAAAGTGAATTTATGATTAGAAATTAGAAAATTAACATAGTTTCATATATCTATATATGTGTTATGAATTTTGTGACATGTGTAGGTCAAAAGGAAGCTTCTAAAAGACCTTTAAGTGGCCTCCCATAACCAAATTCGAATTTGAGTGGAGAAGATCATGGGATCATGAGGACATGTGTCTCATTTCCTTTTTGTATTGAAACTCTAAGAAAATATGTGTCTCATTTCTTATTTGTGTTGAAATTCTAAAAAGACATGTGTCTTATCATTTTCTGTTTTGATTATAACTCTAGAGATGGAGGGAGAAGATCATGGGATCATGAGGACATGTGTCTCATTTCCTTTTTGTATTGAAACTCTAAGAAGATGTGTCTCATTTCTTATTTGTGTTGAAACTCTAAAAAGACATGTGTCTTATCATTTCTTATTTTGATTGCAACTCTAGAGATGAAGGGAGAGATTCATGGACTCCCATTAATGAGATAACTTCTCATATTTTGTATAAATAGGAGAAGCTTTCTCCTATCATGGGTAGTAGTGAAAAAATAGGAGAAGAAGAGAAAGGAATGGAGAGTGTTTTGTAACAAAGCTTAAGATGGAATGGGATGTAGATTTGTGAGTTTTTCAATAAAGAAGTTCTTTGATGCTGTTTTGATTACAACTTTAAGGCGCTGAAGAATTTCATCAAATTGATAACAGAGGGCCCCTGCTATTCAATGAGGTTTTACATGTTTTCTAGATAAGTCATTTTCAATTCTGTTTTGTCATATTTCCTTACTTAGATTGCTTTTTGAAATCATAGCTTTTAGCATTATGTTTCATGTAATTTTCTTAGATAAAAGATCCTCATTATACTGCAGTTAAGTCTCTTTCAAAAACTTTTCCAATAAATCTCTAATTCACGAATGAGACTTTGTAATATTGTGAGTTATTGATTGTTTTGCTTCATAGAAGATCCTTATCACATTATGATTAATCTCTTTCAAAAATCTCTTCCAATAAACCTCTAACTCATGAATGGGATTTAGTTGTAATGTTATAAGATGTTTCAGCATTTCTTTTATGTTTTAAGAGATCCTCATTGCATTAGAATTAATATTTTTCAGAAGTTCTTCCAAAAAATCTCTAACTAAATGAATCAGATTAAGTTGTAGTGTTTTGAGTTACTTTTCATTTCATGAATGTTCATTTAGAAGCTGTAATATCCATGGACTAGAACTTTTTGTTTTCATCATTTTCTTGTTAGGAACAGAACTTGCAAATAAACTATGTTTTAATTCATTTATTAACATTTCATTTTCTCCCTTTTGACATAAATCTAACTTCATATTTTTAGCATAGAGTAGCATACTAAGATTCAAACATAAAAACCTCAAAACATCAATAAAACACTAAAAATAATGAAGTAAGAAAAATGGATACTTAGGCACATATAGTTCATCACACTTCATCATTTTACTAGCCCTGGTTGACAATTTATGTTAGCAATTTAGGACACTAAATTGACTAAACAATATGCACCACTATCCAAGTACCACACAGATCCCATCGCACCAAACACCATTCATGCGATGAGTGAGAAGTCCAACTCAAATTTTGAGGCCAAAGCCTCATCAAATGCAGATCCTGAATCCTTCTTGTTCTTCTTTTTCTGTGGACAATTAGTGGCATGATGTCCATGCTTGTGACAGTGAAAACATTTCACTCTGTACATGTCACGCTTCTTGCTTGCTTTGCCGGTCTCAGATTTGGAATAGGATTTCTTTCCTTTCTCCTTCTTTTCCTTACCATCCAAGGCACAATTTTCATCATCATCTATCTTAGATGAGGATCCATCCCTAGTATTCCACCTAAATTATTCTTGTAACAAATCCGACCAATGTTTCTCCCAATATGGTAGCTTCTCCTTCCCATTGACAGAGTCCTGATAATTATGCCAACTCATAGGAAGGCTTAGAAGAGCTAGGCTCACCAAGTCATCATCTGCTATAGTAATTATGACACTCCTAAGCTCATCTCGACATTGGATGAAATTGGTAAAATATTTAGGAATAGTGTCACCTTTTTGCATTTTGATTTTCCTAAGCTTGTCCTTCAGTGCCAATTTTTTGTGGTCACTGCTACTCTGAAACAAATATGCCAAATCCTTCCACATTGCATCTAGAGTCGCTTTTCCATGGAGAGTCGAGAAAATGTGGTATCGTACTCCCTGTAATAAGATCCTCCTCGCCTTTGCAACCTTCTTCTTCCAAGCATCAAGAAGAGCGACATCTGCTGCTGCAGGCTTGGGAATGTCATTATCAATGAATTATTTCAACCCATTTTCCTCCAAAACTGCCTCCATTCTATCTTTCCATGCAATATAATTAGAACTGACCTCGAGTGCATATTCCAATCTCAAGCCATTGAAATCCATCTTGATCCACTTGCCTTACCAAAGAATATTTTTGCAAATTCGAATGCTATTCTTCACAAACTCAATTTCATCTCAACTAAAGTGATTTATTGCGCTCTGATACCATGTGGAAATTATACAATCAATATGTATACCAATGGATTCAATCAGATCATGCGATATGCTAAAGAAAAATATTGAATCCTTCTACAAAATAATTGCGGAAAATAAACAGGATCGCCAATCACAACAAGTAAAGAAAGAAGCAAATAAATCGACAACACATATTTTCCTGAGGAAAGCTTACTGCTCAAAACCCCTTTATATGCTATTTTATATTCACCAAGGACATGAAAAAATTACAATTCATTCTTCTCACAAGAGTCTGTTGCACTCTCACAACTATCTCACACTGATCCGGACAAAATAAACCAACACTTAGCCAATTTTCAGTCTCTGCTCAGCCTGCCTTGCTTTTGCAATTCATGTGGAATGCAATCCCTATTCTTTAGGAATTTCAGCCTTCCAAAACTGTGCAATGCTCATGGGAAATCCTATAGGTGTATTACTGCGTGAAAGCAGTTTTCTAATAATACAAATGATATTTAACATCCCTTTAACCTCTGTCTCAACTGGGTCTTCATAAAAACTAACATGCATGCAACTATTAATAGTAAATTATTAGTTAATTGACAGATCACTTCATGTGAATTAAATCTAATTTAATTCACTTGACCTCTCACTAGTGCAACAAGCAGTTACAATTAGTTAAACTAATTTTAACTCAATTAATTGAGTTAACTGATTTTTCATGCATTAAACTAATGCACTAACTACAACTTGGAATCAATAACTAATAGAATCACTCTGCATGTGTCACCAACTACCCTCAACTCAAAATTCATCAGCTAACTGAGTTTATCACACTCACTTAAATATTACAAGTTATTATGAGATAAGATTACAACTTATTGTCCAATTTAATTAAGGGAAAATTAAATTAGACCTACATTTCTTGTTGACTTTTCAACAGGACAAAAGTGATTGCTAGCTTGGCATATTGGAGCTCGGGAAGTGGCAAATCTAGAGAGTATATTGGACCAGCCCATGTACAACAAGTAGAACTGACTTGCAACAGTGTTAGGTGGCAACCCTCCTGTAGTCTCGTTGTGTTATCCTTTGAAGGACTAAGGGGCAACTAGTGAGAAGTACATAAGAAAAGGACCGGCAAGAGAAGATACAACATTGAGTCTGTGCAGCATGATTGTCATTGTATCTTTTATACCATTAAATGTTGTATTATTCATATTGGTTTAATATAATGAAGATTGGGCTGTACAATATTGTACTATTTTTATTAAAAATTGTGTACATTTGTGCATGTGTTATTTGCTACTTTATATTTTCCACTATGAAAAGTAGTTCTGGTTGAGATTATTGGTTTGGTAGCATTAATGATTTTAATAATCTAACCTATACCCAAGATCATGGAAATTCAACATGAGATTAGAGCATGTTTGAGCTACTTTGAAAGTCAGTGAATCAAATTTGTGTGTAACGAAGTACATCATGAGAGGGATTTGGTCACATTGTAAGTGAAGGGCTCACTACAATTTCGAAGTTGCAGGAAATTCTTTAGCATGAGGATGTTGGAGGGGTTTTCCAACTTTATTCCTTGGAAGGAAATGATCAAGTTGGACTTGCAAGTCGACAAGATCTGGTAGTTTGATGAGAAAGCCATCATGAAGCCAACCGACCCTAAGGAGCTGGAAATATATGAATATTTGGATAAAGAGGCGAGATTTATCATCCTATATGGTGGGAAGGATGACCTAATACCTCATTTATCCAGGAATAAGATTACATATGGGATGTGGATGGGTCTTCATAATTTGTTCTAGAATAAGAATGAGAATTAGGTACTGGTATTGGAGGATAAGTTGAATTCCACCAAGATGATAAAGGGTGAAGGAGTGACTTCGTATCTGATGATATTATCTCAGGTCAAAGATGAGATTATTGTCGTCGGTTTGACTATTTTAGATGGAGATATGGTGAGGATTTCCTTGAAAGGGTTCACCAAGGAATGGATTCCCTTGATTAAAGGGAGCGTTTCCAAAGAGAAATTTCCAGACTATAATCAGTTGTGGATGAATTCATTTAGGAAGAGTTATGAGACAAGAATCTTCATCCAACGAAGAGGGAAGATTAGGACATGGAACTTACAACACAAATGAAGGGTAAACAGAAGAAGGACTTAAGTAAAGTCAATTGTTTCAACTGTGGAAAGATGGGTCATATTTTGTTGAGATGCCTGATGAAGAAGAAGGGAGATGATGAGAAGAGGAAGGAAAGTATGTCATCGGTGTTTCCACTACAACTAAGATAGATGATCTCACTAGGATATTGGAGGAGGAATTTGCTATGATCTCTCATTTATCATATGGTGCTATCAATGAGGATGGATGGTACGTGGACAGTGGTGTGACGAAGCATATGATAGTGTCACAGGAAGGTTTTGAGACTCTAGTTGAATGGGACTCAAAGTTTCACATGGTATTGGGCGACACGAGTCAGTTGGAGATCTGAGGATCGGTTGTTGTGCAATTCAATATGGAGACAGGATCAGTGATGTGGGTCTAGGATGTAATTTTTGTACCAAGACTCAGATATAGCATGATTTATGTCTCGATGATCGAGAATAAGGGGTGTGAGGTATTTTTCTGGGATGGGAAGGAAAGACTCATACCTATAGGCTCTAGCTTCGACGAGATTGTACTTGGAGTTAGAGAGCATGGTATCTACAGGTTGATGGGAAAGCCTGAGGATCATGGAAATAAAAATAAGTAGGTGGAGTAAGTGTAGGTTCCAGAGAAGCAAGTGCAAGTGCAGGTGTAGGCTTCAGAGGGGCAGGTGTAGGTTCCAGTGAAGAAGGTCCAGATTCTAGAGGCTCAGAGGGAGTCAAGTTCTACCAGGAGCTTGCAAGTCTAGAGGGATAATTTTCATCCCAAGAAGAGCATGTGGTCAGTGGGGAGAAAGCGTGCTCCTACACCCGCCAAGAAGGAATCATGGAGATATCTGAAAGTGGTACAAGAAAAGAATAAGAATTAGTATGCTTCCAGTAGTGACAGTGACACTTCTAAGAGAGGCGTAGTTCAAAGTACATGGATTTTTGGGCAAGTGTTGAGAGTAGTAAAGATGATGATGAGTACTTCATATTATTTGAAGTACGTACCTCGCTAAGACGGGGTGTTGATTTTTTGAGTAACTTGGGAGGTACTCTAAGCTCTAGGGTTCAGGGATTGGAGGAGAAAGCACCACAAGAATCACTTGTGGGCTTGGAACCCAAGCTTGGGTTTTGTACCAATCATGTTTTTGGTAATTTCCATGAAGCACTTTAGATATGTGATGGCCATGAGATGATAGAGGGCAGAAAGGATAATCCCAGGCTTCATGAATTGTCAAATTCTGAGTTGTCCTTAGTGAGATATGAAATTTTGAATTTATTTGTTGGGTTTTCACAAGAAATGTCAAGGTCGGCCTTGTGTTAAGAAGGCTTGTGACAGATTTCCAAGCCCTTGTATGAAGTTTTGGAAGCCCTCCTTATGTGTATATATAGGAGGTAATATGGAGGACTATTGGCGAAGAAACAGGTCTCACAGGCAAGACCCAGGTTCAGAGGTTGGGGCCAACAAGGGTATCTGCTGTAGTCTAGAACCACGCTGGCATTTTCACCCTACTCCGGAGAGCAGATAGTCTCACCCGAGGCGTACCGTGACCGCATGCAGAAGGGAATAGATCAATGGGGATGGAGGGATCCGCAACTCATAATTAACATAGAATGGATTGCATAAGCATCATTATATACGCAAGAACATTCAGAAGATCGAACAGGTATTAAGAAAATAAAATTTTAAAGCATCACAGACATCATGCATGCATGTAACTCATAGAATCAGATAGCAACCTGTAGGTATATCAATAATCTTCAACCAGATCCATAGTTACATCGCTTCCACAGCAAGAGCTTTACAAGTCTGTCACAGACATCTTATAGGACAGAAAGATAGATAAAGAAGCCTAGGAACTACAGAGATATCATGCTCAGACTGGATTATCTCTGTAGCATCTGCTCAATCCTCTATAGCTGCTCTGCATCTGTCTCTTCTTTCGCATTTGTCCCTTCTTTCGGTTGGGTGACTGTTATTTATTCACCTGCCATCGCAACTGCTAGTTCCTCTTGTGCTCTTCTTTAGCGGCTTCCGAATTCTCTCTTGTTATCCAGGAGTTCTTATTTATGTCTTCCACTGTGTCTTTTCCCCGTTTGTGCTTATGCTTCTGCTTTCTTCAGCTATCTCTTACTTCCTCACCACCTCGGTAGCTTTGCTACTCACTGTAGTTGCGACTTGGTTGCGACTACCATGTGTCGTTCCGCAACCCAAAAATCTGTTCTTTCTTCAAAATTCAAAACATTCAAAACAAGTATTCAAAATGAGGGCCCCAACAGGCCCCGACCACAGTTTCTTGACTCGTCCCGAGTCAATCACAAATCATTGTTTCTATCTCCATTGCCCCGCTGGACCCCGTGCCCTGTTCTTGCTATGCGCCTTCAGCCTCTTGTCCAAACAAGGGCCCCAACTCCGGGACTTTGTTGAACGATGTAGCCTTAAGCTCATGGAAGGTCGACACAGCTTGTTGCCACCCCTGCACCGATGAATCTATTTCTGCGGCAATCTTAGTGACAACTACCTCCTCCACATGCGCCGGTACAATCCCGAACACCGTGTCGATGTGGGTTTCAGCCTCGGCGGCTAGTTGTTGCATTGTCCTGGTGCTGCGTTGGAGGGGCGGGCGGAGCTCACGAATTACCCGTTTGGCCATTGATGAGCTGGCCTCTGTTTGCTGAATCTGCACCTCTAGAGCATCCGCCTGGGTGTATAGTTGGTCCAACCACATGGGGTCCGTGGCCTCTTGGATTTCCCTCGAAATTTGCTGCAGCTACGCGGAGATTGGCTGTGTTTTGATTGTCAGAGCCATTGAGCACTCCTGAAGACCCTTCAAGAGGTCGTAAGCATCACGCACTGCAGAGTTGAGAGTTTCCTGCATCTGGTGGACTTGGCCCTACTTTTCGGCAATTTGTGTTGTATAAACTGCCTTTGGATCAGGTAACGCTGGCCGTGCTGCTAACGCTGCGTGAAGCTCCACATTTTCCTTGTGGAGACCATTGAGTGCGATTCGGAAGTGGAGGGCCTGTTCTACGATACTTGTCTCTGGCACATTTGTAGGCAGCTGAGTATAATGAGCCTTGACGACTGGCCATAACTCTAAAAACACCTTGGCGACCTCTTTGATCTAACCTTGCAGCTGCCCCTATGCGGTTATGAGCTATTTACGCTGTTTAGTAAGCACGGTGATCTGTTGCTGTTGTTCGTCGCACCTTTATTGCAGTTCAGAATGAAGCCTTTCGGCTTGATGGGCCGCCCTCTGGATAAAGAAGTATAGCTGAGCTGTACCCCATGTTTCTAAATTGGTGAGCCCCGAAGTGCTTTGGTCCAGCCTCCTTTCCTGCAAGGGTTGCCCACTAGCAACTGATCGAGTAGAATGCTCTGGAGGGGATGGCGGCGGGGTCTGATGGTGCGCTGAGTCGGCCATATTCAGGTCTAGCCGCTCTTGTTGATCTATATGAACAGTCTGTGGAGGTACAGTAGGCTCAGGCTGAGCCCCAACTAAGTCTGCAACAATTTGTGCCATTTGTGTAATGATATCAAACAAAGAAACTTGGGGTTCCCCGGCGGGGTCGACCGGTGGTACTATGGCTATGGTACTGGAGTCAACCTCGGCCTCGTGGTCCCCATTAAGGAGTTCTTGGATGACTGGGTTTGGCACGGTAGTGGATGAATTGGATGGAGCGGATGAAGTGGTGGGTGGAGGTGGAACGGTGCGTTGTCGTGGAAGGCGAATGTTGATGAACTCGGAGGGATCAATGAGGGGTTCTTCTTGTATCGACACCCTCGTGCTTGGTGGCAATGGTGGATCCTCCTTAGTGAGTTCCACCACCGGACTCGCTTCAGTGGTACGGGCCCGCTTGGCCTGAGGAGCTTCTAATAGATCTGTAGACTTTCTCTTCTCCCCCATCGGGGTCATGATCGGTCTTCAAGAAGTAAATAAAATGGTATGGATGGGGGAGGTGAGGGGAGTTGTGTGGGGGTGCGATGTAGAGCGAGAAAGCTGAAACTCAGAAAGTAATGGAAAGGGAACGACATCGCTTGAGACGACCTTGGTCACTACATTAAAACTACGTACTTGAGTGTTTAAGTGGCGGATGAGGGGGACGAGCGACACAGTGGGTTCCTGTTGTGTCGCCTCCGCATCCGTCTCGGCAGGCTGTTGCTACGGTAACATCCGATCAAAGTTGTAAATGGGTACCCCATTGCGGATTTCCATCGCGACCCTTGACCACGAACAGACTTCATTGTGGAAGGCGGTACCTTCAAGCTGAAATTTCAGCGGCTTCATGTGAAAGGTGTCCTCTGGCACGCAAGTAGGTTGGAGGTAAGTATGCCTATGACTGATCCCGCACCTTACTTTCTCGCTGTACTCATCTAACAGGTTCCTAGGCACCCTTTGCTGGTTGGTTACCACGTCCATCATTAAACCATACCAGGTCCGAAATGCCTCTGCATTGACTTGTTTGGTTCTGGGATCACCCGACACCTTCCACGGAACGAACTTCATCGCTAGAGGCTGGCCCTCTGGAATTTCCACTGGTAACCTGACAAGGGGAGTGTGCCACTTCCACATGGAAAATGCAACTATCAAATATCCGTAAATGAAGCTTGTAGCCCACTTGTAGTTTTCTTCGCACACGTCAAGCAGCACCTTCAACAGGAAGGAGCACCAGTTCAGCTTGGCGCCCTGAACGCAGTGATCTGCAATGGAGATAGTATCCAGGGTGCATTTGCCCTTTGTGTAGTGCCTCATTGTCTTGCTGGCAATGAGGTAGAAGGCGAACTTAATCTCAGGCTTATTGATAAGCTCCATCTTGGCTCCCTTTCCTCCCCATCGTGTGCCATATTTGACATAATAGTCTGCGTCTCCCGACTTCCTCGCTCTCTTGGAGGTGGTCTGAAATGCAGTCGAGACATCTGCGCCATTCTGTGAAAGCCCTGTAAGCTGGTGGATATCCTCAGCATGAATGGGAATTTCCTTATTCAACCACAAGGACCCATTCTGGACACGACTGAGTAAGAACTTGGTGCACTACATAGCCGGTCCTATGGTTCCGAAGACCAGAAGATTTCTTAAGTTCAGAAGAGAAGATTGCTGTAGGCCCCGGAACTCTGGTAAAATTCTGTTTGCTGAGTGCCCGACTGCTGTGAAGTAATGTTCCATATACACCTGCCAATTGAGTGCTGGGAACTCGACAGAGTTCGAGAGGTCTGCATCTATGAGGGCCGCATTGTTGTATTTCCCGACGAGGGACTTTGTCTTTTGAATTCTGCTGTCGAGCTTTGGTTCTAGGACTGTTGGGTTGGCTTTCGGCATCTTTTCCCGGCGTTGATAAACTTGCAGAATTCATCTCAACTTATTCTCTTGGTGTTGTGCATCTGGATACTTCTGCTGCTCTGGTTCTGCTTCAATTTCTAATTCTAACTGCTCCGGCATTCTCGTGATTTTTTCCATGCAAGTTATGTAATTACCTGGCACGAGTGAAGTTGATGAGACCCCATAACGAGTTAATTCCTGCTGGCATTCTTCTTGGCGATAATCGTGCGATCAATCACGTGCTAAGGTGTATTCTGACAGTTGCTGACGGTGGCATGGGGAAATGGGCGGACACGACGGCTGAGGTTACTGTGAATTATGGCAAAATGATTATTGCGAGGTTACTTCCAATTATAGTAATTTATGCTACAAATCTAGACGATCCTACGGACTGACACAAGTACTGACTGAAATGACATGGACTGACATTGACACCTTCACTGATCCTACGGGGATGACACGCTGGACATGCCCCTCCCCAACCACAATCGGTTGCGGTGCAGTCCCCGCAACAGAGAGGTTATTGAAAAGCTATGCATGAACAAGAAATACTACCTATGCTCATCCCGGTTGCGGGAGAGTTATTCAACTACACTACTCTACGGGTTCTCTCAGTTGCGAGAGTTATTGATGAAGAGTGAAAGAAACTTACTCCTGGTAGGGTTTAAGGCGTGCGCCATTCACCCACCCAGGTAAAACAGTACCGTCCAGCTGAGCCAACCGAACGGCTCCGGAATCTCTAATTTCAACGACGAAGTAAGGTCCCAACTAGTACAGTTGCAGTTTCCCTGGGAACTTCTGAAACTTTCTATCGTATAAAAGGACCTTACCTTCAACTTGGAACGTTTTGTTCTTGATGTGGCGACCCTGATATGCTTTCTGCCTATCCTTCTGAACCTTCTGGTGAAATTCGGCCAGAAACCGGGTCTCGTCCAGTTCTTGTAATTCATGGAGGCGCTCCTGTAGCGACTCCTCTTCCGAGAACTTAAGGGATGTGGAAATTAAAAGAATCGGTACGGTAAACTCGGCAGGAATCACAACTTCCTGGCCATACACCAGCTGGAATGGTGTCTGATTGGTCAAGCGCTTCACCGTAGTCTAGTAGGCCCATAGTGCAGCTGGTATCCGCTCATCACAGTCGTCCCTCTGGGCATTGTATATCTTTGTCAAGCCTTTTTCAAGAATTTTATTGAACGCTTCAACAGTGCATTGGCCTGCGGGTGGTACGGGTTGCTTTTGTGATGTTGAATCATGGATGTGTCCAGTAGTGATTTGATCGTGTCATTAATGAAATGCATACCCTGATCACTGCTTAAACTTCGCAGGCAGCCAAACCTGTTGATGATGTGTTCAAAGATGAACCGTGTTGCTGTATCCGCCGTATAGTCTCGTACCGCCGCTGCCTTAGCCCACCTGGTGAGGTAGTTGGTTGTGGTAATGATGTACTGGGCCTTGGAATGCCGGGCTATCGGGGCTATGAGACCTACGAAGTCAACAGCCCAATTCTTGAACGGCCGCAACACATGCACCGGGAGTAGCGAAAGCTCAT
The DNA here is from genome assembly GCA_034641835.2 of Pinus albicaulis. Taxonomy (NCBI): domain Eukaryota; kingdom Viridiplantae; phylum Streptophyta; class Pinopsida; order Pinales; family Pinaceae; genus Pinus; species Pinus albicaulis. Next base: position 542,200,081 of record CM076576.1, on the reverse strand, counting down.
CCCGGTGAGAGGGCCTCCCCATTGGCTAATAGACATCACATTTCTTAACAAAAGTCTTACTCGGCGTGGACTGTCGGCCACCACAGGCCAGCTTGAAGCACCTTCCTGGCAGTGGGTTTCGGTCCCACATGCCCGCCTGCAATACCGCTGTGGCATTCCCACATTACGGCTTCACGCTCGTGGTCGAGTATACATCTGCGCAGAACCTCATCGAGACCCAATTTGTAGACCTGCCCTGCAATCAGTTGATATTCAGCAGCACGAATGACCAAGTGCCACTTCTGGAGCGGGGTGTAGTGCTAAGGGCACTGTCCCGTGGTCAAATAAGTTGCGATATCGGCCAAATAATCAAGTATGGCTTCGACGCGGAAAAGATCAGCATCCGGAAGCTGATCATTGAGAGAGCCGCCGTTCTCCCCTGTTTCCAACCAAGATAAATGATTTTTTCCATCGTTCAACCTCTCGGGCTTGACGATCACTTTGAATGTAAATTCTTGGAAGAGTAGGAGCCACCGACAGATTTGTCCTTCCAAAACAGGCTTATTGACTAGGTACTTTAACGCAGAATGATCCATAAAGAACTTTTATTTTCCTCCTAGAAGATAGTGACGGAACTTCTGGAGTGAATACACCATCGCAAGGGCCTCCCACTTGGTCGTGGTGTAGTTCCGCTCTGCGTTAGACAGTTTGTGGCTGGCGAAGTAAACTGGGTGGTCAACTATCGTCTCCCTGAGTTGCGCCAAGACAACCCCAAGCGCAATACTGGAAGCGTCAATATGCACGTGGAACTGCTTGTCCCAATCTAGGTGAACCAGAATGGGCGCCATCGCCAGCTTTTCCTTCAGAGTGTCCAAGGCCATCCGACACTCCACTATCCACTGGAATACTTCCGACTTTCGCAGTAGCTTTTCTAAAGGAGCAGTGATCTTCGCATAATTTCGGATAAACCATTGGTAATAACTTGTGTGCCCTAGCAGTGCCTGCAACTGCGTCACCGTCTCAGGGGCTTCCATGTGGACGATCATTGCTACTTTGGCAGGGTCGACGCAGTCCCCTTGCTTGCACACCACGTGTCTTAATAGCGTGTTGAAAGAAACTACAAAAATGCATTTCTTCAAGTTCAAGGAAATCTGCAACTGGAGACACCGATCAAACATGACACATAATAGGCTGGCGTGGTTCTTCAACAAACTGTAGATGGTCCAATCGTCCATGTAGACTTCCAGGAAATTGTGGATATACTCTCGAAAAGTAGCGATGATGATCCGGGAAAACACGGTCGAGGCATTCTTTAACCCAAACGGCATCATGTGGTATGCGAACGATCCCCACTCGATGGTGAACGTCGTCTTCGTCTTTTCCTCTTCCGCAATGCACACCTGATGATAGCCCGAAAAGCCATCAGTGAAGGAGTAAGCTTCATTTCCCGCAACATGATCCAATACTTCATCGCTGAATGGAGTGTGTTAGCCCCCTATAAATTTCTTGACAAGCAACCAGGGGGCTAAATTTTTTTTGAGCCTTCAAGGAATGCATCTCTCCTGAAGACACATCATCCTTGAAAGCTCTTCCGTACCCTCTACCCTTTGTTTATTCTCCTTTGCTGTTCCTAGTTTAAAAGGCCTCACTCGTTGTGAAAAAATGTGCTCCAAAAGGCCTTCAGTTGCCCCTTGTACCCCTACAGAATTCTCCATTTCATCCCTTCTTTCCATTTTCAAAGCTTCCTATCCACCCCAAAATCTCTCCCCTAGTCCTTCTAAACCTTCCCAAAATCCCCTATAAATCCCACACATACCCCTTGTTTGGCCTTTTTTCCCTTTTTCCCTCTATCATTACCTTTTCCTACCCTCAAATTACATTGAAATGGGCCAAATAGCCGTATTTTTCATGTGTATGGGTTTAGAAACTTTCTTCCCTAGCTCCAGATCCATTTCCCTCCACTTGACCCAGCGCCAAGGCCAAGTGCCAAGGCATAAAAGCGCTTACTGCAATTATATAACGGGAGCATTTTTTATCATCGATCTGTGTAGATCGGACGGTCATCGCGATCCCCACAATGTTCTTCACTCAACTCTTTCATCGCCCCTTCATCGCATCTCTGTCGTTCATTTACCCACCTCGGTGGTCCCCACACCAATGCGCCCTATTCAAAAACCGCCTGTATCTATCGCACCGCTTTCCGAGGGCTGGTTGTATTTTTCCATTCGATAGCGATTCCACTCACCGCCTGACACGTGTCACGCGCACAGCTTGAAAACCGGCCCCCCATCGCGCGTTATCGTTCAGCAGAAAACCCGGTGCGATATGCACATGCGCCATCCGATCCAGAGCTGCCCATCCAACGACGATTGTGCTGCGAAGTTGCGCGGGAAATAATCCAAAGCAAACCGTACCCCTGGCCCACTGTCCATTGTCCCCCGATGCATTTTCAGCCATCGATCTCCTCCTGAGATCGGACGGTCCAGATTTAAAGTCAGCCTTGCCATTGCCCGGTCCCACCACGTCATCACCCCATGTGTTTTCATCACTCTTTTCGTCTGTCTCCTATATAATTCGTTCAAAGGTCAAATTTTAAATGATTTTCGTTAAAATTTCCACCTCTCCATCTTCCACTGTGTGCTGCATTCTCCACCATCAACCTGAAACTATTCCACCATTTCGCCAGCTTGCATGGCCATTCCCATTATCCCTGCTACATTCACCATACCCAATGCATGGTTTTCTTAATTTGTTTTCATGTTTTGCAAGGTTACAGGCAGGCAGAACCTGCCATGATTAATATGCACTATTGTAGTGGCACAATGCACAAAGGAAGCTGAGTTTAGAGCCTGATATTACAGGAGAATGTCCGGAAAGGTGTCTGCAACATAAATTTCATCAAAGGATAGAGTTCAAACTCTGCAAAACCTCTCTGGCGCCTTTAAAGCTCAGATTGCATAAACAAAGACAGTACTGGAGCAGCAGAGAGTTCAAGGCACGTAATAGAAGATTTTGAGCCTTTTTCAGGAATTTAGAAGGCAAAGGTACCAGTTCAAAGAAGTCATGGATCGCATGGAAGGCCCAGCGCGCAGAAAAAAATGCTATCAGGGTTTCACATCAGCAGTATGTCCTTTCCATAAAGGACGAAGTGCCCATACTATCTCCATTCTATACTGTGTGCCTGAGGAAATTCCAGCCTGACAATAGTCCTATGCTATCGGAGGCATTTGTTACACAGTATGGCAGACCTTAGCATCATTATTCTACCTTTCTGTTTAGTTCACCAGAGTGTTACAACGAGTACATCAGAGACATACATGGAGTAAATGGAAGCCTGACGAAGACCACTATTTCATCCAAAGAGTACCAGTGATAAATGCTCAGAATTTAAAATTGAACGGGGCCTCGACTTTTTTCCTCTTCTGAGTTTTAATGTTGCATTTAGTTTTCCATCTACCTTCTCTGCTCCACTTGAGCTATAAATTTCATGAAGAAAATCATTGTAGGTTGTTGATTAGTTATCAGAGAACTACAAGTTGTTTCTTTTGAGACATAGTCTCTATGTAAAGTTGTAAGGTAGGCTGAGGAAGATGTTTTCAAACTGAATATCCAGCTATTGGTAATGTTGTACTTGACTGGTGTTGCTCTTTAATATGACAAGCACATTTCTTTGGATCCTGATCTAAAGCAGCGGTGATGTTTTCCTATCTCTGTATTTGTTTTTAACTTGCAGTTCATTTCATTTCATTTCTACTGGCTTGCATCAGAAATCTGGCATAGGATTTACCCTTGTTAGGTACCCTATGTTTCTGCTCTCCTTGCCTTTGATGTTTTCTACTAAATGTGCTATATAAGGGTTGATTTCAGTTAATTTAACCAGTGTAGTGGATGTCATTTCCTGCTAGCTGATGTATGAATTAAATGAATCTGTTCTTAGATGTTCTTGTCAGGATTTAATTGAAAGAATTGGGAACACTGGGAGGTCTAGAACTCTGTCTCTATCTCACTAGGATCCTTTTCAATTTATTGAACCTTTCTAATATCCCTCAAGCTGTAGGCCGAAGCATTGAGAGTTCAAATTCTCTCTCTGATCTCAGGTCTTTAACTTTGTGCTCTAAATCTTTATTGTTTCCTCCTCTCTTACCATTTCACGCCACACTATCATCTTAAGATCCAATGCTTTAGATAACTAGCCCAACTGAAAGCCTACACATTTTTTAGCAAGTAAATCCTTTCCTGACTCCATTTCCCAATGGTCTTGAATGTTCCCTGTAGCATCTCTCCTTTGCCTAAAATCCTCTTTTCTCATCCTTGTCTTATATCAAACCTTTCTTTCCTGATTCCCAACAACCGAACATACATCAAACAAACAAACCCTGAGCCTTATAACTAGCCTAATATCTTAACACTGAGCTTCAAAGACATATACCTTTGAAATATCATAGAGAGATCCCTCTCTGGACCCAAGAGGGCTAGATCCTGAGGTCTAAAAGTGGTTCTGATGTTGTCTCATCTTTTGGTCTTGCCAATCTGGGAAAAACATGGGAACCCCAACATAATGGCGACTCCACTGGGGAAAATCTGAGAGCCTATAACTGAATAACATTTGTCTGTCTCCCATTGTCGTCACCAACATAATGGCGACTCCACTGGGGAAAATCTGAGAGCTTATAACTGAATAAAATTTGTCTATCTCCCATTGTCGTCACCAACATAATGGTGACTCCACTGGGGACTTTCTGAGTATTCATCCCACTACATCACAAGAACCTCAGAAACCCACAATCTTTGGTTAGGTTGGAAGTGAGACACTTCTACTTGCAATTCAATTTCTTCACCATTTGTTGTGTTTCACCCATACTCTTAGACAGAGTCTGGAAAGGGCTAGGTAGCCTCCAGATCTCACACTCTTTTAGAGGTGACATTTCTAGTAAACGCCCTCCCAGTCAATCTCTGGTTAGAGTTTGCTGTGTTTTGAAGATATCCCTGAAAAGGGACATCTCAGAATCATTGTGGTGGACAATGTACCCTCCAAAAGCATCCTAAACCTTCCGCCTGGTGACTCCATAGTTCCTCAAAGATCAAAGACTCCACTGGTGATCAGTAGACCTGCTGATTATCTTGGTTCACATAAGACCCCACTAGGAGACCAGCCTCCATAACAACATCAGCCATAATAGGAGTAACACATAGGGTTAAGCTGCTTTGTTGAAGAATAGCATTCTGGCTTCAAGAACCATTCATACAAGAGCTTATCCTATTCCAAACCCACCTGAAATAGTTGAAAATCCTGAGAGCATCCTCAAGGGATCTCCTACACCCAAAAGACCAACTATTTCCGGTCACATCCATAGAGCTAACTCTACACCAGAAGACTTTACAGCTCTATCAGACCCATTTTCTAGCCTATGCGCTCAAAACAACTTACCAAGAACTAGTTCATTCAGTGTCCTAGACCAGCCAGACCTTGAGCTCCCTGGTTCACCACCTTAAAGTGGTAAACACCTTGGGGATAGACAGACCCCTCCATCCACACCTCCTGATATTCACTTCATTCAAAACTTGGGGCTCTTCCACCCTAAATCTACTCATCAGTCTTCTGCTGGCCATAGTATCCCTGTCATCCATATACCAGCTGCTCAAGCCAACCCTTTACCTCATCAAAACATCATCATGGCAGCCTAGTATGCACCTCTGGTATTACCTCAACCTCTAGTGCCCTTACCCAACGATTATCAATCAAAGATCCCACATTTCACTGCCAAAGAATCCACCACAGCTCAGCACCATGTAGATAGGATGGAAGATTCTTTTGACTACATGGAAATAGATGATGATATAGTCAAAATGAGAATATTTTCCCAGAGCTTAGGAGGTGATGTGAAGAAATGGTTCAAAATCCTACCTCCTAACAGTATCCAAGACCTTCCTGCTTTATATCAGACTTTCATAAAAAAATGGTAAATTAAGGCTAACCCTCTCCAAATCCTAGCAGAATATAAGAATCTTAAAAGAAACATAGGAGAGAGTGTCCAGGACTACTCTACAAGGTTTAACAACATTTATAATGCTCTTCCACCACACATGAAACCTCCCCAAGGTATGGTTCTAGTGAAATACCCTGAAGGCTTAGATGTTGACATGGCCTACCAGCTTAGGGAGAGGGATTACAACACATTGGAAGACATGCAAAAGGGAGTAGTGAGTGTAGAGGAAAATCTGATTGAGAAGAAAGAAAAATTGAGAGCTGAGAAAAGGGTGACATATAGAGATGACAATGTAGCTTCCACATCTGACCCCAATTATGACCGCATATCCAAAAACATGGAAAAGCTACAGAAAATGATGGAAAAAATGGTTGTTACAGTTAGTAACCAAAACAAGAACCAAAATCATAACCAAAACCAGAACTTTAGAAGAAACAACACCACTCCCAACAGACAAAGAGAATCAGATCAACAAGTTATTCCCCCATCCCAAGGGAACTTTCTTGATGAAGATGAGGGAATCATAGAAGAGTCTGAGGGAAACACAATAAACATGTTTGAAGTAGAAAACTCAATCCACAACTGTTCCACAGAAGAAGACCAACCCTCACCCTCATATTGGGATGAGGAAAGGTTGGAATCTGAGGACTACAGGTTAGGATTTGAAAATGCCATCATGCAGGTCAGAGAACAGTATGAACTTAGGAGAAAAAAGAGCCTAGACAATTCCAAACCCAAAGCTTCTGAGGTTACCATCAAGAAAAGGCCTGAGAAAACTTCTAAAGTAACTGCTGAAAGTGGCAAATCAACAGCTGAGGGTTCTAGGAAATACAAAGAGAAAGACAACCAAAACAATGATAAACAAAGTCAACCATCTAGCAGCACTAGCACTACAGTTAGTGCTCTTGATAAAACAGTTTCTAACACTGTGCATAGTGAGAATCAACCCACTGATTCTGCCACCAAGGTGGTGGCTAACAAAACAAAGTTGAACATTCCAAAGAGTCAGTCCACTTTCAATTTGGAGAGTGAGATTGCAAAAATTAAAATCTCTGTCCCACTCTCTGAGCTGGCCACTCAGGATGTATATAAAGGCCAAATTTTGAAAGCTTTAAATTTAGGTGAGAACAGTGACACTGTAAATCTGAGGGATGATCAACCAACCCTTCTGTTTGGTCCAAAGATAGAAGGAAAGTTTCAAGAAGGGGTAGTGCCCCCTTTTTATATCAGTCTTAACATCCATGATAAGATCCTCCACAATGCAATGCATGACTCTAGGGCCTCACACAACCTGATGCCTAATATAGTTATGGAAAGATTAGGCCTAGAGATAACCCGACCTGATAAAGATCTATATTCATTTGACTCTAGCAGAGTAAAATGTCTGGGCCTAATCAAAGACCTGTGTGTGAGCCTTACGCAGATCCCAGAAAAATGTATGGTCATGGATGTTGTGGTGGCAGATGTGCCACCTAAGTATGGTATGCTATTGTCAAGGTCATGGGGAGCCAAGCTTCAAGGAACAATGCAGATGGATGGGGCTTATGCCACAATTCCTATTTTTAGCCAACTTAGAAGACTGTACAGGGAGGCACAAATGAAATTCCTGGTGAGTAGCCCCGAAAAGCCTGAAAATTCACCTTTATACTCTGTACACACAGATCTTGACTCCTTCATCCTTTGCAATGATGAATCTGCGGAGGGGTTAAGACTCAAAAATAGAGATACACACAATGAAACAGAGCCTATGGACTTTAACATAGTGGCTACTGTAGACTTGGAGGAGAAAGATGTAGAAAAATTTGAACAGTGCACTGAAACAAAAGCTCAGAGTAAACCAGAAATAGAATGCAGTCAACTGATTAGTCACTCCCCGCAAGCTCATACACCACATCAAGAATGAAACAATGGTAAATACGAGAACGAACCTTTATGGGAAATGAATTTTGATGGGTCATGCACCAAGATAAATGCAGGAGCAAGAGTGTGGGTGCATAACACAGAGAGCGACTACGCAGAAAGCCATGCATGTAACCTGCACTTCAAATGTACAAAAAATATCACAGAATATGAGGCTCTGATCCTAGGCTTAACTCTGTTGAAAAAATTAGGAGCCCGTAGGATAACTGTGCATGGAGAGTCTGAGCTGATCATTAAACAGGTGAATGGTGAATACACAACAAAACATCCTAGGCTGAGAGCATACAGGAATGACACTTTGGATTTATTGAAAACCTTTGTAGAATATGAACTGGTGTTTGTCCCTAGGATTCAGAACGCAATTGAAAATGGATTAGCCTGCGTGGCTAGTTCATATCACAAGCCTCCCAGTGACCAATAGATCATCATTCAGACCAAATTCAGACTTGCAGTGTCGAACAATGGAAAATATTGGCAGGTCTTTGAGGGAGATAAACAGATTGAAGATTTCCTGGTAGGCAGAGGCGAGTTTGAATTTTCTGATTCAGATTCTAAATCTGACAGCAGCTGCCTAAGTGAAGAGTCCTCAGATGAGGAAGAAACACCCTGTAACATAGGAATAAACACTTTAAACGAACAGAATAGAAATCCAAACGAAAAATGTGAAAACGTAGATAGTGAAAAAGTAGAAGTGCTGCAGGCTAAAGATAAGAACATACCTCGAGGTCTAGCACCTTTAGAGGACCTTTTTGACTTTGATGATGTAGCAAAAAATCCCACTATAGAACACTCAAATTCTGAGGTGGAGGAATGCAACATAGGCACTGAAGATAAACCCAAGATGATCAAATTGGCTAAGTCCTTGCCTGCAAACATGAAAAAGAAATACATTGACCTATTCAAGGAATTCATGGATGTGTTTGCTTGGAGCTATGAGGACTTAAAGGCCTATGACACAAACATCATACAACACAAAATACCCTTGAAAGAAAGTCAAAATCCCTTCAGACAGAAACTCCGCAGAATAAACCCAAAACAATTGCCTGTAGTGGAAAAAAAGATTAATAAGATGTATGAGGCAGGCATAATTGTGCCTGTGAGGTTCTCTGATTGGATATCAAACCTAGTGGCTGTAAGAAAGAAAACATGGGAGATCAGGCTGTGTATTGATTTCAGGAATCTTAATAGAGCCTCACTCAAAGACAATTACCCTTTGCCAAAAATGGAACACATCCTTCAGAGGGTAGTAGGCTCAAAAAGGATCTCCCTGCTAGATGGTTTTTCAGGTTACAACCAAGTTTTAGTACTCCCAGAAGACCAACTCAAGACCACTTTTACCACTCCATGGGGCACTTTTATGTATGTAAAGATGCCTTTTGGACTGATGAACGCTGGTGCAACCTTCCAAAGAGAAATGGACATAGCTTTTTCAGATGAAATAGGACATTTCATTTTCATCTATCTGGATGACATAACAGTATATTCCAAGACTGAGGAAGAACACCTAGAACACCTGAGAAGAGTGTTTGAAAAATGTAGAAGGTTTGGTCTGTCATTGAATCCTAAAAATATTGTATTTGGGCTAAAAGAAGGAAAACTTCCTGGCCACATTATATCTGAGAAGGGGATTAGGATAGACCCACAGAGAGTTGAGGGAATACTACAAATCACACACCCGAGAAACATCAAGGAGTTACAGTCCTTCATTGGGAAAATCAATTTCCTCAGGAGGTTTATTCCCAACTTAGCTGAACACCTTAGGAATATGACTAACGTGTTGAAAAAGGGTGTAGGAGTTAAATGGACTGTTGAGGCCAAGAAATATTTTGAGTTAGTTAAACTTGCACTCACCCAGGCTCCTATCCTAATCAACCCTGATTTCTCAAAAGAGTTTTTGATTTTTTCATTTGCCTCCGAGCATACAGTGGCTGCAGGTCTACTACAGAAAAACCCAGAGGGAATGGAACAACCCATTTATTTCTTCAGCAAATCACTCAGAGATGCACCCTTGAAATACAACATAATGGAAAAACAGGCCTATGCTTTGGTTAAGGCCTTGAAATATTTTAGGGTGTACATACTGCATTCCCACACCATAACCTATGTGCCAAATATAGTGGTTAAAGACATCTTGTCCCAAGATCCAGATGGGAAGAGGGGAAAATGGATTGCTGTGATCTTAGAATATGACCTTGAGATAAAACCCACCAAACTAATTAAAGGTCAAGGCTTAGCTCAACTAATGGATAAATCAAATATACAAGCCCTTGACATTAACATGGCAGATGCCTTGGATGAGCAGCAGGGATTTCCTGATCTCACTGTTGAGGAGAAGTTTCAGAGCTCTCCTTGGTATTCTGACATTTTGTATGCGCTTACACACCTCAATGCCCCTCCTGAATTATCAAAGACCAAGGCCAGATTCTTAAAGATAAAATCCAGAAGCTATTGCATAATGAATGAAAGTTTATACTGGAAAAATGCAAATGGCCTATTGCTTAAATTTTTTCCTGAGTCTGAAGAAGAAAGGATTAAACGAGAATTCCATGCATGAGAGTGTGGAGGCCACCTGAACTAGGAAGCCACTGCAAACAAAATAATCAGAGCTGGCTACTATTGGCCTACACTCTTCAATGATATCCATAAGATGATAATTGCCTACCAAAAGTGCTAGATTTTTGAAGGCAAAAGAAAGCTCCTCCCCTTACCTCTGCAACCCATCACTGTTGAAGGTCCCTTTTTACAATGGGGCCTAGATTTCATAGGAGAAATACACTCTGCTTATTATGCACAACACAAATGGATCTTAACAGCCATAGACTACACTAAGTGGATAGAGGCCATACCTACTAGGAATGCCACAAATTCAGTCATCATTAGGTTCCTAGAAGGTCATATCCTCTCTCGGTTTGGCTGCCCAAGGAAAATAATCACGGACAATGCTGCTGCTTTTGGATCCAAGAAAATGGTTGATTTTTGTCACAGGTATCAAATAGCACTCGGTCATTCAACTGCCTATTACCCACAAGGTAATGGCTTAGCTGAATCATCAAACAAGAGCCTAGTGGCCATCATAAAAAAGCTGCTGGAAGAGAACAAAAAGTTATGGCACAACAATTTAGTGCATGCCCTATGGGCTGACAGGATTACAACAAAGAAATCCATTGGCATGTCTCCATATCAGCTTGTCTATGGAACGGAAGCAGTTTTCCCTACCAGCCTTGGAGTACCAGTGATCAAACTTTTCCAAGAAATTCAGACAGAAGAAGACAACATGATAAGGAGGATAAATCAAACCATTCATCTCCAGAAAAAAAGGGAAGAGGTCTATAACAGAGCTCTAAAGGTTCAAGAGAATATAAAGAAGTTATTTGACAAAAGAACCAAATCTTCTGATTTCAAAATTGGAGATAAAGTTCTGAAGTGGGACTTAAGGAGAGAAGACAAAGGAAAGCATGACAAGTTTGATAGTTTGTGGCAATGTCCCTACATCATCCAGGCCACTGTGGGTCCAAATGCCTTTTTTTCTACAAGAATTAGATGGTACAGAGCTGTTTGGGGGTCCTGTCAATGGCAGGATGCTTAAACACTACTGCTGATTTCCAATTTCTAGTTTCCATTTCCATTGTAAATACCATTGATGTGTTATGTTTTCAAAAAAAAAAAAGAGAGAGAGAAAATGTTCCAAAAAAAAAAAAAACAGAAAGAAAGGAGAGGTTCAGACATGCTTAAAACATGATCCTCTGAAGTGCAAAAATTGGCTCTAATGTGATCAAAACCTGAGCCAAAGGAAGTAAAGATAACTAGTTCAAACATGCCCAAAACCTGGACCAGCAAAGGGGAAAGAAGAATCAGCTCTAACAAGCTCAAAACTTGAGTCACAAAGAAAAGAAGGATGCTTCAAAATTCCAGATTCCAAGCCTTCAAAATTCTGTTTTCAGTTTTCTGCAAGTTTTTGTCCATGTGCAACTGTCTTTATGCCTAGGATCTACAGCAAACTAGGCTGTCCAATCCTAGTTTGGCTGTTTTTAAATTTCTGTTGTAGAATATAGAGAAGAAATCCGCCGGACAGTTTAATCCCAACAGATATTAGATTAGGTAGAGAATCATATGAGACCAACAGTTTAATCTGGTCTCATGGAGCAATAAGGGTAGAAATAGAATAGGTTTATTTTCTTGTTTGTAAAAAATAAAATGATGTAAAGGGTTTGCTAGCTCAAATGCACCCTAGAAGAAAAAATGCTAGGATTGTAGGATGGGTAGGTAGATTGTTTGGGAGAGTTTTTCTGCTAAATTGACATCTTCACAATTGTGGCAGCTGAAAATCAAAGAAGAATGGTGGCTCAAGAAGCAGGCATTTGGCCTACACCAAAGATCATTTTCTGAATTCTTGACTCCTTCAAGAAGAAGCCATCCCCATGTGGAGCCACTGTTAGCCCCCTATAAATTTCTTGACAAGCAAGCAGGGGGCTAAATTTGTTTTGAGCCTTCAAGGACTGCATCTCTCTTGAAGACACATCATCCTTGAAAGCTCTTCTGTACCCTCTACCCTTTGGTTATTCTCCTCTGTTGTTCCTAGTTTAAAAGGCCTCACTGGTTGTGAAAAACTGTGCTCCGAAAGGCCTTCATTTGCCCCTTGTACCCCTACAGAATTCTCCATTTCATCCCTTCTTTCCCTTTTTCAAAGCTTCCTATCCACCCTAATATCCCTGCCCTAGTCCTTATAAACCTTCCCAAAATCCCCTATAAATCCCACACATACCCCTTGTTTGGCCTTTTTCCCCTTTTTCCCTCTATCGTTACCTTTTCCTACCCTCAAATTGCATTGAAATGGGCCAAATAGCCATATTTTTCATGTGTATGGGTTTAGCACCTTTCGGCCCTAGCCCCAGATCCGTTTCCATCCACATGACCCAGCGCCAAGGCATAAAAGTGCTTACCGCAATTATATAACGGGAGCATTTTTTATCGTCGATCTGTGTAGATTGGACGGTCATCGCGATCCCCACAATGTTCTTCACTCAACTCTTTCATCGCCCGTTCATCGCATCTCCGCCGTTCATTTACCCGCCTCGATGGTCCCCACGCCAACGCACCCGATTCAAAAACCGTCTGTATCTATCACACCGCTTTCCGAGGGCTGGCTATATTTTTCCATTCGACAACGATTCCACTCACCGCCTAACACGTGTCACATGCACTATTTGAAAACCGCCCCCCCATCGCACGTTATCGTTTGACAGAAAAACCGGCGCGATATGCACATGCGTCGTCCGATCTAGAGCTGCCCATCCAATGGCGATTGTGCTGCAAAGTTGCGCGGGAAATAATCCAAAGAAAACCGTATCCCTGGCCCACTGTCCATTGCCCCCTGATGCATTTTTAGCTGTTGATCTCCTCCTAAGATTGGACAGTCCAGATTTAAAGTCAGCCCCACCATCGCCTGGTCCCGCCACGTCATCACCCCACGTTTTTTCATCACTCTTTTCGTCCGTCCCCTATATAATTTGTTCAAAGGTCAAATTTTAAATGATTTTCGTTAAAATTTCCACCTCTCCATCTTCCACTGTGTGCTGCATTCTCCACCATCAACCTGCAACTATTCCACCATTTCGCCAGCCTGCATGGCCATTCCCATTATCCCCGATACATTCACCATCCCCAACGCATGATTTTCTTAATTTTTTTTCGTGTTTTGCAGGGTTACAGGCAAGTGGAACCCGCCATGATTCATATGCACTATTGTAGTGGCACAGTGCACAAAGGAAGCTAAGTTTAGAGCCAGATATTACAGGAGAATGTCCGGAAAGGTGTCTGCAACATAAATTTCATCAAAGGATAGAGTTCAAACTCTGCAAACCTCTCTGGCGCCATTAAAGCTCAGATTTCATAAACAAAGACAATACTGGAGCAGCAGAGAGTTCAAGGCACGTAATAGAAGATTTTGAGCCTTTTTCAGGAATTTAGAAGGCAAAGGTACCCATTCAAAGACATCATGGATCGCATGGAAGGCCCAGCGCGTAGAAAACAATGCTATCAGGGGTTTCACATCAGCAGTATGTCCTTTCCACAAAGGAAGAAGTGCCCATACTATCTCCATTCTATACCGTGTTCCTGAGGAAATTCCAGCCCTGACAACAGTCCTATGCAATCGGAGGCATTTGTTACACAGTATGGCAGACCTTAGCATAATTATTCTACATTTTTGTTTAGTTCACCAGAGTGTTATAACGAGTACATTAGAGACATACATGGAGTAAATGGAAGCCTGACGAAGACCACTCTTTCATCCAAAGAGTACCAGTGATAAATGCTCAGAATTTAAAACAGAACGGGGCCTCGGCTTTTTTCCTCTTCTGAGTTTTAATGCTGCATTTAGTTTTCCATCTACCTTCTCTGCTTCACTTGAGCTATAAATTTCATGAAGAAACTCATTGTAGGTTTTTGATCAGTTATCAGAGAACTACAAGCTGTTTCTTTTGAGACATAGTCTCTGTGTAAAGTTGTAAGGTAGGCTGAGGAAGATGTTTTCAAACTGAATATCCAGGTATTGGTAATGTTGTACTTAACTGGTGTTGCTCTTTAATATGACAAGAAAATTTCTTTGGATCCTGATCTAAAGCAGCGGTGATGTTTTCCTATCTCTGTATTTGTTTTTAACTTGTAGTTCATTTCATTTCATTTCTACTGGCTTGCATCAGAAATCTGGCATAGGATTTACCCTTGTTAGGTACCCTATGTTTCTGCTCTCCTTGCCTTTGATGTTTTCTACTAAATGTGCTATCTAAGGGTTGATTTCAGTTAATTTAACTAGTGTAGTGGATGTCATTGCCTGCTAGATGATGTATGAATTAAATGAATCTGTTCTTAGATGTTCTTGTCAGGATTTAATTGAAATAATATGGAACACTGGGAGGTCTAGAACTCTGTCTCTATCTCACTAGGATCCTTTTCAATTTATTGAACCTTTCTAAGATCCCTCAAGCTGGAGGCCGAAGCATTGAGAGTTCAAATTCTCTCTCTGATCTCAGGTCTTTAACTTTGTGCTCTAAGTCTTTATTGTTTCCTCCTCTCTTACCATTTCATGCCACACTATCATCTTAAGATCCAATGCTTTAGATAACTAGCCCAACTGAAAGCCTGCACATTTTGTAGCAAGTAAATCCTTTCCTGAATCCATTTCCCAATGGTTTTGAATGTTCCTTGTAGCATCTCTCCTTTGCCTAAAATCCTCCTTGCTCATCCTTGTATTATATCGAACCTTTCTTTCCTGATTCCCAACAATCGAACATACATCAAACAAACAAACCCCGAGCCTTATAACTAGCCTAATATCTTAACACTGAGCTTCAAAGACATATACCTTTGACATATCATAGAGAGATCCCTCTCCGGACCCAGGAGGGCTAGATCCTGAGGTCTGAAAGTGGTTCTAATGTTGTCTCATCTTTTGGTCTTGCCAATCTGGCCAAAACATGGGAACCCCAACAGAGTGGGAAACGGATCATGGATGTAGGCGTTGTTCAGACTTTGGTAATAAACACAGACTCAGATTTCAGACTTATCCTTTTTATTTTGAATGATGATATGACTCACCCACTCTTCTTCTTCCACATGAAAGATTAGACCTGTTTCCAACATCTTATTGATCTCCATATTGACCTTTTATTTGATCCGTGGGTTCAACCGATGGGGTCGATGCTTCACGGGCCTGGCGTCCAGTTTCAACACAATACGCATTTATCCGAGGTCACCTTTGATGCCCTTCAAATCTGCAATCGAAGACGGAAATAGGTCTTCATATTCCTAGAGAAGGCTGAAAATTTCCTTTGTCATCTCCTTGTCCCAGTAGTCCCCAACCATGGCTAGTTTGGGTTTGTCCTCCATACCGATGTTCAACTTCTTTGTCTTCAGCGGGAGTAGATGGACGCCCTCAGTGGTTGGCTCTTCTTAGATGTTTCGCTCACCTTCATTCTCTTTGAAGTACAGGTGCCTTAGGTCCTCCAGACTATCATCGTCTAGATCGCCATCGATCCGTTGGCAAGCCAACTCACACCTGCCTCCAGGGTGTAATGCTAAGGTGCTCCCGCCAGTCCCCGGATCATGGAGAAACAATACCCCCTTGATAGCTTGTAATGCTTGGGACACTAGCTTGGTCTCTCCTTCGAAGGAAAAGCATCGAAAAAATTTTCTCACGACTTCCTGCCAGGAGCTGGTCCCTCTTTTCCTCTCTTCTTCTAAGTACCACGCGTGGGGAATGGTATCTAAGGAGTGGACAAACCGATGTACCCACAGCTCTTTCGGGTACCCTATACTGTTCCACTGCTCCTCATAAGTTTTCATGTGTTCCCTTGGATCAAAGGTCCCTTGGTACCTGTGCCTGCTACGAGGTCCTTCGTCTTCTTTGAACCGTGCCCGCAAAGCCTCCGCCACACAACTCCACTGCGACAGGGTGTTGCGGTGATTTTTCCACCAGCTGGCTGATGTGGACTGCAGCGCTACATCCAAAAGAGGTATCCTGCTTCCTTCTGGTACCGCGTCTTCTAATTTTTCAATAAAGGTATTGATGGTTTGCATGTTCAACATGGGGGGATACTCCCTGATCTCCGCGTCAATCCACCGGACATAAGAAATGTTGGCATAGCTTCGTGTGTTGGTCTCATACCCACCTTGCTGCTAGTATTCCCAGGCTAGTTTCAATCCCAGCTCTGAGCTCTGTACACTGCGCCAGCTGATGGAGCCGGTTGCAGTCAGGTTGATGTAGTCCTCCTTCTTTCCTGCTGTCATCTGATAAAGGTTGTCCAACATCTGAGCATCCTCCCGGTTATCCACCGTTTCTGTAGATCTCAGGCCTTGGTATGGGTCGATAGGCTGAGTGACCCAAACCTCTCCATCTTCGAAGATCATCAGCTCCTTTTTGAGGTCGATGATGGCATAATTCTCAAAAGCCCAATCGATGCCTAACAGGGTAGGGTAAGGATCCTTGTCTCCCATAATATCAATAACTTCGAAATCTGTGCAAGTCTTCACCCCTACAATGTTGACCTCGACATCTTCGAGTCGGTCGATTGGCACAATGCAGTATTGGTTTGCCATTCTAAGATGGATTGGCGAGTAGGTCAGCCGTGGCCGACCAATAGCCTCCCATGTCTTCCGCGGTAGGATATTGACATCCGATCCTAAGTCAAGCATGGTGTCGCTGATCTGGAATCCCGCGACTTGCGTGTTAAGCCAGAACTCTTTTCTCGTTCTGCGTTTGTTCCGCTTGACCCATTGGACATACTAGGGTGCTGTGTTCACAGATTCCCCTGGCCCTGTATTCCCCTACAGTACGTCTTCCAAGGTACGCCTGAGCTGCTTCCGCATCGCAGCATTGTCAACAATATTGAGGAATAACTGGAGCCATTCCTCAATCAAGGGTCCCGTGACGCTCTGCTCTCTGGAATCGGTCGGCAGGGGAGCCTCAAGGCCTTTGGCCCCCTCTAGCTGCAAAAATGTCTCCACCGCCTCCTGGAAGTACTTCTTTTGGGCGTCCAGCATAATTAATTATTTCGGGGAGGAGGGCCGGATAACTCGTGCCGACTCCTTTCCGCGAGCGTCCTCCTCCGTCTTCTTTCAGCCTCTCGTCACAATAGCTACATTAGGCATGTCCGGAGTTGTGGTCCCCTGAGGTTCGGAGTTGACCAGATTCGTGCCCCTCTGTTGTGCCCGTTCCTCCCATTTCTTGATGAGTTCTGGGTAGTCCTCTATTGCATGGGCATTCACGCGGCAATGGGAACACCATGGACGTTAGGGTAGGAGGCATTCTTGAGCCACGTGACCCTCCTGGTCATAGTTGTAAGATTTCAGCGGACCCTTCCCCCTGTGCAGCCACCGCACATACCACCTCCTTGGCCCCTGGAAGCCTCGTTCACCCGATAGGAGGGTCGGTCCAACCGGTCCGCTAGAGCGTCGAGAGCTCTGCACTGCTTAGTGTTGTGAGTCGTGGAAGCATAAAACTCACAGTATGCATTATTTGGGATGTTGGAGTACTTCTGTAGAATTGGGCACATCCGAGGTTGATGCCCCATTGTCCGAAAAATTTCGCAATATTCCGTGGCGGTTGGGTTTGGCTGAGGGGGGAACCCCGCATAAGGATGTTGCAGTTGGTATACCCCCTACAGGTTCATCATCGCGCCACTCCTCGTAGGTGGACCCCCCTGAATTTTCGTGACAGAGGGTCTCGCACCTGCGCCACGCAACTAGGGACACTCGGTTGCGACGTGGCCTTCGACCAGGTAGTGAGTGCACCAAACGTTCGGCCTGGCCGGTCTTATAGGCTACATCTCCTTGAGCTTTTCATTTAGACTGGCGATATGATGTTGCAATCCCACCAAGGAAGGTTCCTGTGGGGCCGGCCCTCCCTGATATTCCTGAGGGTAGCCCGCCATGTCCTCTATCTTCATGGCCTGCTCCAATGCGTCCTGCAAGTTGTCAATCTTCTGCTGGGTGAGGGGGGTTCGTGTCAAGGGAAGCAGAGCCTTCATGAACCAGTCCCTCTGATGGTTTGGGTCGATCAGGTAGTTGAGTTTCCCGATCGTGTCCCTGAATCGGCGTATCAGCTCCCATGCAGTCTCTCCTTCCTTCTACTTAATCTCCCAGAGCTCAGACAGACCCTGCTGGTCCATCTGGAAAAGCTTAAATTTGCGGAAAAAATCCCGCTTAACGTCCACGATTACTAAATTCAGATGGGCCTCAAACCACTTGATGAACCATCGCAGAGCCCTTTCTCTGAGCGTGGTTTGGAACTCTATTAACTTCCCTGCGTCTGGTGTCTTCCGAGCCCTCCATATGGCTTCGCAGAGATACCAGTGTTGCTCCACATCATCGTTGCCTCGGCCAGAGAATTATGGATACCGGATGAATGACCCAGCCATATTTACTTGCGAGGAATTGACCAGGATAAACCCTTCGGATGTTGGTTGCATGACTGTTCCACTGGGGAATGCAATACTACTAGTGATGCTGCTATTAACGTGTGTCGCTGTCGACAATGAAATGTGGTGAAATTGATTCAATGATTGTAACTTAACGAAAATATTACTCAAAGGTTTATAGAGTACCAGGGGAAGGTAAGGATCCTTGCTGTGAAAATTTTGGGAAGTGGGGCTGCCTGGAGAGATGAATGTCATTCGCTCTTGAAATAACCGCTGCATCACGCCGTACCATTCACCATCGGAACTTTCTTCGGGCTGCACACCTGCATCGTCTTCGTCAGTCATCATCTCCCTTTCTCTCCTAGCTGAGTTCCCATGCACCCATCGCACTCCCCCAATGGTCCCTTCCCTCTCTCGGGTATTCGCTTGGGTGTCCATACTTCCTATCCTCTAAGGCGCCTCCTTCTGATTCTTCCTATTGTCTTCCCGTCACTTCAACTCCCGCATCACCCTTTCTCGCCACCTGTCGGCGATCTGCACCCTTCGATATGCATGTCACTCCCTCAACTTCCTTGCACCCTCAACATCCATTCCCCACTCCCCCCGCTTCACACTTCACGTAGCATCTGTCCCTTCAGCCCTTCCCCTAGCACTGGAGGTTTACGCTTCCATGCTTGATTTTTGGAATTCCATCAGCCCTTCGTCCACCATCAGGGCCTTAATCCACAGCAGAATGTCCTTGAGTAGCTTCCCTCTTAGCCTGGATCAGAATATAGCCTCCGCCTTCGAGAAGGATTGGTAGCACTCTGCGGCGAACTCCATAATATATCCATCCAAAGTGGTCTCTACCCAAAAATCCACTGCGCGGGTCAACTCAGTATCCAACCGATGCAGGGCCACCCGATTCCTGTGCACCCACTTGTGGTTTATCTTCCGCGAGCTATCCCTAGGTACCCTGGTCTGCAATCTCCACAACCAATTGTAGAGGTCGCTAGGGAATTTTCCCCAAAGGATCTCGTAGGTATCACTGGTGAAATTTGTGAAAAGGACGAGATCCTTGAGCACCCTCTCCTTTTGATTCGTCAACTCCACTTGCTGAGCAACAAACTGGTCTAGATGGTTATCCCACCATCACCGTATTTCTCCTTCGAAAATCTTCGATACCATGATCCAATTCCCCTCATAACGTGTAGGGTCCCGGCAACGGAACCATTTGTTGGCGAAGAAACAGGTCTCGCAGGCAAGACCCAGGTTCAAAGGTTGGGGCCAAAAAGGGTATCCACTGTAGTCTAGAACCACGCCGGCATTGTCACCCTACTCCAGAGAGCAGAAAGTCTCACCCAAGGCATGCCGCGACCGCATGCAGAAGGGGAATAGATCAATGGGGATGGAGGGATCCGCAACTCATAATTAATATAGAATGGATTACATAAGCATCATTATATACGCAAGAAAATTTAGAAGATCAAACAGGTATTAAGAAAATAAAATTTTAAAGCATCACAGACATCATGCATGCATGTAACTCATAGAATCAGATAGCAACCTGGAGGTATATTAATAATCTTCAACCAGATCCATATTTACATCGCTTCCACAGCAAGAGCTTTACAAGTCTGTCACAGACATCTTATAGGACAGAAAGATATATAAAGAAGCATAGGAACTATAGAGATATCATGCTCGGACTGGATTCCCTCTGCAGCATCTGCTCAATCCTCTACAGCTGCTCTGCATCCGTCTCTTCTTTCGCATTCGTCCCTTCTTTCAGCCGGGTGACTGCTATTTATTCACCCGCCATTACAGCTGCTAGTTCCTCTTGTGCTCTTCTTCAGTGGCTTCCGGCTTCTCTCTTTTTATCTATGAGTTCTTCTTTCTATCTTTCGTTGTGTCTTTTCTCTGTCTGTGCTTATGCTTCTGCTTTCTTCAGTTATCTCTTGCTTCCTTGCCACCTCGGTAGCTCCACTACTCACTGTAGTTGCGACTTGGTTGCGACTGCCATGTGTCTTTCCGCAACCCAAAAATCTGTTCTTTCTTCAAAATTAAAAACATTCAAAAAAAGTATTCAAAACAACGGCCCCAACAAGGACTATTCCTCATCCACTTATGCAACAATTTAGGAGTGTAACACCTTTTGAAATAAGTCGCAGCTTGAAGAAGAGAAGGTTGAAGCTTGAAGCAATTGTTTTTGGGTCAGATTAGGAGATATAACATGGTCAAGGAGAAACTGGGTAATTTTTTTGATGATAGGAATATTTTGGTACCAAAAAGGAGTGGCATGGTTGTTTTTAATTGAGTCGCGGGCCCTGTTATTTTCACAGGTGTAATGCAGGTATTAGCATTGTGGGAGGGGTCGTAAGGTCATTTCCTATAGAAAAACTAAGGGAAAATTAAGTGAAGAGGAGAAACTCTAAGATGACGGAAATCCACATTAAATAAGGGATTGTTGGAAATTTTTGAGAGGGTTGACATGGACTGTGTCTAAACCCTAACTAGATTGTAGAAAACAACAGGGTGCTGACAAATGAGAAGGTATGTTATTATGTTAAATTTTTGAGCCTAGTTTGGATAGTTGGATCATTTTTATATGAAACATATGGGAGACATGTATTGAGGGTGTCTTGGGTGTGGAAAAGCCTCAAAAAGGTGCATATCTCAAAGTGAAGGATTGGGCTCCATTGGTATGGTGGAGGGAAGCATGTTGGTTACCCAAAGTAGCCCTAGACAATCTATCTTGGAGTGATGAAGAAGATTTGAAGGTTGGGTGGATATTAGTGCCAAAAGTACAACACTTTGATGGAAAAAAGTGACTGCTATCCTGGCATATTGGAGCTAAAGAAGTGTCCAACCTAGAGAGAATATTGGATCAGCCAATGTTCACCAAGCAGAAGGGACTTGCAGAAGTGTTAGGTGGAATCCCTCCTGGAGTCTCGATGTGTTGTCCTTTGAAGGACTAAGGGGCAGCTAGTGAGTAGTACGGAAGTGAAGGATCCGCGACAAGATACGACATCAATTCTACACAATATGTTTGTAATTGTATCTTGTATATCATATAATATTGTGTTAGTCATATTATTTTAATATAACAAAGATTGGTTCGTACATTATTGTACATTTTTTGTTAAAAATTATGTACACTTGTCCATGTGTGATTTACTGCTTTATATTTTCCGCTCTGTAAAGTAGTTCTTGTTGAGATTCTTTGTTTGGTAATGTCAGTGATTTTAGTACTCTAACCTGGACCCAAGATCATGGAAATTCAATAATATATGATTTTGTTGGGATGTATTGTTATGGATTACCGGTTTTTATTGTTGAAATATTAATTCATGGTTGATAATGTTCTATATGTACTTGATATTGTATTAGACATGCATTGATGAGAGAGTTTTTATTAGAGCCATGTTTGGCATACGTTGTATATTGATTCATGAGAGTTATTCAAGTATTATGTGGGTTTTTATTAGTTTTTTCGCAGACATGTATGTCATGTATTATTTTTTGTTTACTCTCATACTTATCATGGAGAGGGTTTCTAGAGTCATGCATGCATTGAGTAGGAGTCACGTGAGTTATGTTCATCCATATATGAGCTTATTGATGTATTTTTACAACCATGTATTATCAAATTTTTAGCCATTTAATAAGCCTATGAGGCAATGTACTTTTTTGCATATCATTTGGTCATAATCTTTGGTCCATGTGGAGTAGCCTCGTGCATATGGCAAGGAGGCATTGGTAGTGATCTATATTAGTTTATATTTAGCCATGGAGATGATTTCATTTGGTAGAGTATGGCTGGTCATACTGTTCTGACCTATCATCGTGTATTTTCTACTTCCATGGCTACTTCAGAGAGATGTTGCTTCTATATAAACATTGTTGCTGCTGGTATATGAGTTTTTGTACTGTTGGATAGTTCATTGTGGAGAGGATGTATTTGCTGTTGTTGCTTCAAAGTGGATGAATATATGTTGTTGTTGTTATGAAATTTATTAGTATTGTTGATGCTAGTAGATAAAATTATTTTGATATTTCTATGTGTTGGTGATATGATTTGCTACTACTTCTATGACATGGATTATGTTATTTTTACTTCAAGGGAGAGAACATGTGTCTCAATATTTGTTGCTGCTAAGTGAGAGTATACTATTTTTACTGGTAGGAGATGTATGTTGCTTCTCATTTTGTTTTGGATTGGACATAACTTGTGTTGATGTAAATTTTGGTGCACATATCTTCTGATGAGTCCCATCAATAGGTATATCTTGAAGATCATTATGCCATCCTTTAGCCTTAGAGCTATCATTTTCTCACATTAATTCACATTTTTTGTTATATTATGCTTAGTAACAAGATTAAAATGTGTTTTTCATAGTATGTGGCATAATTTGGTCTAATTGTATGAACATGAAGCATTTTTTAGGCATTTACTATGCAGGGGCTTGATGGAGACAACCAAAAGAGAATATAGGGGGTTTTTCCACCTCCTTAACTCCCTAACTCAGCTTGGGATCACAACATCATCTCTCATCAGTTTGAATTCATTGGCAGTCGAGTCACTCCTAATGCAATTGAAGCTCAAGAGGGACTAGATCTACTATTTCCAAGATCAAGGAAGCAATCACTCCTATTTTCAAGGGCAGTGCTATCAGCTACCCTTTTGTATAAACAAAAAAGACGAAAATCTCAATGGGAATCAAATTTTTTATTCATATAGGTGTCATTATTGAGCTTAGAGATTGACAATGTCATTTTGAAATTTTTGTGTGATGTATGAGACTTTTACTTTTTGATAATGAGAAGCTGGTTATTAAGTTGCATCTAAGTTAGTATCAGAGGGATGAGACCCTTGGGATTGGGCCCAACCCATAGGCTTATGTCACCCTTTTGTACTTGTGTTTTGTTCTTAGTTCCAAGAATTTCATAACTTTATTTCATTTCAGTAGAGGCTAAGGTATAAAACCTATGATTATAAGCTTCTACACCACCTATCTTATGGGAGAATGGTTGGAATTATTTGAAATTTCAGTCCAAAAATTTTCGTTTATGATTTCTTCAAAATAGATTAATGTTAGTTTCTCTTCTTCATATTTGATTTTAGTAGCTTAGAAGTCAGCTCAGTGATCAGAGTAGTGTTATGGCATAAATATATGTTTTTTTGAAATTCAACTCATATTTTCCATCATAGTTTATATCACTGTGATAATGATCAATGGATGTATGCATGTGGTTGGTTGTAGGGTTGTGTTGAACTAAAGGGAAGGGAACCTATTTCACCTCCATTTTGGACTCCTCCATATTCTCTCTCCATCCATCAATTATGTCCCAAACCTCTGTTTCCACATTCACCTTTCCTACTAAATTTAGGAAATCATGGGAATTCGTCCTGGTGCAAGATAGACCTTTGAGAGGCCCTGGGCTTGGCTAGGAGGCTTTCTAAACCTTCCTTTACTCTCCCTAACTTCCATCCACATCTTCATGCCTTCAAGACATCATTTCCACCCTAAAAACACCCTCAACATCCCTATTGTAGCATTACATGACCTCTTGCAGCAACCTTTATAGCATGCTTGTAGTGCCACTTTCCTTCACCCGCTTTTCTCCCCACTTCAACCTTAGCTTAGTTAAGATGAATAATGACGCCAGGTTGTGATTTGATGATCAAGATAAGCTCCTATACCACTCCAAACATTCATTTTATTCACTGCAAAACATATTAGAATTATTTTTTTCAATTACAAGCAAGATACAAGTTAGATTTATGATTATCAAGCGAGTGTGAATAAGATAGATGATAAATGCAATTATGGTACTAATTTTTTGAATTATTCAAGATAGAGTAGATTTATTTCCTAAGTATATTAGCCCCTTTCCTTTTGTGAAATTTTATTTAGCATCTACAAGTTGAACAAATGGAATTTTCACTTT
The DNA here is from genome assembly GCA_034641835.2 of Pinus albicaulis. NCBI lineage: Eukaryota > Viridiplantae > Streptophyta > Pinopsida > Pinales > Pinaceae > Pinus > Pinus albicaulis. The sequence goes on along the minus strand of CM076576.1, from coordinate 542,175,348 downwards.
CATAGCTAGCGTCAATTTTTAGTTGTGCTTTCATCAGCAAGTTTTCACTATTGTTACACCATTTTTTGGTCATCTAACCTATTATCATTAGATGGAACCAAGTACACCATGTAAGACCAATTTTACCCTAAGTAAAATTGCTTTCACTATGAAAAATAACCTAATAAACCACATTTATTAGGTTGTTTATGGTCTAAACAAGAAACCCCAAAAGGAAATATTAAACAAACCTATATTTGTTTGATTTTCCTCATGGAATAATTAATTAAACCATAATTTAATTATTATTCCCAGTCATGTTTAACCCAAAAACAAAAAAATTAATTAGATAAACCTTTATTTATCTTATTATTTTCTAGGAATAATTATTTAAATCTTATTTAGATAATATTCCTTGTTAAATATGACCAAATCACCCACAAATAATTAAATAAATCATTATTTATTTGATTATCCTTCAACCACTTCCTTAAAAAGATAAATAAATCATTTATTTATTTATTATTAACAAATAAAGGGATTTTACCCAAGTCAAATACTTTTTCCCTCCAACAAATATAGTAAAATATTCCATAAAAGGTGGATCTAGATTTGGTTAACATTATTTTAATCATGCACCAAGATCTAGAATGACCCGATATTTTGTTATAAATAGGAGGGTTTTTCCTACCATTCTTCACCTTTTGTTGCCTATTAGATCACTCTGGATCTATACACTTGGTCACATTCTACATTATTTTCTGTGTGAGCTCCCTTTGAGTTCTATCTTTGTCTGGGTTTTCTACACCAACAAGAGAGAGAGATTCTAGATCTGAAGTGCTGAGGACTTCCAAGAACCCATCCCATTGAGGAGAATTGGATACGCCTTCTTGTTTTCCTCCCAGGTGCCCTTAATACAAAAAATATTTCAAAAAACATTGTTCTTGTCTTGTCTATTGGATGTATGGATAAAACCCTTAATTTTACTACTTAATGTCTTTCTATGCATAGATCTGGTTTTTTGTAGCACTTGTCTTGATCAATTAACTACAGATCTGAAGATATTGGCAGCCACATTTGATGTTAGGGCTATAAGTTATGCGTAGCTAAAGTGGTCTTTTTTCGTACGCTTCGACAAAAGATTCATACTAACAAATGGCGACTCCACACGGGTTTTAAATTACGACCGCTGTCGTTTTTCATATTCCTGCATATCCAGCTACTTCAGACCCTAGGGTTTCTTTTTAGCTTTTTGTTTTTCCTATTTTTATGTTGTTTTTCTTACATAAAACCCTAAAACATTAAAATTTCTAACTTTCGCGTGTTTCTGGCCCTATTGCGCAGGTGACCGACTGAAAATCTGCCGCTGAGACACCCGGAGCTTCAGGTCGCACTTTTCAGCCCATAAACTGCGACTTGGACCTCCAGGTCACACTTTTCAGCCCATTTTCTGCGACCTGCACTGAAAACAGGTCAGAACCTGCGACCTGCCAATTTTTCAGCTGTTTTTCTGCAATTTTTCTGGGTTTTGCTGAAGCTTCTGTCAGGGTTTTCCAGCCTCTGTCTCCACCCGTTTGGACCTGTTTCTGATCTGTTTTTCTCATCTCAGTGGGAACCTAGCCCCCTAGGGCTTCAGTACCCTCCACTTTTTGTGGAAGAGTTTTTAGCTGTTTCAGCTGTCTGTTTTCTCAGAGTTTCAGCCTTCCCTTTTTTAGATCTGATACCTCATTCTCAGATCCCTTTAAATCAGTTCTTCTTCCTTTCAAATCACCTCTTGTAGTTTTGTTTGGACCTCCCTTTAGGACCTCCTCCCTGTCCTTTCTGCTTTTTGCTGATTTCCTCCTTTTTTCCAGCCACCTTGCCTCTGCCTCTTGGCTATAATCTACACCTCTTTTCAGCAGCTTTCTCCTTTAGATCCCTGTCCCTTTCGACCCTAGATCTATTGGCCTATTTTTAGTGTGTTTTGACTATATTTTTTTCCCTCTTTTAGATTAGTTTTGAGAGACCCGCCTTTTTGGGTTGAATCGATGCAATAGTAGTTGTTAATTCTCTGTTATTTCAGCATTATATATTGTTCTCTGCAGATTTATTTTCAGTTACGCAGCACACTTTTTCTCTTGCTCTCAAAATGAAAAGGGTTTAAAAATTAAAATTAACGCATGCCATACACTCACCCTAAGCGAAGAAGAGCCTGGTTTACACCGCCAGGCAAAGACTTTAAAATCAATTGACACTGCACCTATCTGCCCTTGTTTCGACATTGTAATCACTTGATTCTGCACCTCCTTGCCCTTGTGGTCGTTCTTCTTCCCCTTGTGCCGTGTTTGTGTTGTCATCATTGCACCCCCAAGGCGCACTTCCCGAAGACTTCTTGGCCTTCACCCTCAGTTTCCGGTCGATCGACCTGCTCCGTCCCGCCGTCGTCGAGCCAGTCCTCCTCCGAGTCCGCACTCCGACTCCTCTTCTGATTCTTTGGGTTCTCCTTTTCCTTCTGGTTCTCCCCCTGTCACCTTCACTATGTCTGGTCCAGGGCCTAACGCTAGCGGTGCTCCCGGCCCTAACGCCAGAACTACTACTAGCGGAACCGCCATAGGAACTACCTCGGCCATACCCTTGCTGCCGTACATCGCAGGCCTCAGCCTCCCCGATTTCAATCAGTTGATCAATGACCCTATCCACCACGATGTTGGTTGGCCTGCTATGCCAACCAAGCTCCCCTCCGACATCCCTAAGTTCGAAGGCCTTGCTGGAGAAGATCCAACCAACCATGTCCAATCTTTCCACATGTGGTGTTCCTCCAATTCCATTACCGATGATTCCATCCGTCTTCGGTTGTTCCAACGCACGCTTACCGGAAAAACTTCTAAATGGTATGTTGACCAAGCCACCTCTTCCCATACCACCTTTGCGACCATTTCCCAAGCCTTTTTATCTTATTTCCAGCTCCCTCTCCGATACGATACTGGTACGGAGCTTTTGACCTCTTTCAAGCAAACCTCTTCGACCCGCCTTTCCACTCATGTCCAGGAATGGCGACGAAGATGAAGCTTATGTCGAGCTCCCCCCTTCGAAGATCGAGTTTATATGGACTGGTTCCTTCGCTCTCTCTTAGCTCCCATTGGCAAATATGCCGCCTCCCATTTCCCTCAAACCGAAGAAGCTGCCCTCCAAATCGCCTTGAAATATGACCTGATCTACGCTTAGTCTGGTTATGTTTATACCATCCTTCCTGACCTCCCCAGGCCCGGTGGCGCTAACGCCCCGGGGGCATCTCATTCCGCCGACGGTATCGTTGGAGCCCTTTCCCATCCGTATGCTCAACCTTCTATGGGCTATGGTCTTCCTCCAGGAGGGGCCAGCACCTCTAGCACTATTCCCCCTCCAGGTAGCATGTATCCAGGATACGGCATGCCTCATCCTTTTTCCCAACCTCCTTCTTACCTCAGTGTTTCCCAACCTAACCATTACCCTTACCCATAGCCTGGTGCGCCAGCTCTTCCAACATATGCGCTTCCTTCTCCCTTGCCTCCTCCAACCCCGCAACAGCACCTACAACCCCCTCCAGGGCAAGTATTTGCACAACAGGGCACGAATAATCCCCCTTCTTCTCAAAGAAGGCGGAGAGGCAATCCAAACCAATCTTCCCCTGGTACTCATGGTCCCAATCCTCAAGGTATTGACCCTAACACCGCTAACCAGCAACAGGGCACTCAACCCAAGCTGGACAGGCCTCTTCGCACAAATAAGCCTTGTTCGTGTTGTGGTGTTTATGGTCATTACACCCACGATTGTCCCCTCTTACCACAGATGCGGCAGATGTGGGAGTCTCAAGCCACATTGCATGGACAACATGCCTCCCCTCATGCTCCCCCTAATGTGGCCACTACTCAACCAGCTGTGTTTACTGATCCTTTCCCTCAGCAAGGATTCGTGGCTACCCAACCACCTGACGGACAGGTCGCCACTCCACCTTCCATTTCTGGTTCCTTCGATTACCAGATCCTCATGATGAACTCTGATCCATCCCCAACCATCGACCTTCACCTTCAAACTCGATCTCGCCAGTACCCAAGCCTCCCGCTCACTCTGCCCCCGAGTCCCCTTCTTCAGGTTCTACAGAGCCTCTTTCGACATCCAATGGCCCCTTACATATCCCTCAACCCAAAGTTGAGGTTCATACCAATATTCCTAAGGGACCATTACGTTGAAATGCTACTTCTGGTCGAGCTGCTCATTCGTATAGCATTGTAGATGATTTGGCGCAATCTCCTGCTTCCATTTCCACATTGGAACTTTTCCAGTCGTGCCCTTCCCAAAAGAAGGCTCTGCTATCTGCCGTGGGCGCTGTAGATCCTGCTGATGACCAAATTATTGTTTTCGACGCCCATCAATCAGAACATCCTCCTCTCCCTGCTTCCGTCGCCTTCCAAATCCCAGTCAAAATCCGGAATGCCAACGTTTCTCGGTGTATAATTGATGAGGGGGCATCCACCTATGTGATGTTCGCTTCGGTTTGGAAGCAACTCGGATCTCCTGACTTGGCCCCTTCCACGATCACCCTTCGAGCGTGGGATGGCCACGCCTCCCAGCCCATCGGCCTTTTCCGTAATTGTCCTATCACCCTTGCCGGTAAGACTGTTTGCGTTGACGTCGAAGTCAGCGACGCCCCTCTAGATTACAACATTCTATTGGGGCGAAGCTACACCTATGCCATGTCTGCTGTCCCCTCTGCGGTTTTTTGCAAGATGTCTTTTCCTCAAAATGGAAAGATAGTCACCATCGACCAGTTGACTTATCATGAGCCAAAGTCTCAGACCTCCCCTTAGACGACCATCTCTTCTGTAGCAAATAAGAAAACCGTCGATTCCCTGACCAGTGTCTCTCCCAGCGTCTATAAGGACTCCCCTTTGCTTGGAAATTTTCCTGGTCTCCCTCCTCCTCCTATCTCTGATCCCATCTTGTCAAATGTTTGCATGATTTAATCATCTCGGGCTGCCCTTAAGCGACCCACTTCGGCTAGTCAGCAACCTCAGACGCAACCTTGCCCACCGCAACCCGCTCCTAGCCCTTCATCTCCGCTAGCCGGACCTCCTCCTTCTAGCCCTTCTCCTACAGTTGGTATCCTTGAACCCCTTTTTCCCCCTGGATCGGTTCCCCGAGGCCTTAACCATCTCGGAGTCGTCCCTCCTGGTCATTATCCCGCTGGTCAGATACCGTTCCTGGCTCCCCCTCCCGGCGTCTATTCGGTCCCCGTCATGGCCACCCTCTCTCTCCCTAACCTGAACCTGGGTATACCCGTCTGGTACCTTGACCCTCCAGCCGCTACCCCTCTTGGTCACCCCAAACCCTATCTTTCTTTGACACCGGTTCAACCGGTCCCCCTCGCTTCCTCCGTTGCTACCATGCCCCCTGCACCTCCCCAGGACCCTACCCCTATGGTGACAGCTCCAGGAAAGAAAGGCAAAGCTCGCAAGGGGGCATCCAAAGACAAGGCCACCCCGACTGACCCAGCTCCTTCTCCGCCTGCAAAGCCTTGCGCCTTGTGTGATTTCGTCGGTCACACCACCCATACTTGTCCTGAGTTGCCCCGCATTCAACCCATGGTTAAAGTCACGTTCCCTGAGTCTACGGTCTCCGACCCTTCTCTTTCGTCCTTGTCCGTAACCAAGAACCCCAAAACTATTCGCACTAGCAAACCCTGTGCTTTGTGCGGTCTCCATGGCCATTACTCCCACCATTGTCCTCACCTGACGCATTACCGCGCCTCTTTAGAAGTAGCCCGAGAGTATGAGGTTGAACAAAATCAATCCGCCTCTCCCATACTCGTGCAGTATGCTTCGGGTCAGCTTGAGAATCCCCTCGCTCCCATCGACATCCCCCCCCCCCGATGTCTAGATGACGGAGTCTACTACGACCATTCTTTACTTATCATCCTCTGTGCGACCCTTGGAGCACATTCCCCTTGAATCCTCCACTGTTGTTTCGCTTGACCCCCCTTCAGCGACCACCCTGGGCTCCCCGTCTTTTACCCCTTTGTTTCCCTGTTCTTCCATCATTCCCCGTGACGATCCGTATGCGAGCCTCTCTTCCTCCACAGACGATCGAGATAACTCCACCCGTATCTCTGTTGACCTCTGCAGCCCGAGTCCCCGCCTTACCTCCTATAGCCCTCATATACCACCCTCTAGCTTGTATATGAGTCATAGCCATCCTGCTCATTGCACTTCCCCCCGCAGTTGCCGCTCGATGTCTTCTGTACACTCACGTTGCCGTCCTTGTCCCTCCTCCCTCCATTTTTTGTCTTGTAACACCATTTCGCAGGACCTCCTGTCCTCACCCTATATCGGTCACGCTGATGGTGCAAGTCGTTACTCCCGGAATCTAGCCTCGGCAGGTTGGGCCATTTTCACCCCCTTGCATGCCCTTATTCTCTCCAACGGGGTATGCATCGGTCCTGCCACCAATAATCAGGCCGAATATGATGCAGTGTGTGGTCTCTTAGTCGATGCCCTCTCTCATCGCATCCTCCATCTGCATGTTCGTTTAGATTCCCTACTTCTTGTCATGCACCTAAATGGTGTCTATCGTGTGCATAATCCTGTGCTGTTTAGACGATATTTACAAGTGAAACTCTTGATACGTGAGTTTGAAACCATAACTTTTACCCATGTACCTCGAGAACAAAATCACTATGTAGATAGCATTGCAAACCATGTTCTAGATTGGCATTTATCACACGCATTTTATACAAGACAATAACATTCATAATAATTAAAAAAGCTGCATATCCATAATATGTGTCGCAAAACATGTGTTTATAGTCCATATACTCTGATACATGCGACATGCCCATAGCATGTTACAAATAAAACTCAAAACTGGGGGCACCACTCGTCCCTACATACATGGGGGGGCACCACCTGTCCCTACATACATACTGGGGGGCACCACCTGTCCCACATCTAATCACTATCTGGTGGATCCCGAGCCAATGGCTCTGCTCCTGCAGCTCGTAGATCACGTATCCCCTGACCGTCCATCGCCATGCGCCGCATGACACCCTGCCATTTTGAGGGTAGACCAATACACTGCTCCACGTACTGGTCGTCTAAGTCCTGCCACCCGCGCTCTGAAACTCCGGTTAGTAACCTCTCGCATCTATGGCGGATGTCCTCCAGAAGGGCGCCCGCATCCTCATTATGCGCTACTCTTGACCCACTCGAACCTGCAGCTCCAGATGCCGCTGGTCGTCCCATATATCCGGCCGGTTTGACCGGAGCTATATCTGCATACCAAAAGTACATGAATTAGTACCATTTCTACGATTCACTAACTTTAACATGCCAAAACAAAAGAATAGTTACTTGTCACTTACCATCGGGCCCCCATACTCGACCAGGCGGAAGTGGTAATTCTGGATCCCCACAATAGCTCATCCCACTATAGGGATAGTCGTCTATGTATAACGGCATCTGATCCCAATGGGCAAAGAACTCAGGTTGAAACACTCGTCCGACCGCCCCTCCTCCTCCTCTGCACAGTAGCCGCCCCCACCGGCGCATCCTGGGCTCTCTCGGGCCCCCATCTGGGAGCTATATACGAGGTCGTAAGGTCAGGATCTTCTCAAAGAAGAAGGCGCACAATAAAGTCCCATACGAGCAATCGTGGTTCACTTCCCGCTCGCAGAGCGAAAACTGTCGTTTTAGCGACACCAGCACCATTTGGGCCCACCCATAGTAGGTCCCACTCAACACACTCTCCACAATCATCATCTGCTCCCAATGATGTGATGGAGCGCCTGGTTGCCCAAGATACGCAGCACCGTTGCGGCCACTGCACGGGTCTCTAATCTCTCTAGATCCATGATCGGTATCCGAGTCCCCTTGACTTGGAGACCTGGTCAAAAATGTCACTCCACAAACTCCATGATATGCTGCCCCCGCGGTAATACTGGCTGCGTGTTTCCCACCATCCCCAGTGGCGGGAGACCTGTCAGGAGATACACATCCTGGACTGTCAGTTTGATCCTGTGCCCCTGCACTACAAAGACCTCATGCTCTGGATCCCAGTAACTGATAATCCGGGCCAACAAAGGCTCTCCCACTCTCATCAAAGGGTTCTCCAAAAACTTTAGAACCCCAAACCTGGCCAACACACGACGGACACCCTGATCTGCCTGGATCTCTGCCCGTAATGTACCCAGGTCTCTCTCTCTCCAATTAACCCGTATATCTGCCATATCTGCACAAAAACATCATCTTTGTCAGCATACAGATAGGGAATACCATAACCAAACACAAAAACCCAACTCTCAGCCATAAAACAGCACTAAAACCCCCTCATCTTCCAGGTCGCACTTTTCTGCCCAATTTTGGGACAGGTCGCAGTTTTTGCCCTGAAACCTGCTTCCCAGGTCGTACTTTTTGGCCCAAAAAGTACGATCCAGCCGTAGAGATGAAGAAGGGTCTGTTACTGAGGTTTTGGGCCCTAAACTGAACTTTCAATCCATCAAAATGAAAGAGTAAGGTTAGGCCTCTTACCGGCAACTGACGGATCTCGATTCCAATGGTCAGTTTGTTCGCTACGCTCGTCGCAAGATTTAGGGCCTTCTCTCCTCTCTACATTCACCATAGCAACACTAGCAAATGAGTGAATTTGGAGGGAAAACTGCCTTATTAAAAGAGAACCCTTGTTTCTTCTTTCGCCTACTGCGACCATACCGTAGCCCCGTTTCACAAACCATCTGCACCATTGGAAAGCTCTCACCGAGTCCTCAAATGGGTATCTGTTAGTTTTTTGTGATTTGATACTTCACCAGGACACATTTTTTCCAAGATGGGTCACTTCACCTACCCCCAAAACCGAATTTCCTCACTTCCAACACTTGTACTTGGGGCACCACTTTGCCTCCATACTTGTCTTTGTTCGTGTCGATCTTCGTCATGAGATACCATCTCGTACTCATGTTTTCTAGGTCCCCCATTGGACCTTTACTGTGTGGCAGCACCATCGAGTCGCCCTTGTTTAGAGCATCCAAGTGGAGTCATCATCGCATTCATGGAGTCGATCCCGAGTCCCTTTGTACCCCGCTATAGTCCTCCATCCCTCATTGCTTGGTTTCTCTCTTGTGTCGCACATTATGGCCTTCAGTCCCACTGTCCCTTATCCTTGATGATATTGTGTCAGTCGCTGCCATGTCATTCATGCCCTTTATGCTCTAGCAAGGGAAGTCGTCCATTCGCTACTCAGTCCCCTCCATTCCACCATCATCATTGGTATTATTCTGTCCGTCGCTCTACTATTTTCTCTCGTGCCTTAGTTGAGGATCTCTCATTGCCTCACCTATGGCGGACCTCCTTCTGTCGACATCAGCTTCTTCATTCCAGAAGACAGGTCTAGAGGGCGGTGTACCTTGGTTCCAGCTTCCACTCTTGTTCGGTGCCTCGGATCAGGCAAAGGGCTCTCTCATTTCCCTTTGACTTGATTGTTTCTCCACTCCAGCTCCTTTCAGCATGATCGAGATCCGTATACTTGATGGTTCAGTGATGCAGCAGTAGCTCTTGGTGATTCCCGGGTGTGTGTGAGATGTCTCAGCCCTCATGAGGGGGTGGCCCTGCAGGTAGCCCCCCACATGCCCGGATGACCTCTTCATTGCAGCCCTCGATGCAGCTCCATATATTTGATGATGTCGGCCTTAGCCGCTTGCAGCGCCTCTTTGATTTTCATGTATCAGTCAGATTTTGTGAGCCCTTCCCCGCTTATAGGGGGCATTTGGGTTGTATTTGTATCTCATGTACTCAGATATTATTGTATAAGTCCTGGCTGTTATCCCAGGCACAACATGTATGTGGGATTCTTCATTGTATTTTTATCTGGCTCATGATTATGCTGGCTATACTTTATGGTTCGGTCCCTTGTTTACTGGACACACTATTCTTTTGTACTTTGTCTCGGCGGGCATAGGTATGCCTCCCCCGCCGCCTTTAGCACCAGTACCCTCTCATAAAAAGAGACTTGTTGCACCTGTAAGTCTCGTCTCCTTAGGGTCTAGTTCTTTAGCACCTTAGTCTACCTCACATTTCTCTCTCTGACTTCCCTCTTGATGTCTGGTGATTGAGTTCTTACAACGTACTTCGGTCATACGATTTGCTCCTAACACTCGCACGCTGGGGGGAAATCTGTTACACCATTTTTTGGTCATCTAACCTAATATCATTAGATGGACCCAAGTACACCATGTAAGACCAATTTTACCCTAAGTAAAATTGCTTTCAATATGTAAAATAACTTAATAAAACACATTTATTAGGTTGTTTATGGTCTAAACAGGAAACCCCAAAAGGAAATATTAAACAAACCTATATTTGTTTGATTTTCCTCATGGAATAATTAACTAAACCATAATTTAATTATTATTCCTAATCATGTTTAACCCAAAACAAAGAAATTAATTAGATAAACCTTTATTTATCTTATTATTTTCTAGGAATAATTATTTAAATCTTATTTAGATAATATTCCTTGTTAAATATGACCAAATCATCCACAAATAATTAAATAAATCATTATTTATTTGATTATCCTTCAACCACTTCCTTAAAAGATAAATAAATCATTTATTTATTTATTATTGACAAATAAAGGGATTTGACCCAAGTCAAATACTTTTTCCCTCCAACAAATATAATAAAATATTCCATAAAAGGTGGATCTAGATTTGGTTAACATTATTTTAATCGTACACCAAGATCTAGAATGACCCAATATTTTGTTATAAATAGGAGGGTTTTTCCTACCATTCTTCACCTTTTGTTGCCTATTAGATCACTCTGGATCTATACACTTGGTCACATTTTTCTACATTATTTTTTGTGTGAGCTCCCTTTGAGTTCTATCTTTGTCTGGGTTTTCTACACCAACAAGAGAGAGAGATTCTAGATCTGAAGTGCTGAGGACTTCCAAGAACCCATCCCATTGAGGAGAATTGGATACGCCTTCTTGTTTTCCTCCCAAGTGCCCTTAATACAAAAATTCTTTCAAAAAACATTGTTCTTGTCTTGTCTATTGGATGTATGGAGCAAACCCTTAATTTTACGGCTTAATGTCTTTCTATGCATAGATCTGTTTTTTTGCAGCACTTGTCTTGATCAATTAACTACAGATCTGAAGATATTGGCAGCCACATTTGATGTTAGGGCTATAAGTTATGCGTAGCTAAAGTGGTCTTTTTTCGTACGCTTCGACAAAAGATTCATACTAACAACTGTAGACAAGTAGGAGGAATGGTCTCTGAACAACTTTATCTAATGTCATGACTGAGGGTGCCATGAGTATAATCCAACCTATTTTTCATATAGCATTGTCACCTCTAAGTTTGTACGAACCACAGGTTAATAATTTGGGTTGAGGAGCCCTTGGGAGTTGCAACACTCTTAGTGCAATACCAGGGCTCACCACTTTTTGATATCATTTCCGGGGAGGTTTATAAGTAGATGTTGTTTCTTCTTAAGCATTGTTTTCTGTTTTTCATTCAATTTTGAGAAAAGTGAAAAAATCAAGAAAGATTTCTTTCATGCCTCGTAGGAGTAGGGATAATAAAGGAAAATTCTTACAAAAAACCCCCACACCCTCAAGCAATCAACCTTCACTCTTATTTGGTGACTGTGAGCTTCCCTCTTTGATTGTTATTACCTGGATAAATCCCTCTTGTAGACAAGAGCGCTCTCCCTAGTATCCCAACAGATAACTAGAAAAAAACAGACATAAGCATATCTCTTTCCCTAATCTATTAGCATTCAGATGATCAAAACTATAAAAGAGAGGATAATGATCTTACCTTTCAACAAGACGTTTGATGAAGACCTTGCCTTTTGTCCTGAAGAATTCCTTCAATGCTAAGAAGAAACATGCAGTAAAAAACATGAAAAGAATCAAAATCATCTGTAGTATGTAACAATCCAAATACTAGCTTAACTTAATTATCAAGGAGATTAAGAATTGTAATTGTTTTAATGAATCTGAAAACAACACAATGAGAAAAAGTATCCTAATGTATTATTCAAGAATATAAAGAGCAATCTTTCAACCAAGCCTTGATGTCATACAGATTCCTACCGTATGCCTTCCCAATCTTCCTCCTTGGTTTAACAAGCTTTCCACTCTAGAATGACCAACATAAGATTATCATAAGTGAACCCCATAACCTTGAAGTTTCAACTCAATTTATAGGATAAAATGAGGAGGTTTCAGATCCACCAATAGAGGGTGTGATCCACAAATGAGGGGATTATAGTTCCTTGATCCAAAGGGATAATTTTCATGATTGGAGGGATTTAGCTCGAACTGGCGCGAATCAAAGGTTTTTAGTTGGAATAATATACACCCAACTATGCTTCTAGATGTTACTTTTCGCCTTTACTTAACTTTAAATGGGGTGCACAGTTTTTAAGGAGAAACATGCACAGAAGTCTGCATGTAAGCTTAGTAATATCTATGCATGCACAGGAAGTGATAGCGAAAAGTGCGCATACCATATTTAAGAGTATTTAAGAGCTGTTTTCCCAGTTTCCAAGACTTGATTAAGGAATATAAATGTTTGAATTCTAAGGAAGCATTAGTATGGATGGTGATAGATCCATATTGACCTTCAAATGTCATGGTGACAAAATGACGTGTAACAAATTTCCCCTTAAAGTGCAAAGTCTGAGAAAATATTTCAAAAGAGTGAAGTGCTTTATCATACCAAGGATTGGATCGGAGACATTGGTCGAAAACCTGTAAGAGACATTCAATGAAAATAAATAATCATCACTGAGGTAGGCATTCCCATACTCAAATCAAAACTAACTATATGTGCTGGTACATAAGTGACCCATAGTTACATCAATAGTAGACACAATATGGACGTAGCCATATGTTATGAATCAGTCTACTGAAACATGAATACATAAATCCTCGCAACTTGGATGGTTGAAACTAGATCTAGGGTCTTGATTTCTGTTTCTCGAACTAGTACAAATCTAACCATGCGATTGATTGTTTCGAAGTCGAACATGGTAGAAACCACTTGATTACCTGTCAATGATGAAAACCATTAACAAGTGTGAGAGAAACCACCAATAATGACAATGGCGGTCAAAGCACCTCAGTACAATCTATGAAATGTGAATGAATGATTTGCAGTTGAACACTCATAGAGTCTTTTGATAGAAGGCCAATAATCAAAACCTGTCGTTGAAGGTGAGAAACCTGCCATTAAGGCATGCAAATTTCAAGGTACTAATAATATTTCTAGATCAAATTCCTAGATAATGAGCTGAAGTCGATAGGAAGTGATCTATCACGGGAGGGCCTACGACACAAAACCATTATGTCATGTTTTGAAGAGATATTTTTCAAGGGTTAACTTAGGGATGGTCAACGCGAATGGAGACAAATATTTTCAATGAAAAATGAATTGAAGTTTAAATTTCTCTTGAACACATAACGACACTGTAAACAACATGGAATCATTTGACTTAAAGATAATACCCAAAACCATCTGAATTATTTTAATGAGGTTCGATTAAACGTAAAACAAAAGGTTTACCCAACCCAGATACGATTTTGATAAAGTGTTGTGTTCAAGAGTGACATGCTGCTTCTAAAACAAGTATAAAAGATTGATTTTTTTTTTTTTTTTAATTCCCCCCCCCCACCATTACTGGAAAATACCTGTTTATTTTTTTCAAGCTTAAGGAGGATAAAATTTGCTTGTTGTGTAAGCTCATCCTTTGGATCAATCCATCTTAGTAATTTTAACGAACCCTAGGAAGGAGTGGTTCGGTCCCGTTATGATCTACGAGTCCTGTACTGTTTAATTTTAACGAGTACAACATATGATTAACTCAATTTTTTTTTCAGTTTTTGGGAGTCAGAAAAACATAAGTAAAATCCATAGTGTTATTTTTCATAAATTTAGTCTCTCAAACCCGAAAAAGGATAAAATAATGTAGGATAGAACTCTATTGACCATGCTTAGTCAATGTATACATTTTTCATAATTAGTCTAATTCAGTCCGGAAAAGGGATAAACTTATACTGAGTAGACAACTGTTCATTTATTTTAACGATTTTGAATAGTCAAGTGATCAGAAATATTTTCATGTTTAGAGAGTCTGAGAAGGGCTTAAAGAGAACTCTATGGTTTCGCTTTTCGTGTTTTTTCAAGAGTCCGAAAAATTTATAAAAGTTTACTCTATCGTCAAAACAATTTATTTTTTAAGCACAACTCGTTCTTTCACAGAAAACTCAAAAATAACAATAATATGTTCTCAATTATGGTAAAATATTGAAATTTGAACTTCTAAAGGTCAAAATAAATAAAATAAGATTATTTTATTCATAAAAACCTATAAAAATTGGAAAGAACAAGTCATTTTCACCATTTGATTTCCAGAGCAGTAAACAAGGGTTTTTACTATAGAACTTCTGAAGCTGATATTTGGCGAACCGGTAGACCATTTCACGAACCGTGAATTCTAGGTATTTAATCACTCCATTATCTTGCATTCTATCCCTTTGATTTTTAATTTTAGGCTTTGAGATTATTTTTTTAGAGAAAATATGTTTTTATAAATCTCCCTCAAGGGTGCGCAGGTTTTCCTTATCGGGCCTGCGCAACCCGATAATTTAAATATAGAAAATTATCATTTCGTCATGGTTTTTATGTACAAAACAAGCACAAAAACACAATGTGTACAAAGAAAACCCGCACAAGCATCGTGGGGTTTTTCAAAAATGCTTTTCTTTCCATAAAAAATTCTCTAAGTTCTTCCAAAATATTTCTAATTGTTTTTAATGATTGTTTGTACACAAATTGAAACAACCATGCTTGAGTGGAGATAACGCGAGCATTAAACACATGATAATGAGGCAATCGATAGCCCAATAATTCTTTGGGCTTTAAAGAACTGTGGACTATACAAACTTTGGTCCATACAAGGAACGAAAGCCCAAGTAGAGCTGATGACCTGGTTGATAAATTCTTGGGATATCCAGGAACAATGTTTTATCAATGGAGATCATAGGCTCATAATTGATGCAGAGGATATTTATTTCCTCATTGGTTTTCCCCGTAGGGGAAGAGATATTTCTTTGTTTGGAACACGACCATGAGGAAAACCCACTTCTTCCTATATGGTGTAATATTGCACTTAGTATTCACAATTGAAAGATGGTTGAATCGATATAAAAACTATCGAACGACTTGATCTTAAGATTATTGCTTTCACATTTACTAGATTATGTGGCAGCATGACTCCTCATGTGGCCACCAAAGCATAGATGCAAACAATTGTTGAGTGTTCCGAGGGAAGAATATTCAACTAGTGCGAAGGATTAGTTATCAATATGAAAGGAAAACTCACTCAAGCAAAGAATGGTAAGCTGAATAATTTTGTCTATGGTGCCATTCTTATATATTTTCCTTTAGAAAGGATTCCACTCCTCGTACAGAAAAAATAGTTAGTGGATCCTACGAGATCGAGAGATCCTCGCACATTGCAGTGGGTTTCGTTGATGGCTTGCCATGGCGGCAATGGCAATCCTATTTTACGATATACACCTCAGTTTTTCAGATGGTTGGGAAGACATATTTTCATGATCGAGGAATTCCCCTATGCAGGGGTGGATTTCAGGGGTGACCCTAATACAACATTCCCACCTAGAGCACAGTGTGATGAGTCAGGTAAAAATTCTCATTTTGAGTTTTTATGTTTTATAATTTTTATTTGATTTTTTATCATCCAATATTGACAATCAAAAAATTTTTAAGCAGATGTAGGCCCAATATGACCATTAGTGCTTTTTCGATTTGATAGATGAGGAGCACAACCTATAGCAACAGTTCCACCGCAGACTGATGCAGCTGAGGCCCTCATAGAGTTGGAACATAATATGGAGAGGCTGACCATAGATATCCCAGAGATTGGGAAAAATTATTTGCCTCTTTGATACCAGAGGCATGTGGCTGGGGTTCCTGGTCCATTCATACGATACTTGCGCCGAGTGGCGCGTGCTATAATTTTCTATCATGATCATCATCATGGATAGCTAATGGTAATTTTAGACGAAATTTTTGTTTTTTGTATCAATATATTTAGATCATAAGGTGTTTGAGACCTATGATCATAGATGATGCATATATTTTGACAAAATATGATAAACAACTATTTTGACCTAATGATGACTACTACTTTTAGTCTTTGATTATCTTGTTCAATATGGATTCAATATTGTTTTGATTTACATTCAATGTTGCAAATGTCTATTTAAAAATTTATTAGCCAATGCATCAGCTAGCGTATTTAAATTTCTTGAAATGTGTTGATATTCAATGTAATCAAATTGTCTTTCCAAGAGACGAACCCTTAAAAACATTCTTAACAATAATGGATTTATGATTGCAAAAACAACATTTAAATGTAATACAATGAGTTGTGAATCTAACCTAACAATCAAACGCTTAGTGCCAAATGTAATGGAATAATATAATAGCTCAATGACTGCACTATACTCTGCAATATTGTTCGTTGTTTGACTGAGGAAAAACCCATGAATAGAAACTAACTCATCAGTGGGTGAATAGATAACTCAAGCAACAGAAGATAGGTTATGTGTATTACGATAGGCACCATCAGCAAATCCAATATAATTCGGGAAATTTGACATTTTACCCAATGTCAGGAAAGTAATCGGGATAAGAAAGAAAAAGTAGTATAAACTTGCCAAGAGAAAAATAACTACTCCTAGAGCACACTTTTCCTAAAAAATGTAACCAATGTCTGATGAAGATCTCCCACAAGATAAATCATGCATAATATCTCTCAAGATAAAGACCATTTTGGGCTTATCTAAAAAGAGACACCATCATAATCAACTAATTCATAGGCCCCTTTTGCAAGCACACACTTAACAATGTAAGGGCCATGCCACATTGGTTCAAATTTACCAGCGCCTAACTTATCATGAGCTTGATCGTATACTAAAACTAGATTACCTTCTGAATAGACACGAGGGTTAAGGCCTTGATCATATTGTACCTTAACACTTTTTTTATGAGCTTGAGCAACTAATGTAGCAGTGCGACGAGGCTCATCTAATTGTGCTAAGTATAAGAAGTGCTCTTCCTTTTCAAAGGTCGCTGGTAATAACTCAATGACTGGTTTTAGCAATGAAATTTCACATTCAATGGGTAAACCAACTTCCAAATCGTAAACGAGTTGAAAAAGAGTAAACCTTGTAGATGTTTTTGCGGAGGTACGGTATGCCCATAATGCTGAAAAAAGCATCGTGTGCCAATTTGATTTATGACTTCCTACAATCCGTTTAATCATATTGGTTAAAACTTTGTTTACAACCTTAACCTGGCCATTGGTCTGTGGGTAATAATGTGTGGAATGATCTTGGCGTAGGCCGAGCTGAGCGGAAAGGTCAGTCATCATAATGTTTCGAAAGTGGTTACCATGATCCATAACGATGACTTGAGGGATACCTGAACGTAGCAATTACATGATTGAATATGAAAATAGCTGCAGTTTCGCCATCAACCTTAAATGTAGGCATCGCCTCGACCCATTTGGTAAAATAATCTACAATGAAAATAATATACCCATGCCCCCTGACCGAGTGAAGATTACATGTAACGAAATTGATGTCCCATTTGGCAAATGGACCGACAACTATGATTGGGTGAAGAGGAGTAGGAGGTGCACGTATATTTCGATTAAAAATTTGACAATTGTGACATTTTCTAACCGCAAGGATACAATCTTTGAAGAGTGTTGGCCAGAAATAGACAGCACGCAATATCTTTTGGGCTGTGGCAAACTAAGACATATGCCCACCACATGCTCCAAAATGGAAGTAATTTAAAACCTTTTCGGATTCTTCATGAATTAAACAACATCAAAAGACAGAATCAACACCATGCCAGTAAAGAGTGTTGCTAACAATATTATATTGTTGAGACTGGTATCGAATCCTACGTCGATCAGAGCGTGAAAGTTTAAGTCAAAAAGTTTGGGTTTGAAGATATATAATGATATCTCCATACCAAGGATCCAATGTACTGATCAAAAAAAAATATTTATCGGGAATATGGTCTTTTGCCAGAATTTCAGATTCAGTGTAGGGAAAGTCACACATAAGTTCAGCAAAGACTAGTGATTTCTTGGATTTGGATTTTTCAAATTCCAAGTCGAACTCTTGTAGGATAAATATCCACTTCGAGTATTTCCCCCCTAGTAGTTGTTTAGTTAAAATGTACATCATAGGGCTGCAATCAGATATCACAGTTCTTTTGCGTAATAGTATGTAGTGGCAAAATATTTGGACAACTTGAACAACTGCCAAGGCCAATTTCTCCACATGCGTATACTTGATCTCAATCGGTGTAAGGTCCGACTTAGGTAATAAATCACATGTTAATTTTTGGATTTATCCTCTTGAACTAAGACCATTCCAATAGTGGAATCAAACGTAACTAAATACAAAAAATAATCTCGGTGATAATCAGGTGGATGCAACAATAGTGCATAGGTCAACGCGTGTTTCAGTGCATCGAAAGATTTATGGGCAAGCTCATCCCAAATAAAAGGAACATCCTGTTTTAATAACTGAGTGAAACCTTTATTTAACTCCGCATAGTTAAGGATAAAACGACGTAAATAGTTTTCTTTCCCTTGCAAACTATGGAGTTAGCGAAGAGTAGAAGGAGGAGGTAAATTGATAATGGCCTCAACCTTCAAAGGGTCGACACGAATGCCTTCCTTAGAAACAACGAAACCCAACAATCATCCTGATTGTACACAAAATATACATTTGTGTGGATTCAAATGAATATTGTAATGCCTACATCACATAAAATGGCACGCAAATATGTAGGATGATCTTGTCTGTGCATAGAATGAGTATGCAAGTCGTCCAAGTAGGGTTGCACAATATGTTTGATGTCATGAAATGTGTAATACATTACCCTTTGAAAAGTGGCGCTAACGTTCTTCAATCCAAAAGGTAATTTACAATATGAAAATGTGCCCCATGGACAGATAAATGTTGTTTTGGGCTGACCGGTAGGGAGTATGTTTATTTGATTGTAACCAGAGAATCCATCCATGAATGAAAAGATTTCATTTCTGGCACAATCATCAACAATTTGGTCGATGTAAGGGGTGGGGTAATTGTATTTTGGACAAGATTTATTAATATCCCTATAATCATTACATACTCTGATAGTTCCCTGTTTCTTGGTCACTGGAACTATGTTGGATACCCAATCTGTCAATGGAATAGGATAGATGAAACCTACACGAAGTAAATTCTCAACTTCAGCTTTAATAGCAACAACTTTTCGCAGCTGTATTGGACATAATATTTGTCTAATAGGTTTAGCATCAGGGTACGTCTTCATTTCGTGAACTACAATCTTAGGATCAATTCCTGGAATTTATTCGTAAGACCAGGAAAAGATGTCTCAGAATTCCTAAAATAGGGTTTTATACCTGTTAATTTTGTCAATTGAGCATGAAGCGCCAATATGAATGTTTTCAATTATTCCTAGTTTGATTGATATGTCAACCAGAATTGTTGCCGAAATGTTTCCTAAATTTGTCTCAGAATCTGAATGAAGGATTGACATAGGATTTTGAGGTTCCTTAACATATTCAATCAGAAACATCGTTGAAAAGACATTTTCAACTCTATGAAAGTTTGGTAGAAAAGAGGAGCGATAGTGAAGATCGTCCCAAGTTAATTCGTCCAATGACAAAATTTCTCGAATATTTTCATCACTTGAAAATATGTGTTGAAAAGGATCAGAAAAAGATGTTGTAGTTGAACCTGGTAGAGAAGAAGACTCATCAATGATCACATTCACTTGATCAATATCGGTTGATGAATGGTCAGAAAGCAATTGCACTGCTACATATGCCAATTCACATGGACTCAAAGGCATTTAATTTCCGTAGTAGTTCAACTCAAATTCTGAAGGCACAATCCATGGGTCATCAAATGGCAACGTTTTTGATGTAATCATGTTGATATTGGCAATAGTATGAGGTGCGTTAAGAAGAGGTATAGCGAAAGTTCCCATAAGAGCGGAATCATTAACTAGTCCTACCCCAACATCTTCGTAAGGGATAACCGAGTTTCCAACATATGGGATACTATTCGTAGAGGTAGGATCGGAAGTGTAGTAAGACAATTAATAAATTTTGACAATATTTTCTTTGTGAGGAAACATGATTAACCTAAATACTGATGAAACAACAATTGTTATGGCATAAGACCAAATTCGACCTAAAATAAGGTTTTAGTCAAGAGGGGCATCGACGACTTCGACCTCAAGAATAACGGCTTTTCCTTCTACCTCTATGGGTACATCCTGGAGTATTCAAAATGGAAGAAAACCTCTTCCATCAAAGGCTTTCAGAATCATGGGTGATTGATTGGTTGTTGGAGAACCAAGAGTTTTCCAACAAGCCAAAGACATAATGCATGTAGATGCTCCCTCATCAATCACTGTGCGAAAAAATCGCCTAGATTTGAATAAAATAGGTATATGAAAATCCATTTGGTGTGGGAGTCTAGGTACAAGTTATCGAGGTCAAAGATGATAAGATTAGAGTCTTGAGGGTCAATTGCTCCAGTAGCTGACAATAGTAACTTCCTTTGAGCTGGACGAGACTGCAGCACTTCAAGGGCCGACATTGCTGAAGGTGACATAGCCAGATATTAAAAAATGTTGTAGTTCTGAGTGGCTCTTGCATGTGGATTGAAAGCCGATTTTCGAAGTACACTTTTGGCAGACGGTTTAATTAGTAAATCAGGACTAGGTTGCATGATGTGTAATGGTTCGAAAATAGGAGGAGTTGACACCGGAGGTTGACTGGATGATCCAATTTCGTTTTCAGTTACAAGACTCTTAGATCCATAATCTTGAGATCGTGTTGCAACCATGACCTGGGAGGACATCATCAGGATACCTGTTGATGAATTGGAAGAAGATCCGTTGTGGGAAATCATTTTGCTGTTTTGTGATGGAAAATGATCTTTTAGAACAACGGGTGTGGGCGAACCTTTGAAAAATTTAGATACCTTGGCCCGATGCAAACACTCTTTTGTGTAGTGATCCTCATCACAGATAAGATAAGGATAACGAGGTTTCCTTTTTTCGTCAGATGGTTCGGTTTTTTCTGCTTTCTCTTTTGGAGAATTGTTTTGTTTGTTTTTTCCCTTCCCTTTATTCTTACTCCTAGATGATTTGGTTTTGGTAGTATATGAATCTATAACATGGATTTCGGGAGAAGTTTCTAGAGAAGAGTCTCCTTTAGGTGAATCAGGTAAATTTATGATTGGAGTAGTAGACTTGGATTGTTTCTTTTTACTCTTTGATGTGTTAACTGTACCAATTACGTCATCTGCAGCATGAGAAACAGAAGGTTGTAGTAAGTTGACTTGGGTGAGGTATATTAGGAATTTTTTCATACAAAGTACCAGACTGTGTGTAAACAAGGTCTAGATATTGGGCTTGAGCGATAACTTATTCTTCTGTTACAATGCCTCCTTTAGTTGCATCTTCAGTAATCTTAGGGAGTAAAGATTCGATAAACTATTTAACCATAATTTGATCTGGGGTGAAAACTTTAACTAAACGATGTCTACGTCACCATTCGTGGATGTGATCTGAAATGTATGTAGATGTACTTTATTTAAGTCAAAATTTTTGTGCCATTATCATAACAGACTGGTAATTGAAAATGAGTAAGTAAAGCAATTTCTAAGGCATTGAAATTGTTGAAAGAGCCTTGTGATAACTCAATGTACCACTTTGCGGCTAAGCCGATCAAATTTATCTGAAAAAGTCTTAAACGAATGTAATCATCGATAAAAAATTTGGATGCATACCACAAGTGATAAGTCATAACATGGTTTGAGGGATCCTCTCCTGAATTTCCTTCAAACTTCGGAATGTCACTGGGAAACTTAGTAGGCATGGCTGGCCAAAACGAAAGATAGTAAATCAGGTCATTGGTTAGCTGAGACAAGTCTGGTAAATCTAAAGTTGCTATAAAAGGTAACTTCCTGTTAGGGTCTTGTTGAGCGAATTGGTAACACTGAGGGATAATTCCAGTACCTAGAGGAGGGTATCTAGGAAAACCTAGGATAACTTGAGTAGTTGGAATTTTCACACCTCTAAGATATCCAAGGGTAGCCATACCGAATTGGGGTTGAGATGGTATTTGAAATGTGTAACCACGGTATGGTTGACTTTGGAAAGATGGATTTTTTCCCAATTGTACATATTGCAATTGGCCCTGAAATGGCTGTCTTTGAACAAATTGACCTTGAAGAGGTTGACCTACCAGGGGTTGTCCCTGAAGAGGTTGACCTACAAAGGGTTTCCCTTGAACATGTTGACCTACAAAGGGTTTCCCTTGAATAGGTTGACCTAAAAAAGGTTGAATTATTTGCATAACTGTTGTGCCAGGTTGTTCCAAAGATGCTTGAGGAATTGAGTGGACTGTAGGTCTAGTTTTATGGGTAGTCGTCTGAGGAATAGCCTATGTAACAATTGGCGTTGAAATTTGAAGAATCGTAGCAACAGAAACTTGGGAAAATCCTAGGATGGGTGTACCTGGTTGTTGAACAGATGTTTGCACAACATATTGGATAGGAGTACTAGGACTACTTAGACCATCTTGCTGACTACTTGGCACAGATGCCCTTGGGGTAATTTGAAGTGCACCTTGAACAGGTTGTTGGACTTGGGTGTAACCAAATTTTCCAAGTGGATGAGTAGGTTGATTATAAGGCATTTGCAAGCTAGGTTGCAAAGGATGTTGAGTAAACGAGGGGTTCCACATAGTGTTTTTCCCTGGATTAGGAGTTCCCATTGAGGGTTGTGACACATAGGGTTGACCATAACCAGTTTGAGGCATTGGACCATAAGTCTGATAATTATCAGGAATACGCGGCCCTACAACCGTCGTATAGATTCCAGTGAAAGGTTGTCCTCCCTGAAAAGGCTGTTGCCCTTGAAGAGGCTATTACCCCCCATGCACAATGTAGCCACCTTGTGAGCTAGCTTGAGGGGTATTCCTAGAAAACATATAAATATGATTTGTAGTCAAAGGCTGGGTGGTAGACTCGAATAAGCCAGTTGACATAGTAAAAGTTTCAGAGGAAGGAGATGCTCCTGAAAAAGTCCCAAAAAGCGACTGGTACCCAGCAGGAACAGAAGGACCACCATACAAAAATATTTCCGGAGAAGATGAAAACATGGATGACTCAATAGACATGCTTTCAGAAGCCATGTTACTATACCTGGGTAAAGAGTAAAATGGAATTCAATGTCATGGATGTCCGTAACTAGAAGAATGTAAAAAATCGGTAAATTGAAGATACCAAGGATCCGGTTGAAAGGGAGTGAAAGGAAAATCTAAAGGATAGATTGGTTCACTATAGCTTAAATCTAAAGATTCTTGACGAGAGGGAATTTCAATTTCTTCTTTGTTGTCAGAGATTTCTTCAATGCTAATAAAGCCAGGAGGAAGATTCTCAGTGATGAGAAGATTTAATTGAGGTGGACGAGGATGACCAGGAGTAGGGGCTATAACATTCGAATGTGACTCAGATGAAGTGGAATCAGACTCAGGTTCAAATATTTCTAGTTCAGTAAGCTGCGTATTTGAAAACTCACCAGTGACAGATTCGACTGTGACTACTTCAGAAATTTTTGGTTGGTCTTGTTCTGTTTCAGTTATTTGATGTTGATTAACTTCGAAATTAGGATGTATTATTATAGATGATTCTCCTTGTTCAGAAGACTCGGTTCCTGATAATTGAACCCTTCAGTTTTGGTTTTTTCCAATTGACTGGGTGTATATTTAGGGGGTTTCACTTGCATTCTACGTGAATCTCTCGGTAATTCAACCACGGTTAATTTATTTAACACATGAAATCAAAAATTTCAAAAACTCACACCTAGGCCCCTAAAAGTAATCAAACAAATGAACACGCGCTACAAAATCCAAGAAACAATCCACACAAAAACAATATGTTTCCACAATAAAATCACTAGTTGGCGATGAAATCCAACCTCACAAAGATTATGTGGAAAACTAGCAGTCGAAACAATTACCCTGACAACCTACTTAATGAAATAGTTCGGTGCAAGTAACTTTACTATGCCATCTTGAAGTGAATACTACCCTCTGGAAAGTCCAAGTGAGTCTAGTAAACGTCTTCTCCAAGTACAATGTGACCTTCCCTCCACCGTCACCTTAGGAAAAATCCTAAATATTATAGCCACTAAGGTTATCAATGGAGACAATTCAACCTGGGGGAACAGTCTGTGGCCCAATATACACGCAAGGGCATAGTAACAAATCTCAATCCCCTTGAAAGTTCCTTGACATGGTAAATACGAGGTTTACTAACAAGTGATCCCAAGATCCTCGACAATGGTTAATCCTAGGTTTACTGTTTGTAATACGTGCACATCTTCTATCTTTACCAATGAAGTAGGTACGATTACTCCACTCGGTCTGACATGACCTCGTGCTTGACACTTTTAAGAAGAGTTTCACAAAGAAAAATTGCAATAATTGGGTTTTTTCCTATTGCAAGATTCTATTTGTTTGTTTATCTGCTTTGGAAATTCAATTACTCCCTATCCCAAAGCACTAATCCTGAACTGGATTGGTGGAAAGAGCCCCAAAAAATGTAAAAATATCTAGATTAATTTTATTAAACACTGTATTAATTTGGATGTTGTTTACGTAGAGGGGTATGGAAATGAAACTCAATGATGTTGTGACCGACTCAAAAAATTACGCTAAATGCATCAACGATGAATATGCAATACTTCGTTTCAATGAATTCCTAGTTAAGGGGAAGTAGAATAATTTTTTGAACTTAGGAAGTGCAAATTCCCTAAAACATCCCATAAAAATTATTTTTCATTAAGAAATCAATTTCATTTTGAAGAATAACCAATATCACCTTGTAATGAAAATATTTGTTGATTCAAAGCCAAAATATACAATTTCATGAGCAAACAATCTTTCAATTCTTCAAAATTAGAAAACAACTGGAAAAACCCTAAAAACTATAATTTTTTTTCAAAAAATGAAAGCTCTCAATTAATAATCTAACTAATGATACCTATGAGTGTACTTTTGTGATTTCTTTTAGCTGAAAGAAAAATAAATCATTTTTCACTTTAACAAGCAAGATCAATTTCATAAAAGACTACTTTTTGAGACAAATCATACTTCACTTATCTAGAAGTTCTCTTTTACAAATGAGCCAAAACGATTACTAAAACAAGAAGGACTAACAAGACAGTTGGTATCTCTAGAGGGAAATGACAGAAAAACAGTGATCTAGGCAGTGAATCTATCTTCCCAAACAAAGCAATTCATCAAACTAGGGAAAACCCTACCCGAAAATGCAAAAATGATGTTTTCTCAAAAAGACACTAAGGTAATTAAGACGAGTTTACAAACAAACTCCGAGGGTTCTTATAAGTCGGGTTGAACCTCTAGAAATTTATCATCAGACTCTGAGAGAGAGAATATTCATTTTTTCAAAAATTCTTAGGGGCTGCGCAGGTAGTCAGTGAAAACCAATGCGCATGCGCACTGTACTAAATTGAGAAATTGCACAAACCTGCAATCTGTTTATGAAATAAAAATGCACAGGGGAGAGAAACTTTAAAATAAATAAACAAAAAACATTATAATTTAGAGGATCTAAGAATTCATAATCCCAACAACACTTAGAAATAATCAAGCTAGAAAAATTGGAGAGCTAAACCAAAAAAAACGAAAAGAAAACTAAGCTTGATCCCCAGTGGAGTTGCCAATTTGTTACCCAGATAAATCGCTCTCGTGGACAAGAGGGATCTCCCTAATATCCCAACAGATAACTAGAAACTAACAAACATGTGAATATCTCTTTCCCTAAACTATTATCATTTAGATTATGAAAGCTAGAAAAGAGAGGATAATTCTCTTACCTTTCAGCAAGATGTTTGATGAAGACCTTGCCTTTTGTCTCGAAAAATTCATTCAATGCTGAGAAGAACCTGCAATCACAAACATGCAAAGAATCAAAAGCACCTGCAGTATGTAATAATCCAAATACCAGCTTAACTTAATGATCAAAGAGATTAAGAATTGTCATTATTTTTATGAATCTGAAAACAACACAATGAGAAAAAGTATCCAAATGTATTATCAAGAATATAAAGAGAAATCTTACAACCAAGCCTTGATGTCATACATATTCCTCCTGTATGCCTTCCCAATCTTCCTCCTTGGATTAACAAGCTTTCCACTCTAGAATGACCAACATAAGATTATCATAAGTGAACCCCCTAACCTGAAGTTTAAGCTCAATTTATAGGAGAAATTGAGGAGGTTTCAGATCCACCAATAGAGGGGTGTGATACTCAAATAAAGGGATTAGGGTTCCTTGATCCAAGGGGATAAGTTCCATGATTGGAGGGATTTAGCTCAAACTCGCGTGAATTAGAGGCTTTTAGTTGGAAGAATATGCGCCCAACTATGCTTCTAGAAGTTACTTTTCTCCTTTATTTTCTTTTAAATGGGGTGCACAGGTTTTAATGGTGTTGGCTTGAGGAGTCACGACCCGGGGGCATCTTCAAGGTTTGCCAACAAACCCCTATACTACTGGCCCTTTCGGTAGTGACCTGCTTGCGCAGGTCAAAGTCTCACCCGAAGTAGTATGGGTGGGTCCTACAACCAGGTTTCCACACCCTAAGAAAGGATAGGTAAGGCAAGCAGAGTTGCACTAAGCCCTGTTGTTCCTGAATTACCTTGCTCTGCATAGGGTTAATTAGGTCTTTTTTCGCAACCACGTGTGCTAGATCCATAACCATATTCCTTTATGATAGTAACACAACATTACATAAACAAAACATAATAGAACGAACCAATCCGAGATAGATCTTCATGACTTAAACACGAAGAGAAGAGAAATATGCGGTCTTTGACATTACCAACAATTCGCACAAGAGTACTCACGGATTCAGCTCTTTATCGATCTTTCTAATTCATTCATCCATCGAGTCCTTCCTTAAAATTCCCTTCCCAATCTACACACGAGCGAGCGGGGGTACGCACATAGGCTGGACTTGGATCGCGCGCACACGGCCCGGCGGGAGTCCCCTTTCTCCAAAACCCAAACAGGTAGCTTAAACCACAATTCGCATCAATAGCTCATCATTTATTGTCCTTTACAATACAAATTTCTTCTCTATTTATAACAATCTATCCTAGACTTTCTTATGGTCCACAAACCATGGTTTTTGGACCCCTGGTTTACCCTTTTACCCATTACAATGCGTTTGGGGCTTTGACCCACCCCAAAACCCCTGTGCTAGACTAAATCTAATAAAAAATATTCAAAATGGACTATTTTCGCAGTTTTTTAGGAGACCCTATTCCAACAATCCCCCAACACAATCTTGTGACTTGTCCCGAATCACGCGCGGTGCGGCACGGGTCTGTGCAGAAGTAAAGTATCGAGAGCACGCTGGGCGGGGGCATGTCGACTTTGGTAACGTGCATTGCAAGATCTACCAACTTCTGGGAGGGCGGTCCTTCAGTGGCCGAGGTAACGCTTTCAAAAAGCTAATTAAGTCGCTTGGTCGCCCCATCAATGTCTTGTGATAATCGGAGGGTTGTGGAAGTCCAAGGCTTTAGACGTTCATCCATGATGTGTTGTTTATGCCGAAGTTTCTCAATCTCACCCTGGAGATCATTGCTGGTTTTTAATCGGGCTAAGTGTTGAGCAGGCACCAAAGTAGGTAGCGTAGAAGTGATCTGCTCGATGACTTCTTCCTTTTGTCGTAAATCCTGATTGATTTGTTGGAGGACCGGATCGTGTTGGACCCTAGTCCAAAGTTGGAGGGCTGACTCTAGCAGTTTAGTGCCTTGAGAAATTTTCCCCAAAATAACAGCGGTCGCGTCAGTGACTAGGGCAGTACGCTGGGTGCGGATTTTCGGGGGTGTTTCAGGCTGGAGCTTGGCCTGTAAGTCAAAGATATGTTGTTCCATCCGTGCCTTGACGGTGTGTATTTCCATCTGAGATGCTTTCAGAGTGTCAACCAGTTTTTCCACCTTAACTCGAGGCATATCCGTAACCAAAATCTCACTGGTAACCTCCGTGCAGAGCTGGTGGATCGCAGTTTCAAGCTCTGCTTGTTGTGACTCGGCCAGGAGCAGAGCAATAGCCTACTGTGTAATGGTGTGCTCAGCAGTACTAAGCTGTTGGTGTTCTTACTGATCATAGGAGAAAAACTCCTTGAAGACAACGTGATGTAGGTTATGTAAGGTTGCGCGGGGCAGCTTACCCAGGTCCAGTTGAATCCCTGTGGCAGTCGGGGGCTGCGTTCCTATCAAGGCATTGCTAGGGATACCCAAGATATGATTGGCCTCTCCGAGGGGTGCTGAACTGCTGTCCACCGATAGGGGGTGTGCCTGGCTGGTTGGGAGGGTATCAATTTTGATTTGGAGAGCGTGGAGTTTGACCTGGAGGGAGTCAACCCCGGACTACCACTGGGTCTCGAAAAATGCCCACTTATCTTCCGTAGCCATGATAACTGTGTCCGCGATCTATTCTAGGTCATCGTCTGTTAGTGTGACTACCGCATCGTGTTGTGCGCGGTGGGCGTGTTGTTTATTTCTGGGTCCTGATGCCGATTCCCCTGTTTTCTTAGTGCCTGGGGGAGGAGTGGTAGCGTTGTCGGAGCCTACCTGGGCTGGGACTACTGCGGGCTCCTGTGGCAGGTTACTGCTAGGCGTGGTTGTAGCTGCCACCTGCTGGGTGGGCGCCGCAGTCTCCCCAGGAGTGTCGGTGAGGCCGTCTTTCCAGGCAGGGGGCCACAGCGAGATTAGTAGGTCAATTTCTTCATCGGCTACCATATAAGGGAGTTCTGTCCATGTCTTATTGACGAGGCTCCAAATCCGGACATGGTGCATGGTGATTTGGAATGCCACAACATTCTTGTATTTGTCATATATGGTTGGAGATAACTGGGGTCGGGAGTTTATGGCAGCTGCGACACTTCCCTGGAAGAGGACCCAAAAGACCTTGTTATCCTCAATGTGCTGCTTATCCTTAGAGTCCCACAAGTGAGCATACCGAGCGCCTTCGCACATCCCCTGAGGGAGCTCCAGAATGACTGACTCCTTGGGTTTTTCCCAGGCAACTAATGCTATTAGAAATAATATCCATGAATAGAAGAAAGGTTTCCCTTGCTCCTGGGACTCATGGAAATTAGCTAGAAATTCTTCGCACAAGTACTGAGCCCAATTGAAAAAGACACCCTTTGCGCACTGTCTGGCTAGTTGGATTACATAGGTGGGGACAGTCACAACCTGACACTTCCTCATTAGTTTTCAATCTAAGAGCCGAGTACCCATCTGTGTGGCAGGATCATTGATAGTCTGGATCACAAACCCTCATTGATTTCATTGTACCGCATAGGTCTCCCGGACAAACACAACGGTAGCGGCTTCGTACTTCTTTCCAACCTGTGCTAGCGGGTGCGGCCCTTGCATCGGGAGGCCTGTAATCTTGTGGATTAACACAGCATTAATAGGGACCCACTCGTGAATCCATAAGCAACCATCGTGGATGAGAGAAAGTAATTGGCGAGCCAACTGATCTGTAATGTTGTAATGGCAAAAGCAGGGCATTCAGAGTAGATTCAGAAGTCTGGATCCCGCCAAGATGCATACCCAGCACTGAGGTACTACCATGATTCCATCATCCTTACGGATTGTATCAAAGTATAGGTCAGGGGCCAATTTCGGGAGGGCATCATAGTCTGCCAAATCGTGATCATCAAACTTGACCTCATGGAGGTGTCCGGAGGGATCACTTAGGATGGAGACTTCTCCTGGGGTTAGGGGGGTTTGCAGGTAGGTGACCAAGCCATCCAAATTTTTTGGCGTTCGTGTAGATGGCCTTCGCGGCTGAACAAAGGGGGGTAACCAATTGATCAGGTTAGCCGGCAGAGCACCCTCTTGGTCATCTTGTTATGAGGGTGGGGGTCTGTCATGTCTTAGGGAGCTTTGAGGCCATCTTGCTGATGGGGAGTTTCCCCAAGCTTGCCTTTCATACCTTTCTGGTGGCCGTGGCGAACTTGATGATGGGGCTCAACCTCCGGATTTAGATTTCATGGAAGGTCTGGTTAGGGGAGGGTTCGGTGAGGTAGTAGTTGGCATCCTTGCACGAAAAATGAATCCCAGCTGCAGGTGACTACTATCAGATGGAGGAGGTTGACGGACATGAGAGGGACAACTGCGGTTATGAGGGAAGCTTGTTGCTCAAATGCTTCCACAAGACGCTTAAGGTAGGGATCCGCAGAAATGAGAACTTTTTAAGTGGTTAGGCTATCTGCCCATTTTGAAAGCACTTAGAGCGTGTGATAGAGAGGGACATTTTACGAGGGCGAGTTCACACGAGGAATGATAAAAATGTCCCATAACGTCGGCGAAGGCACGAGCCACTTCTTCCAATGGTAACTTCGATTTTTACCGTAGGTCTTGTTCCGATAGCTGGTTCGTGCGTCCTCGGTGATTTTGACGTACTTGTCCACGCTAGGGTTATTTATTGGTGACAGTGCATACCTTCCCACGAGCTTTCTTCACAGAGCAACACGACCCAAGACCAAGATAAGTTGACCATCTGTCCTACTAAGGCCACAATGACGGCCAACAACAACCCCCCTTCTTATTTAGTATTATCACTACTACTAAATAAGTGGGGGCCCTTAGTCAAAAAATTTAAAAATCGATTAGTGCTTGTTTTTCCTTTTTTTTCAATAAAACTTAATATCATAGACTTAGGAGAATACCCCTTGAAAAATCTAAAAAGCTTACGTTTTATGATAAGATAGAATAAAATCATTCCTTAAAGGAATATCGCATCGAAAAAAAGTAATGAATATCTCCTTACAAGCGGAATTCTAAAGATTGTGAGATCACAATGCGATACTATGCACTAAAAAATATTCATCGCAGCGCATGCCTCAAATATCACTTACGCTAAAAACCTCAAACCACCGATATGCGATGGCACATATCACAAATCGCGTTTCGCAGAAAAACACATTAACAGATGTTTTTCATATGCTACGCTCCGGCGATTTTGCGATATCGCAGTATTGTGATATTGCAATTCCACGAGATTGCGATCTGCAATACTGCGATCTGCGATATTGCAAAGCAAATCGTAGATCGCCTTATCTCAAATCTTTAAGGCTCATTGTACGAAAAATATTTTCCATAAACCAAGGCCTGGTTATGCGCTTTAATGTTAATAAATGAATTGGTTGTCAATCATTAATGAAATATGGTTTTGTTATGATATAAGAGTCATTTCACGTAAGGTGGTATATTTTATATATATTCAGCATTAAAAGCTTTCCCGTCACCTTTTTTATCATTATGCTCATCTCACTTGTAAACTGCAGGAATGAAGAACAAAGAACTATAAAAAGCAGTACTCAGGATATTATGGGAAGGAAAGACAAGGCTCCGAGTTCTGAAGACAAGAAAATGATGCCCTTGTATATAGACACCGCTTGTAACAAAGACGCTGGTATTACTACTTGGGAAGGCATGTACAATCTACTTGAGGAAGAGAACCCCAGAGTAATGGAGGTTACAGCTACTGCATGCTCACATGGGTCTTCTGAGGCGTCTATTACAGAGTTAGCTTGCTCATTCTTGCACCGGATAGCAGTGAGGCCTAAAATTCTTCCATACATGGACATGGTTAAATGGGTACTGGACAGCACTGATATCACAAACAGACAGTTTAAGACTCAGGGTCAAGAACTCATTGGCTCATTCACTCCACAAGATTTGAGACTCATATATCATTTACCAGAGCCACATGAAACTTATAACAAACAGTTCATGGAGAAGTTTGCTAAAGAAAATGAAGACCTGGCAATATGTACCAAGGACTGGTCAAGGAGGGACAAACCACTAAACAAGGATAAACACGGTATGTATAGTACTGGTTCTCTCACCTCCCTGTATTGATTTGCTGCTGCTATGCTCTGTAAGATTTTTGGGAAGCCAGACATTAATAAATTTTCATCTGAATGGCTACCATTATTGAATGCTGCTATTAATGCTACTGTTGTGGATTGGGCTAAGATATTATCCGATAACTTAGCCACAACCATTTTGAATTACCGGTCTAAAAGAAATGTTTCTCAGATAATTTATCCCACTTTTTAATTATCTGCATATGTGATGGATTCAATCTATTATATTTCCAAGTTTCCTTTAATGGGTTGGAAATGGACGACTCAAGACCCCTTACCCATTCATATTTATCATAAAGAATTGTGGGATTCCAAGTTCATTCCCTATTTTTACAAGATATGTCATGGAATCATGTTGCCCCTGTATAAAATGTTATATGATAAAGACGCTCCAAGGATTTCTTCTGAAGCAGAGGTAGATATACTTCCTGTCATGAGATGGTTTGGAGAAGAAATTTTTACATCTGTCAGGGTATTTGGAAGTCTCGCTTCCCCTCATGTCTTACCTTTGTATGTTCCTGATAAACTCATGGCACGAGAAATTTCTTATCAAACCTGCGGAAAAGGAGGTTTGACTAAAGATTTGAAAGATAAAAAGAAGGCTATTTGGCCACAATTTCCTGTGGCCTGTGGGGCCTTTTCACTATTTGATGTAGGTCATGCATTCAAAGAAGTAAACAACATAACTTGTTTACGTTTTTTCAAATTTCCAAGAAGACCATTCGACCCTTATGATATTGCTAAAAATTTCACCACTGCAGTCAAAATAAGGGTGTTTTCTAAAGAAGATGATCTTTTTGATGACATGTTCCAAGAGAAATGCACACTTAAAGAGGTTCTACATTCGGCCCAAATACGATTTCCTCCAGCAGAATTTCAATATTTCAAGATGTACAGGGAAAGGAGGTTATCTAGTATCCCTTTGGATAAATTACGCCTGGAACCCATAAGGGAACCAACTTCCAGTATTAGTCTCAGTGGAATTTTAGGCACAGACAGATCTAAATCTAAGTCCAGGAGAGAAACGTCAGAACACTCTAAGATGTCTGAAAATGACCATGATAAAAGTGAAGGGTCAGTAAGGGATACTGCCCAGTCAAAGGAACTCCCACAGCAATAGGTTTTTACCTCTCCACAGCTAAATCTTCCCCCTCTCATCGTACAAAAATCATCAGTCAGAACTGAGCTAGATAAAGAATTGGAGACATTCAATGATTTAATCAATATTGAAGGACAGAACACATAGACACCTGTGAGTAATATACAGGCAACAAAAAATATAGTCACAAAAATAACTAGCAATGTCTCAGAAATGGAACATATTCCCATTACCCCATCCTCTGAAATTATGCTCAAAATAGAGGAAATTCCTCCTCTTGATGTATTTTATAGTCCACAACACAAGGTAGTGGTAAGAAAACAAAGAAAGAAAAGGAAATTGGAAAACGTGCTCTCTCATGATGCAGAACAATTAGACATCCTATGGAAAGATCCTATCGCTGATCCCACTGAAAATCTCACCAAATTATATCAGATCACAAGAGCATATGCCTCTACAGCCATTGATAAAGCATCTGAGGTATGGAAATTACTAAATGAGAAAGAAGATCAAGTACAGGTTTTGCAACAACAACTGCAACAAGCCAACGCCAACAATGAAGCACAAAAATAGCTTGAAAAATTACAGCAGGACTTCCAAAAAATGCAGATAGGGTACCAGAATAGTTTGGCTGAAAAAGAAAAATAGTTATAGGTTATGCAAGAGATGCACAAGGATGATCCCAAGCTTACATAATTCATCACAGAATCCATTTCCTTAAATGATCAACTACTGCAACAACAGGAAATGTTGTGCTAAAGAATATCACAGTGGAACTCTTATTGTGAAGAAAGTGATAAAATCACTAATCAAGTCGTAGAATTACGACATCATTATGATTTAATCGATAAAATAGTTACCGAATATTTGGCTTGGCAAGAAACAGATGAGGGGAAAAGAGCAGGTGCACCAATAATCGACGACAATCACAAAGAAATGCTCTTTAATAATTGGGATGCACAGATCAAGAAAGCAGATCAAGCGGCAGAAGAAGCAGCCACAACAGCAAACAATGTTATTGATTTCATAAATGAAAATTTTCACAAGGAAAATTTGATATCAGAAACCACTCTAGGGTATCTACCGAAAGCACAGCAACTGCAGACAGGCTGGAGATAGAAGGCTCAAGAAAAGGAAGAATCAATTAAAAGATTAACTCAGTTAAATTGGGATTCTTACTGGGTGTGTTTACACATAGCCAGTGCATGACTCTCAAATGTATCATCAATTCTATCGAGAAGATGGCGCTAGATCTTGCTGATTCCATTTTCATAGGACAGTTAAAGTCTGAAGTCAGCCAGCCTACTCTTCTCAAACAAATGTTGAACGCTTGCAATTTCAAAGAACAGATTCACAAATAGTTAGTTGATTTTAGATTTAGTATTAATTTTGCTTTATTTTTGCCTAAAATAAGGACGGTCATTTAAACTGTATCCTACATTTTTGTAATAAATTATTTTTATATTTAGTTATTAGTATTTAAACCCTTCTCATGAATTTAGAGAAGGGTCCTGAAATTTGTCAAAAACTTGTCCTCAGAACATGCACTTTTGCACCCTCTGAGGAGGTTTTGATGAATGAATGGAACATGATTTATTGATATCTGCGTTTAATATCTACTACTGATGTTTCACTTTTTTACTCTTAGTGGATGTTGGATTAAGAAGAGATAAGTCATTATTACTTGAAGCTCATGAGTAGAACTAGTTATAAATGGTAATTTTATCTCTTAACTATTTCTGCCTTTGTGTTAAAGTGATGTTCATGTTCAGTTGTTTATATATTAATGCTTGAATGCTTGAGTTATCATTTGGCACTTCTGTACGGTGATAGCTATTTATTTTTTCTTAATATGTGAGTAGCTTATTATGTGATATGTTTTTCACAACTGTTTCGTCTAACTTTTTATACGAAGTAGTTTGTCTTTATTGAATTCTTTTCTTATAATAGTTGAATGATCTTTATTACCAATTGTTATTTGAAATCATTTTAGATCGCATAACGGAAAGATTACATCCCGGGTTAGTATAGAATTAAATATTTCTGTTTATTAGAATACAATTGCATGTTATTAGATTAGATTTAGAATAAAAGCATCTTACTTAGGAACTTTTAGAAAGGAAATATCAATTCTCAACACACACACACATATTGGGAAACTAGTCCCATTGTCCCCAGTCGGACCCACTATACCAAACGGAAAAGGAGCTGCCAACCAAGGTTCGGACCGGGTGGGTATCCCCCTTGTTGTAGACCCGATTTTTGGGGCTTCAACAGGCCCCAATGGGTGTTGTTGTCAGAATATACCGCCCGACCCTTAGCTGCTTTGTTGCCTTAAGGGTGGCCCGATGCATGGGACCACTACTTGCTGAGCCTACAGCTTTCGTAGGAAGCCTGTTGCTTGTTTGTGGGCCGGCCTGATCCTCTCCTGGGGTGGATTCACAGAAGTTGATCAAGCCGAGCTCTGTTTGGGTCTGCTCCTTTGGGACCATAGGGAGGAAGTCCCTTGTGATGCGAAGACAGCGTAGCGTAGAGGCTTCACCTAACTGGTTCTGCCACGTTTTTAGTTCCTTACTGGGATCAGACAATCCCTCGATATCCCCTTCATAGCATTGTACTGCATCCTTGGTTGGGTTGTCCCCGTTTTGCGCCGTCAACCTATAGATATAGTCCACATCTCCCCCCGTGGGTATGGGTTCCGTATGTTGGGTGCCCTCCGTAGGGTCTAATGGCACGACTACCCTCGTACCATTATTTTCAAATACCATGCTTCATTTTTTTAAGTTAATGATACTGCCCATGTCGATGGCCCAATCCAATCCCAGTAGCGCAGGGTAGGGGTCCGCATCCCCGAAGATCTGAATGACTTTGAAGTCAACCCAGACTCTTACCCCTGAGATATCCACGATAATCCCAGAGAGCCTCCCTAGAGGTACTATTTTTTGGTGACTGCCCATTCGAAGCTGGATGGTGGACCTTTCCAGCTTTGGTTCCCCCATGCGTTGCCAAGTTTGCTTAGGTAATATATTGGCGTTTGATCCGAGGTCTAAGATAACTCGATCCATCTCGTAGTTGCCAATCTGTACTGTTAGCCGCATCTCCCTGCCAGTGCATCTTTGATATTTGTATAAATTATGCACATCCTTAACGTCGGGTGACAGGGCAGTGTGTGCTGTGCATCTCTCTAGTAACGCTTGCAAATCTCATACTTCTTGGGGGTTGCGCAACAGTCTCATACAAGTCTGTAGGAAAGTTTTAACCTCCTCGGCTACCTTTAAGTCCCCAGAGTGGGTGGACGTAGAGGCTTTAGTCTCGAGGAAGTCCTTCCGAGCTTCAATAAATGTTTCCCTCACTTTGGCCAGTTCTAGCGCTTCTTGGTTGCTAACTGCTTTGCGGATAAGTGTTTTAGTTTCATCTTTCTCCTCAATTCCCCTAGTCGCCAATTCGTTGTGCATTACCATGTTTACCGTTGGGTCCTTACCCCTTAGCTTAGTCTTGACCCTTCGCACCTTTTGCGTAGATGGGAGCTGATTTTCCTGTATCTTCGTTTTCAGGGCTGGACAATCTTCCAGCGTATGGCCCAACTATCGAAAATACCTGCAGGATTGTCGTGTAGGTTTCGGGAAATTCTTTGCAAAATGCCCCATGCCCCCACAGATATAGCAGATCAACTGGCCCTGACCCCAACCTGTGCTTTTGCTTCAGCTCCCATCCCTTCCTTCGGAGGGGGAGACATCCCTGGCTGTGGGGGTTTTTGGCGAGGCAGGGTATAACTGTACTTCTGGAAGCTTTCCCCAGTCTATTACTAAATTATGGATTTGGAAGGCCTACTCCTCATGGCCAACTGAATGGAAAAACCAGCACCAGTGTTGCCTTGGTTCTAAGACATTGGTGCCTGGATAGGGGTAGTGGTTGGTATTACACATCCCCTCTACACGGCTATCTCTATACTAGACCGTATATCCACTTGAGCTCCGCTATTCTGGACTAGGCCTTCCTGACCCCGGGTGGCCTGGACTAAGTTCCTGTATTCGCAGGTGGTTTGACAGTTGTCCTGGGCTCATTCCAACCTCTCGTCCTTTCTCTCATTGTAGATCCTGAATTTCCTAGTGCATAGCCCCAAGCTGTGCCTAGATCTATTGTACCTCCAACGCAGTATCTGTCCTCGGCATAGCTTCTAGTTTCATGGTAGCTTCCAAAGCTTTGTCTTGTGAATCAAAAGTCTAGTGACCGAGAGGTATGCGTAAGTGAGGGAGTAGCATGGCGATGAACCATTCTGTAAGCTGTCTGTCATCATACTGAAATTCTCCTTATCGGATAGCTTTCTTTAGGCGTTGATACGCTTCCCACATGGACTCAGTTGCTCCCTGTTTGAAATATTTTACATCAACTACAACCTGAGAGTAGGATTTAGGTTTCTGAAACGGTTGTTTTAGCGCGTCCTTAATGTTTTGGATAGATGCGGTCTCATTTTGGGATACGTACCCTATATACCAGTCCAAAGCTCTTTCTTCAAAGGCTAGGGATAGCTGCGCTTTTTTCACAGTATCGCCTTCCACACCTTGCACAACCCATATCGAATCTGCCACAAACCGGAATCAATCCATGTCTTCATCGGCTGTGCCTTTAAAGGTAGGTAATTTTAAGTGCACCACCATGTCTCCTTTGTGATAGATTTCCCACATTTTCTTGTTAGTACCCAAATCCTTTCTCAAAATTCTTGGATCCCAGCAACGAAACAATTTGTTGGCTCGAGGGGTCTTGACCCAGGTTTGGAGCTCAAGGTTTGCCAACAAACCCCTATACTACTAGCCCTTTTGGCAGTGACCCATTTTCGTAGGTCAAAGTCTCACCCAAAGTAGTATGGGTGGGTGCTGGAACCAGGTTTCTGCACCCTGAGAAAGGATAGGTAAGGCAAGCAGGGCTACGTTAGACCCTGTAATTCCCATATTACCTTGTTCTACGCAGGGTTAATTAGGTCTATATTCGCATCCACATGCGCTAGATCTATAATTATATGTCTTATGATAGTAACACAACATTACATAAACAAAACATAACATAACAGAACCAATCCAGATATATCTTCGTAGCTTAAACACAGAAAATACGCAGTGCAACAATTACCAACAATTTGCACAAGAGTACTCACAGGTTCAATTCTTTATTAATATTTCTTATTCATTCATTCATCAGTCCTTCCTTACAATTCCCTTCCCAACCTACGCACACAGCAGCAGGGTCCGCACACAGCTGGACTTGGATCTCCGTGCACACAACCAATAGGAGTCCTTTCCCCAAAACCCAAATAGATAGCTTAAACCACAATTCGCATCAATAGCTCGGCATTTTTTTCCCCTTTACAATACAAAATATCCCTATATTTATAGCAATATAGCCTAGAATTTCCTATGGTCTACAAACCGTGGTTTTCGGACCCCTGTTTTACCCTTTTACCCATTACAATGCTTTCGGGGCTTTGACCCACCCCAAAACCCCTGCGCTAAACTAAATCTAATCAAAAATATTCAAAATGGACCAGTTTTGCAGCTTGTAGGAGACCCTATTCCAACATAATAGAAAACAAAGTGCAGTTGTCCACAGGTAAGCTTAGTAATATCCACACATGCACAGGAAGTGAGCGCAAAAAGTGTGTAGGCCATCTTTAAGAGTATTTAAGAGCTATTTTCCTAGTTTCCAAGACTTGGTTAAGGAAAATAGATGTTTGACTTCTAAGGAAGCATGAGTATGGACGGTGATAGATCCATATTGACTGTCAAATGTCATGGTGACAAAATGATTTGTAACAATTGCAGGTGAGTCAAAATAACCTCTAGGTGAGCAACCTAAATTTTTTAAAGAAGCTATTGGGTAATAAGAAGAACCCACTTCACATACCCAACTATGGCTGAAAAAAAAAATGATGACATTTTCCCCATCAGAGAAAATATATGAGAGGCTAGAATGAATAACATAAGCCCTGCTTCCCTTCCACACTTCCATCGACTAACCTATGAGCATCCTAACATATTCATGTTTGAATTGGTTGTTTTTTGTAGGAACTATGACTATGTCTCTGATGAGAAGAAGTTGAAGTTGTTCCCCTCTACCCTTAAATATGTAGGCTTGTGCTGGTTTATGGGTATACCTAGGGGCAGCATCACTACCTGGGCCCAAATGCAACATGCCTTCAATATAAAGTATCGGGACTACTGTAGTTCCAAAGAAACCAAGGAAAAAATATTTAGGATGACTCTTGGACTAGATGAATCCCTAGAGGACTATGAGGAGAGGTTTCAACTCAATTATAGGAGGGTCAATTGTACCATTGATCCTAAGTCACTCAAGCTAGTTATTCTTCGAGAGATCAGGGAGGAAGTGTTGGAAACCCTAAACATCTTGTCTGGAGGAGATATCTATCAATTACCCTATGATGACACCAAAATTATTTTCAAGAATCACTCTAGGGCTGCCAGGAGAAAGGGTAGGGTTATTCAAGGCTTTGTCAGTTCCTCTCCCTCCATAACATCCATCAAGAATGAGATAGGGAAAAATTTTGAGGATTTCAAGAGTGAAATGTTGCATACCTTTGAATTGAAAATTGATACCTTGAAAATCAGGAGAAAGAAAGAGGAAGCAGAGAGGGCTCTAGTTGTTTTCTGCCCTAGATGCACTAAAAGACATCCTAAGAATGAATGTCCATTGAATGTCATAGAAGTATGCCTAGTTGGTGAAGAAATTCATGCAAAAGAAAAATGACCCTCTTTTCCTGGCCTCAAAGACGTATACCAAAGGAAAAAGGTGGGTCAGAGCAACTTTGATTCATTAATAAAAGGAGGCCTCAAGGACCTCTGCCATATCAATAGGGCATGCAAGGTGCACATTACTATTATTATAATCCAAATAAAAATACACCTTCCCAGCCTTAGTTCCCTTCCACTCATCCATCATGGTCCGCACCTCCTTCTTTGCCTTACGCTCCTCCATATCCTCCTCATCATGTCAATCATCATTTTCAGCAATATCCTCCTCATCATGTCAATCATCATTTTCAGCAATATCCTCCCCAATATTCTCAATGGGGCAACCCATCATAAGGGTGGAGGCCTCTAGTCAACCAACCTCCTACTTTACTACCTCCACCCCAAAATCAACCACAATTCGCTCATCCGACTCCACCTAAGCAACCTCAAATTCCTGCTCAACCCAATCCGAACCCAAAAAAAAAGTAAGCACAATAGCTCTACAGTGGAGAGACATCATATCACTACAATAAAAAATCACATTGGTGAGGTTCATGCTTGTGACGGACCTTTAAGGTCCATCACCAATGTCACATATGGTGACGGTCATTAAAAAACAGTCACTTTAAGTGTATATAGTGATGGTCCTTTATGGTCTGTCACCAAAGACATTTTCAATGACACTTTTGGTGAGGGTTGTTAAAGGCCCATCACTAATTCTCTCTTTGGTGACACTTCTAGTGACGAACTTTTAATGACTCTCACCAATGCTCTTTTTGTTACTTTTGGTGACGGTCAAAAAATGTCTGTCATCATTGATCACTAAAAACCGTCATTGTAAGTGTATATAGTGATGGTCCTTTGTTGTTCGTCATCAAAGACATTTCACTTTTGGTGAGGGTCGTTAAAGGCCCATCACTAATTCTCTCTTTCGTGACACTTCTAGTGACGAAATTTTAATGACCCTCATTCTTTTTGTTACTTTTGGTGACGATCAAAAAATGTTTGTCATCATTGATCATTCCAATGAGTTTTTGATGACGCTATGTGCCTATTAATATATTTTTTGTCAAAAGATAATGATTTAATACCATTATTGTGGAGCATTTTTTATAATATGTCCAAGGCCATAGTGGTTAGGGTCAGTCAATTTTTTAAGAAGTAATAAGTGTGTATCATTTCCCTCAAGTAATGATTAGTCGAATAGAGATTTCCTATGAGTCAACACATGATTCATATCTATTAAGTTTATTATCTAGAAAATTCCATTTAGATAAAGTTCCACTATTTTGTGTAGGAAATATATTATTTAATACATAATCGAGCTCTGAAAATTCTATTAATGAGAAATACCTAACCATCCTCAACAATCTGGGCACACCTTAAATTAATGCTTTGGCACACACTAACATTTCTTAGCACCCCACATGTCTTGGAACATCTTTGTACCTAGAACATCTTGTGATGACACTAATGCCCAAGCACATGGTGGCATGCGCTAGCACAACATGGAACTCTCCTAGCATGTGTTGGCATGTTGCATATAGTCCCTAGCATGCCCTGGAACACCTTGGTTGAATGCATTGACATACATTAGCACTTGGCACACAATGCCACTTGGCATGTATTGGGACCTATTATTAGTGTGCATAGCATGCCCCTTTTCAAAAATATAAAGTACTGACTTATTAACCCTCTTATTGGTTCTTCCTTTTGTTGCCTTGACACATATTGACATACCCTGGCACCCTGCGCCACATCCTTAGCACCTAGCATGTATTGGCATATCTTGGCACTATTAATTGGAACATGATATAATTAGCACACCCTGGAGCTCCCAAGCACACTTTGGGAATTCTTAACATGCCTTGATATTCCCTAGCATTCCTTACCAATTCTTAGCATACCTTATCACTCCCTCCTTGGCATGACAACTAACACTGACCATTAACACTAGTCTCTCGCAGTAGACGTTCCTCTTATTCATTAAATTCCATGAATTTTTACCTAGTTCTCCCTTAATGTTTTTTCCTAGTACTCCTTAACACTCATCAACATGCATTATCACTCTATAGCACATCTTAGCACTCTTCAACATTCCCTTCTACTTCATAACATGCATAACACTAGTCCCTGACACATATTGGCGCTTGGCACATGTTGGCGCTTGGAAAGTCTTAGCATGTATGGAATATATTGAGATGCCTTGGTATGATTTAGCATGGTTTAATACTAAATTTATTTGTGATGATCAATTGTTGGAGAGTAGATGAGAAGCAACAAAGGAATACTTGGCACTTAGAATGCACTAAGACTTTGCACTTGGCACCTATTTCTGCCTAGTGTTAGTGTGTCTAGCATGCCTCTCTTGGAAAAGTTTTGATGACTTATTAACCCTCTTATGTGTTCATTTCCTTGTAGTTTAACTTTTTTCTCCCTTTTGTTGTCTTGACAGTCCCTGATACGCATTGACACACCCTTGCACATATTGGCATGCCTTATCACTTGGCACATCTTAGTATGTTTGACATGTATTCCCACTATCTGGCACATCAAGGGGGTGAAGAGAGATTTATTCCTAAAGTAGGTCGAGTACGAGGGCTGAGTAAGGGTTGCTAAAGGGAGGTCATGATCATCCTCCAAGAGCAAGATCATCATGTGAGGGTTTAGAAGAATGTTGCATACCTTAATGGTCAGTGTGTGCTAGGAAGTAGGATGGCATATTGTTGGTTCTCTTCTGGCAGATCAAGCTTAAGAGAGGTTTCTAATGAGAATCTGGGCATGTGATTTCAATGGTGTCTTTGTGTGAAGGCCGCATCAAATTTTGAAATGTTGAAATTTGCAACAAAATAGTGAGATTGGAAACTAGAAAGCACAAAAAAAATGCACCCACACTGGTGAGGAATTTTGATGCACCAGGAGTGAGGAATGTGGGGCATCTAATTTATTTTTCCCTTAAATAAATTGGACAATAAATTGTAATTTCATCTCATAACAACTTGTGTTAGTTAATTAAGTCATGATGACCGAGTTAGCTCAAGAAATTCGAGTTGAGGGTATAATATGAGGCATCTAGAGGGATTCTAATATTTTTGGGGTCCAGTTGAAGTTGATGCATTAGTGGGGTGCAAGTGTAATTAACTCAATTAAATGAGTTAAAATCAATTTAACTAGTTCTAACTAAGTGATGAGCTATTGAGAGGTCCAGTGAATTAAATTAGATTTAATTCACAATGAGTGATCAATCAGATAACTGATAATTTTCTACTAATAGTTGCATGCATGTCAGTTTCGAGGAATACCCAGTTGAGACAGAGGTTAAAGGGAACATAACTATCATTTGTATTCAGAGAAATTTCCCATGTGCAATTATAAAGTCATTGGGATGCCATGATGGATTGCACAATCAAGGAAGACTAATTTTCATAATTAATAAGGAGTTAATTCCCTAGGAATTGCATGAGCAAGGTAGGCTAAAGTAAGGATGAGAATTGGCTAAGTACTAGACCGAGTTTGCCTAGATCAATGGGAGACAATTGACAGAGTGCTGGAGAATCTCATGAGAGATTAAGAATTGTATTGTTTCATGATTCCTTGACTTAATACACAATAGAGATAGAGGGGTTTTGATTAGTTGCTTTCCCCAAATACATCATGTTGTTGTGCGATTGATAATTTATTTCTCTT
Organism: Pinus albicaulis; assembly: GCA_034641835.2. Taxonomy (NCBI): domain Eukaryota; kingdom Viridiplantae; phylum Streptophyta; class Pinopsida; order Pinales; family Pinaceae; genus Pinus; species Pinus albicaulis. The sequence continues at coordinate 542,131,703 of CM076576.1, read as the reverse complement.
ACTTATATGTTATTATGCGATCATGTTTTTTTTTCTGTAAATTGTAGGAAGGATTCAGTATCTTGTTTTAGTAGATTACAAGATCAGATTGAATCTCATTGGTTAGATTTTCTACATGGTATCAGAGAAGGAATTTTTTGGGCAGCGAGTTTGTAGAGAATATCTAAATATTTTGGTGTAAAATTTTTGAAAAAAAATAGAATATTTGGATTCCTTGCGAAAATCTACCCAAATGGAAAAAAAAATCGGTCAAATCGGAGCTCGGATGAGGGAGATATCATCAATTTAAAATCAACTCTTTTTTAGAAACTTTTTGTAACTTTGGGACAATTACACTGTGTGTGAGTCAAGAACCTATATGCACTTGAGGTACCAAATGCATGCAAAGCTTTGAGAAGAAAGGAAGAAGTTAGAGACTTGGTGGTTTAGAGGGAGCATAAATTACCTCTCAACATGCATCCTCATGAGAAGTAGTCTCAGAAGGTTGTGGAGTAGCTACCACAATTGGAGAAGCAGAGAGGAGACTGAGTGGAAGCGTCCACTCAAGAAGAGACCTCCATGAGGGGGAAATTTTGAGCCAGATTGGAAGAGGGAGCAGCCATACCTTGATGTGTAAGGTGGGGTTATGTGTAGACATAATCCCAAGATAAGAAATTTGGGCAAGGTCCATTGAGATGGCGTGTCTCATGGATTGAACCTGGCTACGAGGAGCCCACAATACATCAGTAGTAGGAAGGATCAATTAGATTGATGTAGTCAGATGTCAGCAAGACAAAAATCAGAGTGACAGATGTCAAATACTGGAGCACAAATAGATTTAGCAATAGTTCAAAGGGCACAGATCCAGATGTCAGTAGCAGTGCAGAGAATCCAGTACTAGACAGGTGCAGTAGCTAGCAGCAGTCAGAAGACTCTGATGACAGATGCATTATACTAATTCAGTTGTTCAAAGGCTATTCAATTTCAGGATTTGCAGGTGCAAACAACACTAGAGAAGTGTAGCATGCAGAACATTCCAAAGGTACTAGATGGGGATAGATTGAATTCCTTTCTTGTTGAGAGAGAGTGTTGAAATTTGCAACAAGAAATAGTGAAACTGGCGACTAGAAAGGAAAAAAAAAATGCACCCACACTCGTGAGGAATTTTGATGTACCAGGAGTGAGGAATGTGAGGCGTCTAATTTATTTTTCCCCTAAATAAATTGGACAATAAATTGTAATTTCGTCTCATAACAACTTATGTCAATTAACTAAGTCATGATGATTGATTTAGCTCAAGAAATTCTATTTAAGGTGATCAAGGTGGATATTGGTGGCCACCCGCCTATTCCACTTGGGCCCTCGCCATTGTCTCTTTCAGTTTTTAAGTTTCCTTAATTATAGCACAATTTACTATTTTTGTCATTTTTTCGGGTCCTGAACTTTCGAAGCCATTTTTGGGCCCAAAACGATGTTTTTTGGGCATGAAATGTTTGGTGATTTCGTAGAAATTTTATTAGTGGTTGTAGTCCTTAGAGAGATCTTTCTAACGAGGTATCGTGTGTGTCAAACGAACATCATATGACCAAGTTATGACCCCGAGAAATTGGCTGCCCAACTAACCTCAACGGGGCCCATAAACTCTTGGTGTTACATCTCCTCAAGATAGGGTTTTGGTTGTTTAGGGTTTTATCTTATTTTAAATAATAAAAAGACCCTTGATCCTTATTATAACACAGTTCAGAGGAACATAACTATCAGTTGTATTTATAGAAAATTTCCCATGTGAAATTATAAAGTCATTGGGATGCCATGATGGATTGTGAACCAAGGAATGTTTATTTTCCTAATTAATATGGAGATAATTCCATAGGAATTGCGTGAGAAAGGTAGCTTGAAGGAAGGCTGAGAATTGGCTAAGTACTAGACCGATTTTTCCTAGATCAGTAGGAGACAATTGGCAGAGTGCTGGAGAATCTCAAGAGAGATTAAGCATTGTGTTGTTTCATGATTCCTTGACTTAATACAAAATAGAGATAGAGGGTTTTGAGCAGTTGCTTCCCCAGATACATCTTGTGTTGTGCAATTGATAACTTGTTTCTCTTACTTATATGTGATTGTGCGATTGTGTTTTGTTTCCACAAATTGTAGGAAGGATTCGATATCTTGTTTTAGTACATGATTACAAGATCAGATTGAATCCCCTTAGTTATATTTTCTACATGAAATAGAAAAGGGGGTTGATACCATCTTGCCTTGTGGTGGTTAGTAGGCTGCAAGGTCTGTGATAAATACCAACATAAATGGAGGAGGGATTGCCCTATAATTCAGAGCCATAACAGAAGTCGACACAGGCGTAATATTGACTGAGTTAAATCTAGTTTGAGGGTCGACATTGAGATCTGAAGTTCATGTCAAGATTCAGTCAAAGAAATGCCCAAAATATATGGATCCATATGAGCTAGGTCGAGTCTCTTATGGAGGCAAGATTCGTGCTTTTTCTATGTGTGGATAGGGTTTGTTCTACAACAATTAGAAGTACATAAGTATAATGCCCTAGTTAGGACAATTTCCTAGCATGTTTAGTTCATAAGGTATGACCTTAAGACTGTGACAAATTTGCATAGAAGAAGATGGGTTGTGACCCTTAGAGTGAGGTTTATTTCTGCAATAAAGACCGCAGATCTGGAAGATGGTTTGCAGATTCAGTATGTATGGAGACAACAGATCCAAAAGAGGGTGGAACCTGAGCAGAAGATTGAGCATGCAGAAGAAATGTGCCATATGAAGAATGGATTGACATGCAAAGGAGTTTATTTTGGTGGAATTTCCATAGATTTTTAGACAAAGATCTGAAGAAACCTATAAAAAGTTAGTAAATGGATTGTTAGTGGTTGATTTGTGACCCTAGTTTAGTCATCTACAGATTGTTAGAAGTATGATAAGAGGAGTAGTTCATATTTGTTCATAGATTGGAAAAAAATATCGAATTTTCGATACACAAGAAAAATGATCTTGAGAGGACTCAAACCATTGTTAGGTGGAAGATTTGAAGAGCCCTAGATGAAGACAATATTGTGGGTCCTAGATCAGTAAAAAGAATTGACTGTGGTTGGGAAGATTGATGGTAGGCCAAGTACGGTTGGAGGGTTGTTAGGTTACTGTCAAGGAAGAGCCCTAACTCTTGTTCTAGTGAAGGAAAACAAAATTGGTAGAAGGGCAGGTGTATAGGGCCTAAGGATGTGCAGAATTTGAAGGAATAAAGTAACAATCAAGTGAGCCAACCAACTAGCCCTATTTCACTATATTGTAGAGGATTGATTCAGTGAGAAGAAGGGCAACCTCCATAGCCCTGGACTTCTCATCTTGGAGCTGTAGTATGGCAATAGTGGGCATACCAAAGAGTTGTTCACAAATGGAATTGTGAACAACTTGTTACCACTCAAACTAGTAGTGGATCTAAAAGGGGTTCCTAAGAGGGAAACTGCTAGGACAAGGGAAACGATGAAGGCTTAGCCCATTGTCACCACAACTAAGGCTCCTTGCTCTTCACGGACTTTCACCGATGGGTGGAGTCCAGGTAGTTTAGGAAGTCATTTGTAGAGTATAGGTCAATGAATAGGTGGGAAGTGACCCTCGAAACCCTTTCCATAAGATAAAATAAAGAGTGGGACTTGCTTTCCTTTTAAGCAAGGGAATTATCTTCTAGGGAGAGAGGAGGGGGATTGAAGGGTTGAGGGAGAAGAATAAGACTTATGAAGGAAGTTCTCAATCCCTAAAATCCTTTGGGAACTTGGATTCCCAAATGGGACCACACGGCGCCAAGTGGACCCAGCCCAGGTTCGGGGATGGAATTTAGCAACCAATGATGTTCCTATCCTGGACAAGGTGATGGGAAAGGATCAGACAAGTGTTTTTACTTCGATAGGTCAAATTGATCCTACTAGGTTCTATCCTTGGTAATACCTAGGAAAAACTTGATCCTAGATCTAGGGCTTGAGGTATCTAGATATTCCACCGTCGGAATTGGCCCAAGTTCTTAGGAGAGTGAGGGCACCCAGCAATGCAGATGCCTCTAGGAGATAGAAGTTTTCCTCTAGCTAGATACCTGGGAAATTGTTGCCCTAGGTGACCTAATTATGGGGCTAGACCTAGGGAATGTGAAAATTTCTTAATCTAAGAAACCCTATTGCAGTATCTTGATTTACGTCTCCTACTTGAATTAAGTTACAAGTTAATTTATGAAATATTCAATAACTTAGCGAAGTAAATAGTAAATACAACTAGCAACCTACACATACATATCAAATACTAAATAACATGCTCATAGACAAAGTGACACACGGATTTTCTAGAAAACTATCCCTGGAAAAAACCCAATGTGGGAAAACTGGTGCAGCTAGCTCTGGAGGGTTTTCATTATTATGCAGAATCTAAGTACAACAATCCTGGGCACCAAAATTGGCTCACCCAACAGAGAAATAAAAATGGCAGTAATATGATGCTCTGAATCCCTCTACGTCAGCCTCACTGGCCTGCGTCAGCCTCTACACTACTCAGTAAGGGCCTACATCACACCTGAAGGGCTTACACTGCCCCTACGCTACCCTGATTGGGCCTGCGTCAGCCCTGCGTGGCTCCTGCTACCTTTGTGCTACCCCTGCTGGGCTTTGGCTGGACTGCGTGGCTCCTGCTGCCCCTGTTGCTCTGGCTGGCTGGAATTCTTAAGCAGAAAAAGCATAGGTAAGAAAGAAGGCACTAGCCAAAGGCAATGCATAACATTCAGAAAAATTGAAGAAATGAAATGAAAATAGATCAATGTCCACAAATAACTGAAATAGCTCAATGGGACTAGAGAGTAAAATATTTGACAACAGCAATAAGTGCTTATAGAATCAGCTAAGAGAACATAGGAGACTAATTCATGAGGTTAAAATGTTGTATAATTGTTGGCACAGGAAAACTGTAGAATTTTTAGAGTAAATCTCTGTAGGTACCATTAGTTGGTGATCATCGATAATCATTTCATTTCATCAAATACCCCGATGAATGGGCCTTACAAGCTATTTGCGTAGACAAACCCCACAGAAGCTGTGTGATGGAAAAATATTCACACTATATTGAAGAAAACACCTACCAAATAAGGATTACATTTCAAATGGGGCAAGAAACAATAGAGAGATAGACATCGAAAAAGTTAAAATGCTAGGGAAACAGGAAAGCAACTAGGTAGCATGGTAGAAAGCACAACAAAAAAAATTATAAAAATGGAAAACCCTACAAATTAGCACCCATCCAAACATCACCACAATTTTTTCTTTAACTCTAAATCTCCAAATTTATCAAATTATATCCTTTATTCAAACCTGATCCTCTCTATTAGCCATTCTAAAGATAAGGCTGAGAACTTACTACAGAACCATCACCTACATGTAGTGATCTTATTCTGTGACCAGAGAACCTACTTTCGTGAAGACACGGAAAGGTAAACACTCTGCCAAGATTTTCCATAGAGCCCAGGTGGAGAAACCACATATACATCACCAGTTTTTTCTCTTCAGATTTGTAACTTAGAAGAGCTTTGTCTGACCACCTCCGGGTTGCTCCTAGAGTCACCCAAGCAAGCCCTCTCAACATCATCGTCTTTCTGTAGTACCTAATTAGTAATTTAATTAACCATAACGGTTTCTTGATCATGCAGGTATTTAAAATATATTTCCAATAAGCATAAAGCTTTCATGTTAAAAAATTAGGTCAAAATACTTTAGACTATGATGCAAAAAATACAAAGAAACCTCACCAACACTCAAAGGACAAACAAAGTCAAACCTCTACAAAGTATAAATAGATATCTGATAAACTTCATTCCACCACAAAAATGTGCTTAACTAAAGAAAATTCTAATTATTGTGCTTTCAAGACAAAGCTTTCAAGGGCCGTGATGTTATAAACATACCCCTACACCTCGTGGACAATCAATGTGTATAAATAGACCATCATAAGGCTCATTTTAAACATCATTATTATCATTTTATAAATCATTTTTATTAAATCAACAAGAAGAAAGAAACAATTGCATTCAGTTCCACTGAAGCAAAGTATATGGAAGTTTCATATACTTATTATGAAGCTATCTAGATTTGCAACTTGATTTTAGAGTCAACCAATCAGTTGTTGAAGCACAATATTGTCTCTTGTGAGAATCAAAGTTACATCAAGCTCTATGAAAATCCAATGTGTCATGACCATTTCAAACACATTGATATTCAATACAATTTCCCAAGATTCCAAGTTCATTAGGGAGTTAGTAGTGTTGGACCACATTTTGACAAAGTTGCATATGGTTAATAGTTTGACAAAGCTCCTAACAAAGGGGAAGTTTGACAAGTTGGGGGAGAATCTTGGGTTATTGGAAAAAAAAAATTCTCAAGAGTGTTAGATTACCTAGTTGGTCCGAGTTGGTCTCACCTCAGTCTTGAGAAGTTGAGCAGCACCAGGATTGCAGAGCTAGATTGTGGTACACCAGTCAGAAATATTCTTAAATATAGCTAGAAGCTTATAATGACACCTTCGAGGATAGACGAACTAGTTTTTGGGTCACTCCCACCAAGTATGGCACACTAGTTGAGGAGATTAACACCATCATCTCAGGTGCATTCATGAGTGCACACTCATGGAACGAGGCACCTTCAGGAGAGGAGTTATATCTACTATGATAATGCACTACTCTAAAAGAAAAGCCTTGCATACAAGCCAAAGTTATGAGGGAGTTGCTCATGCTCAAGGGAGATGCACCACTAACGCTATCATTAGCCTGTTTTCTAACAGCACCTTCTCTTAACTTATAAATGAAAAGGATGGGCACACTAGTTAGACATTTGTAGAAATAGATAATAAGAGTGAGTACTATTAGCTTGTAGGTTGTAGTAGGAGATTTTATGAGATGACAACTTGCTGTGACATTCTTCTATTTGAGTAATAAAGAATTCTATGCAATTGTTGTTGGAGCCTGCTCTTTTTATCCTGAATTCTCAAATTGAAAATTTGTGTAGAGTGGGCCTAATATATTTGTTGTTTTAATCCATTGTACATGTTGTGTTTGCACTCTTGAATTTACATCCTTCAATTTCTGCTCGAACAAAACTGAAATTTTGATAGGCAGATACTAAAGTTCAGTCCTGCTGTGAGGATTTTTTTAATTCTCTTAGCGTATTCTCTTGTTTTCAAAAGTATTTGCATATTTCTGTATCACAGCTCATCTCTTCCATTTCATTCTACTATAATACAAAAATCATTTCTAGTATAGTTTAGTTTATATCTGATTTTTACTTAATTGATCTTTTATTTTATTTTATAGGAGCAATACTTAGCAATCTCAATTCACACTCCCTTTGTATTCACAATGTTGTATATGTGTGGTCGTTGGAAATGGTTAGGTTCGGTACTTGTTTTTTTCATATCACATTAAAAATCCAGTGCCTCCTCATAAAATCCTCTCCTCGTATAATTGACCACCATTACAGACGTTTACACCACATTTGGTTTATACATTTAGTAGGTAGGTAGGGTGCCCCTATCTCCCATCTCCATATAGAGTAATTTGGTCACATATTATTTCTTCTATGATACTGGTTCCTCTCTCTTAAGTCCTATCTCTTGTCCTTCTTCTCTCTCCCTTTCTCTCCTACCTCGCTCTCTCTTTCCCTCTCCCTCTCTCTCTCTCTCTACCCTCCAATCCTCTCACTATATCCCTCCCTCTATCCTTCTTTCTACCCCCCTTCCATCTTTGTGTCACTATCTCCCTCTCTTACCCTTCTCTACCTCTCTCACTCCTCTCCCTCTCTCTCTCTCTCCATTCCTTCTCTCCCCTCTCCTTCAGTTTATCTCCATCTCTTCCTTGTGACTCCCCTTGTCTCGCCACCTCTATCAATATATGTCTTTATTATTCCTTCTCATATATATCTAGAGTTAATATATATCATGACATATTGGGACCTACGATTGGGTTAATTCCGCCTTGTTGGCAAGGTTAAAATGGTTAATCTTCGATAGAAAAAATGTAGATCAAATATTTCATCAAAAAGAGGGAACCATACCCTATATTCTTCTAGGCTATGCCTATCAGTCGCTTGGCCTCTTCTTGCTCTCACATGAATGTAGTCTTGCTTGACTGGTACAAAAGAAGGTTTCACATTATCAACTATTTGTTTGGGACAACTCTTATTTGTTTCAACACTGCTACATTCTTCAAGCTTATCCTTTAAGCCATCTTAGTCTTTTTTACTCTCTTCAACTTTGTAGTGCTTTCCATTCCTCTCAGTCACATATGTTTCCTTGGTATGTTAAGGGACAAGGTCGACAACATTAGGATGTTTTGCAATAAACAAGGGTATTTCCAGGATAGAGTCAGGTGGAGCAAGAGTATAAGAGCCAAATTTCTCATGAATGTGGGACACTCGAACTTAAGATTTTCTAGAGTAGTCATGAGGTGCAGTCTGGTTATTAAGACTTCATCAGATGGCCATTCTCCGGACTTAAATTGTGTGACAAAACTGTGGCTGAGCTTGAAACTGGAGATTGAACATACGTTTGGTTTGATTGCAATAGACATTTTTATCAATAAATGTAAAGCAATGGCTAACAAATGCTATAAATTAAAAAATAAAGAAGACATGGCAACAAGCAACAATACTTACAAAATTGTTACATAGAGACGCAAATAATAAGCAACTATTGTGCATAAACAGAGACTAATGAAACTATCATCTTAACCCCTAACCCCTTAAACACTAATTCCCAACCCCTAACCCATTTAACCACCTAAACCTCTAAACTCCTAACCCATTTAACCCCTAAACCATAAACCTCATAAGCCTCTAAACCCTTAACCCCTAACCCCTAAACCCTTAACCCCCTAAACCCCTAGTAAACCCCTAACCCATTTAACCCCCTAAACCCCTAGTAAACCCCTAACCAATTTAACCCCCTAAACCCTAAAACTATAAACCCTTAACCCCTAAACCCTTAAACCATAAACCTTAAAACCCTTAACCCTAACCCCTTAAACCCTAATTCCCAACCCCTAACCCATCTAACCCCCTAAAACCTAACTCCATTAGCCCCTAACTTCTAACCCCTAAAATCCTTAACTGCTAAATCCCCTAACCCCCTAAACCCCTAACCCATTTAACCCCCTAAACCCTAAACCTATAACCCCTTAACCCCTAACCCATTAGACCTTAATTCCCAACCCCTAACCTATTTAACCCCCTAAACCATAAACCTCTAAATGCATAATACTAACCACTTAACCTCTAAATGCATAATATTCCCTTAACCCTTAACCCATTTAACAACTAAATCATTATTCCCCTAACCCATAAATGCTCCCAAATCCCCTAACCCCTAATACCTCAATCCCTAACCCCTTAACCCCTAAGCCCCCAATCCGTAACCCCTTAACCACTATCTCATTATTCCCCTAACCTCTAAACCCTAAACCTCTAACCCCTAAGCCCATATTCCCCTAAGCCCTAAGCCCCTAATCCTTAATCCCTTAACCACTAACTTATTATTCCCCTAACCCTTATAATAATCCTTAAAACCCGTTGGGATTAGCCATTCCAAATGAGAGCAGGTCTAGTTGGGACCTACAATCGAGTTAATTCCCCCTTGTTGGCAAGGTGGAATACCATGAGCAAAACCATGGGTTGCAAAAACCTCTCCTAAATTTACTATTATATCTCAATTTTATTTTAATAATTAATTAATTAATTTCTTTAAAAAATATTCTGGATAAATCACATAAAAATTTTAAAGTACACGCCTTTTGAACCACTCATTGTGTGGTTCGTCATCAATGTTTTAAAAATAAATTTATTAGAATGAAATTGAATTGATTTTTGAAGCTTCCTTTTAAATCAATTGTTGGCATTACAAAGAATCACGGAGTGCGCTCAACATCCATAAGAAAAACAATGGGTATGATATTAAAATGATGTTTGAAGGCATAATATTAAAAATGATGTTTGGAAAAATGGAGGGCGAGAGTATTCATTTTTGTTTTAAATTTTAGACCTCCAGTTAAAATAACATTTCTCCCACCCAAAACATGTGTTTATGTTATCTCCCGCTGGCTTAGTGATTAGGGTTTTTGTTGTGGGTCTTGTTCTTGCAATTGCCTTACTACAATTTCTTCCGGGTGCCATTTCAGTCTCAACAATCTACAGTTTTCGAAGTTGCATTCTTCAAGGATTCGACTAAGTTCAATAGTTAAGATGCAAGATTGGGGGATCTAATGCAATTTCTTCTGGGTGCAATTTCAGTCTCAACAATCTGTGGTTTTTGAAATTGTATTCTCCATGGATTATATTAAGTTCAATAGTCAAGATGTAGGATTGGGGAATCTATTGCAATTTCTTTCAGGTGCAATTTCAATCTCAACAATCTGTCGTTTTCGAAACTGCATTCTTCAAGTATTCTACTAAGTCCAATATTCAAGATGCAGGATTGCGGGATCTATTCATGATTTTATTAGCTTTCATCAGAATGGTTTAGAATGCAGCCAAACCCTTGAGAATATTGATGCTAGTAGAATTCCCCCCCAATATGATCCAAATCAAAGTGAATGGCACACATGGGCAGATAAAATTCCTTCATCGGATGATGCATTGTGCACTGGTTTTTGGAAAGAGCCCATGATCATCAACAACAATAAAAATATTGGGCTTAACACAATCAATCATACGCCAATGGTTTCAGCTACAAATGTGGAATCACACCTTTAAATCTCCTCTTACTGAAATCTCATCTTGGCACAATTTTCCATTTGATTCAGACAGAGGACCAACAATATGTGAATCTTCCTAATTGCATACTTTTGTTCGAATAATTTAGGTATCCAAATTTTCTATTCGCAAATGTGAAAACCCGAGGAGCACTGCAAATTCTGACCGGAGATGCATGTACTTTTTAATGGTTTTCTCAAAGGTTCTCTAAATTTTGTTGCCTTATTTCGATTTGAATAAAGATATTTTTTTGTAGCTCCACGTTAGAGTTCAATAATTTTTGAAGTTATGTTAGTGTTGAACCACTTTTGCTGAAGTATTGGAAAAGTACTATTTTATTGCATCTGAATTACTGGTTTTTTATTTTGTTATGTGGTTTGAGCTTCTTTAATATTTTTGAGAAACTGGATTCATTTTTATAAGAATATTTAAGATTCTGAATCTATCGATCTGAGATGGATATTGCAATATAAATCTGAAGGATTCATGAGATTACTTCATGCTTGATCAGATTTTTTTAATGATAAATGTTATCTTGCAGGAAAATTTCAAAATTTGAAGTCATATTAATTCAGTACATTGATGCAAATTCATACGTTGATACAATGGTGCAAATGCATGGATTTAGTTGTTGAATGATATATGATGGTTTAATATGACAGGACACTCGCACCCACCATTATAAGCTTAAGATCCAGGATTCTCATGAAAACCAGTAAAAGGAAGGAGCAGCGGGCAGGTTAACCTTAAACATATGTAAAGCCATCCTTATTTTCACTAGGTGCAAAGATGTTTCGTTACAAGGTGGACTAGCTGTCATATTCATCAGTTTTTATTTTCTTGTAAGATGTCTCATTTCGGTAGTGGAATAGGTTTTTCTTGATGTTCTATGCATTCTTTTTGGTTTATGTCAATGCAGGTGATCGAATCACTAAGGGATACTAGAGATGATCGGGGGCTTAGCATGGAAAATTTGGAGTAAATTCACAGAGGTAAAGTGCCAAAAACATTGATAGGGACATTAAGCTGCAAAAATAATGGAGCAAGAGATAATCAGTCAGATCACAATTGTGCTATGGACTGAGAAGGTTGATGCTGTGAAAGAGCAGCTAGATAATATTCATCCTGAACTAATTATTTTTATGTCTAAAATCATAAAGCTGTATGTTCCTGATAATAATGAAGACTCTGCACTGAGCAGGGTTAATGCAATCTGTGTTTCACGAGAAACAACATTTAGAACTACCAAGAATGAACACAGACAATCATTTATTCGTTACAATTTAAAAAAAAATAAAAATAGAAATCACTTATGGAGATATTCACTTCAACTTTTAATGGAATTGAAACTCTAAAAAGGAGTTCTTGGGATGGAGAAAATTTCATAAGGAGCAGGCACATATTTCTTCCTTCCCATCGCATATTAAAGTGAAAACCCTTGACCAAAAATAAGCTTGAAGAATTTTGATTGCTAAACCACTTTCACTGGAAATATTTACTATTTGCCCACATTTGCAAGGCTTGATATATCATATGAGGTACCCCATTCTATTTGCATGGGATTGAGAGGGCCATGATGAATGAAGAAACTGATTAAATAATCAATTAAATATTTAAGATAGCATGGTAACATTTTTTACTACAAGTTCTAATCCCTTTTATATTCTTCTAGGTAGCTGAAATGTCATTTTTGATGGATTGAAATATAGTCATGGATATAGGCACATAAAGAAATTTGTAGGAGACAAATTACTGGATGGTTAGTGAAGAAAATACATTGCACTACTAGCATAAAAAAGTCCCTTCTGGTTCTTTAATAATGTTAGGATGACAGATTTCATGGCCAGGTCTGCATTCAAAGATGGATTTGTTCAAGTTCTTGACTACTATCTTTGCCAAGAGTTCCACTTTAGCAAATAAAAAAAAATTAATTCCATGAATACTATTCACAGGTCAATCTCAAAATCAATACCCCAAGAGAACACATCACAACACGTGCCCAACAAACAATCCCAGGAAATAGCTTATAGATCCCTCCAACCAGTGGCTTTTGCTCTAATTCTTTTCTACTATCAATTGCCAGCCTGTCTTGTTGACTTTAATCTCAAGAAGTTAATCTATACCAACAATGGGTTGAAATCTCCCTTGAAGATTATATAGTTAGGTGTAACATTAAACTATATCCTTTTCTCTAAAGACAGGCTTAAAATTCAACTATTTGTGTTAAGGAGTTTGCAAACAACAAAGAATATTTCCATGCCCATGTTTTTTAGACATTTAGCAGGCAAAGCTAAGGGCTGAAATGTAAATCCATGCTACTTAGCTATGTATGTTTATATACGTGTGGTCTCATTATGGCCTAGTTGGTGGACGCTAGTGCTAACACCTATGCAATCCTTGTGGAGCCGTATCATTGTATTTTAGAAGCCAACGTCCACTCCTAGAATATTGTGTTATTAATATCTTCATTGATCTGTGGCTTCGCTTGCACCCTAATAACACATTGCCATAATTAAAAGGTCCTTGATATGGGATGTTAATAATATAGATACATACATGCCATATTCCCATGGCATCTAACTTGTATATAAATGGTCTGCCCATTCTAATGAGGGATGTCTTAAGCAAAAAGTTCTCAACACATATTTCAGTGGCTGAGAAAAAGGAAGGAGAAGGTTAAAATGATTATAGTCAACAATCCCACTTACATAAGTGGTTGTTGTGGACTTCCCAATCCATGGTGGAAATGCCTCTGCTACTAAGTATGTTAATTCTAACAATTAAAAAAAAATGGAAAAACAATTCTAAGCCCACAATTAGTCTTAATCATCACTGACTACTTCACTTTAGACAAGGATTCTTTGTTTGTGAAAAATTATTGCATTATAGTTAATGGTAGTGATAAAAATCTTATTTCACAAGATCATGTGACTTTTCTTAATTTTCCTTCAAAATGTTAACCTTGGTCTAAAATTTTAGGGTTGGATGAAGGATAAGGAACCAATGCAAGTTATGAAGGTCTGTCAATTCACTTTTGCTATTGACCACTCTTTGATAGTATTAAGTATGATGACACTCTTGTTCACTGTTGTGGTCTTATTCCTTGGAAGGTTTTATCAACACGATTGCCATGAAAGCTATTATACATTTTCTTGAAACTTCCCTATTTTTGCAGAGAAGTTAGCGTCATGCTAGTGATTAATTTGAAACTGTATTTTAGTGGAAAAATTCACTGTTTTTTGGTGTAATAGTTCATAATTTATTCTAATCTTTTTTTGCAAGTGTACTAGTCACAATGATAAATGGGTGGTTTACTTCAGAGGGTTCTTAGTTCTTTCTAGATACGCCTTTCATCATTTGCTTTGAATACTTCTCTAGTGCTTTACCTTCATATTTTATCCCCTGCACAATTGCTCCTGAGGTCCATGTTGTTATGTTTATTGGCCGTTTCTGTGGAAAAATTTTCCTGAGGTTCTGCCAGGTAAATCCAAATGCAAAAAAATACTATTTTACATATTGATATTTGTTCAAGACATTCTTGTGTGATACTTGAATTTCATAAATCTAGATTTCTATTTAGTTATCTATATCAATATATAAGAACAAGCCCATGGATTGTTCATTTTTCTCAAACTGTGGAGTTGTTCCTTTCCTATTGCATGTTATTTTATATTGTTATGTTGTGATTCAAATTTCTAGTTGTGCTTTTCAGTTATTCTCCTACGTAGGACATGCTTTGTTAGATTATATCAAAATTTATTCTTATTGTCTTTTTATTATGTATATTGAACATATTATTTCTAGCAACTTTTGATTTTCCTAGATTTTCTATTCCTTTGGTGTATCTTTGCACCTTTAGGGGAAATTTCTAGTTTAAATGCTAATTCTTTAAAGGGTGCTAGCTCAATGGAAGAGCACCTTCTTTACAAGCAGGAGGTTGGTGGTTCAATTCCATCGTGCCCTGATATTCATAAGGAATGACGAAAATCAGTTTTTGGTGACGGATTCTCTTTTGACCATCACCAATGAGCTTATGGTCACATTTTTCAACCCTCACCAAAATATGAAATGGTGACAGTCAACGAATGCCACCATATATATGCATCAATAGTGATGACCATTAATGGTCCGTCACCATAAATATTTGTTGTTGATATGAAATGGTGAGGGTCATTTTTTGTCATTATAGTCATTATTCGTGATGGAATTTGATGTCACCAATGAGTTTATGGTGATGGTCAATGAACGTCACCATATATATGCACTAGTAGTGATGGCCATGAAAGGTCCATCACAAAAAATCGTTTTTTTTCATGTGAAATGGTGACGATCACTATCTGTCATTATAATCAATATTCGTGACGGACCTTGAATGTCACCACAACACATACTTTCAGCGACGCCACCTTTGGTGACGTTCAATTTTTTGGTGACAGAGGTGATTGTCCGTCACCATTGCTCATATGAAATGGCGACGGTCACTATCCGTCACTATAAATAATTATTGGCGACGGACCTTGAATGTCACCGCAACACTTATACTTTCGGCGACGCCACCTTTGGTGATGTTCAATTTTTGGTGACGAAAGCTCTTTTGACCCTCACCAATGATCTTATGGTGACCATTTTCGCCCCTCACCAATGTCCTTTTTTCTTGTAGTGTATACTTCTTATGTTTTTTAAATCCAGAAGATCAAACTTCAGTCTGGGAGAGTGCTCCTGGATAATCATCCACCTTCTCCACCTGAAGAGCTTGAAGAAGATAAGGAAGTGAGTTCTCCTCAAGTCAATCCACCTCCCTTTCCTGAAAGGTTGATCCACCCTAGACATAACACCCCAAAATAGATTTAACTTCTAATAGAATTGAACAATTTGTGTGTTAAGATACCCCTTCTCTAGGATTTCAAAGATGTTCCCATCTATAATAAGATTATCAAAGAAAATTGTTTCAAAAAATTTGGGAAAAGAAAAATAGATAACCCCACCATCAATGTTGTTAGAAAACTATCTGATATGATGTTGGGGAGGTGATATTCCTGAAATACCTATAACTTGGAAGCCCAGTAGTGGATGTGCACATTGATGGAATTATAGTCCCTAATACCCTGATTGATCTTAGGGATGCAATAATTGTGATGATTAAGGATAACATGCTAAATCATTAGGGGAATTTTGAGGTCTAAAATGGGCCTCTTAAGAAAAATGTACAATCATAATAAAATTTATAAGAACCAATATGATTCAAGATGATAATGTCAACCATGGGGGATGATTCACCATTTTTGGAGTAAAAAAGTAAAAATATTAAAAAATAATAAAATAATAAAACTATTTTTTCAACTCATCTCCCTAAGGTTTTATCCAAATTTCGAGTGGGAGTACTCGTTGGATGCAAAATTTAATTCCTCATCCAATGATTACCCATGTTGCATACTTTTGATGGACCCTCTTACACGGAAAGATGATAAATACATGAAAAGCATGATTTTTTAGCATAAACACTCGTTGGATGAAGAATTTTATTGATCATCAAAGGAGAACCCATGTTGCATACTTTTGATGGACCCTACTACACAAAAAATTAGAAATACATGAAAAGCGTGATTGCAATCACGTTTTTTCATGTATTTCTCATTTTTTGTGTAGTAGGGTCCATAAAAAGTATTCAACATGGGTTCTCCTTTGATGATCAATAAAATTCTACATCCAACGAGTGTTTACGCTCGAAATTGCAGTAAACCCATAGGGAGATAAGTTGAAAATATGAGTTGAAAAATAGTTTTTTTCTTTTTTCCCTATAAAATTTGATGATGTGATCTAATCTTATTTTATTATTTCCACTATTATTTTATAATTTCCTTAGGAGGCCCATTTTAGACCTCAAAATTCCCCTCATTTATAAATCTCCAAGGGCGTTTGAGGAAGACCACCATAGTGTTGCAACTTGTAGACAAATCCACATTATCTCGTGAGGGGATTCTTGAAGATGTTATGGTCTCCATTGACCCTTGGGAGTATCCTATTGATTTCCTGGTTATCCAACCCAAAACTAAGTTTAATGGCTATCCTCTTATCTTAGGAATACCTTGGTTTTCCACTATTGATGCCTACACTAGTTTTAGGGCTGGGAACATGACTATTAAGAATGGAAATTTATCAAAACAATTGGTATTGTATCCTCCTCCTCATCCCTCTATTTAACATGACTTACCCTTGTGGTTAGAATATGAGGAAGAGGATGAATTGTATCACACAACCCCCTACCCAATATGCACTATAGATATTGTTATAGGAAGGGGGAAACCTAATGAAAATGACCTCATTGACCATATCCTTCATAACAAACTTGTCACTACCATACCAATTGATGAATTGGTGAAAGAATTTGGGAGTAGTATTTGGATTGAATTATGCTCGATTGACTCAAGTCCAGAACATGTCAAGTTTGTAGAGTTTGGCCCATCCAAAAATTTAAAGATCAACCCCTCTCTCTCAGCCAAGCAAGAATAAAAATTGTGAAATATACTGAGGGAACACTTAGATGATTTTTCTTGGGATTATAAGGAAATTAAATGGGTGCATCCCTCGGTTTGTACTCATCATATTTACATCAAAGAGGGATGCACACCTATGCACCAACCTTAGAGGAGGATGAATCGAGATCTTAAGTACATTGTGAAGGAATAATTACAAAATATGTTGGATGCAGGGTTCATATACCCCATCTCATATAGTGAGTGGGTGTCCCCTCTAGTGTTAGTCCCAAATAAGAATGGAAGGTGGAGGATCTGTGTTGACTATATAGAGTTGAACAAGGCCATAAAGAAATACCATTTTTCCTTGCCCTTCATTGACCAAGTCCTAGATGGTCTTGCAGGAAAGAAATTATTTTCCTTCTTGGATTGTTTTAGTGGATACAATAAAATCTAGATCAGCCTTAAAGACCAAGACAAGACCACATTTACATGCCCCTGGGGCACTTTTTCCTATATATTTCTCCCATTTGGTCTTCGAAATTCCCCTGTTACTTTTCAGAGGTAATTTTTGAGTATCTTTGTTGAACTTGTTCATGACTCTGTTGAGATATACATGGATGATTTCACTCTTTATCGGGGTGACTTAAAGGAAGCTCTCTCTAATATATGTAAAGTCTTGAAGAAATGTATTGAAATGCATCTATCATTGAGCCCTAAGAAATTTGAATTCTTGATAACTGCAGGGATTTTGCCTTGGTTGTTCCATATCCAAGGAAGGGATACAAGTTGGCCCAAACAAGATCTCCATCATCAAAAGGGTCCCTACCCCTCAGAAGAAATGAGATGTTATGATTTTCTTAGGATTAGTTGGGTATTATAGAAGGTTCATAAAAGAATTTAGTAAAGTGGCCTCACCTTTTTTTGGATTACTATCTAAGGATTCAAATTTTTGTTGGAAAAACAGTTTTCAAGAGGCCCATGAAGTGTTGAAAGAAAAGTTGACCACTACACCCATCCTTAGGGGACCCAACTGGGAATTACCTTTCCATATACATATTGATTCATAAGATAAATTTGTGGGGGAGCCTTAGGACAAGTAGAACAAAAATTTCCTTATGATATCTATTTCACTAGTAAGAATATGTCTAAAGTTCAGTTGACATACACTGTCATAGAAAAATAACTCTTAGTTGTAGTGCATTTTATAAAAAAATCCAGGCACTATATCATTGGATATCAAAATTTTGTTCATACTAATCATGTAGCGATTAAATGTTTGATGGATAAGCCTGATGTGAATGTTATGATAATTATATGGTTTTTCTCGATATCGATATGGTCATGGATCTGGGACTATATATGTAACTCGATCCGCTTCCTATGCTTATGGTGATGGAACCCGATAAACTTAATCTCGAAAGGGATCTACCTTTACCTTAGCCAGGTTTTTCTCCCTTTCGTAACATGACTAGAAGGCACTGGTTTTACTCTTTGCAGATACCAGCAAACATGACCTTGCTTCACTTCCAAAGACTTATATCTATAAGCCCACCACCTTAGGCCTTAAACCTTTCAACTTTAGCTTCTGAAATTGAACCTTTAGTGAGAATAATTTACCCTTTTTCCTGTAACCTGTATCCTTATTAAGTCACTATCTATAGGTAAGTCTGTCTTATTGGCACTTGTTGTGTTGCCACTAGTAGGACTGAATGACATTCTCCCTAAGCCTTTATCTGCACAACAGTTAGATTAGACTATTATTGACAAACAAGGGAAAGAAAATGTGGTTTCATATTTCTTGTCTAAACTAACCTTTCCTATATGTAATTGTAGGTTTTAACCCTGAACAGAAATTATCTACACACGAATCTTATAACAGAAAATAAACAATAGCGAGAGCATAAAACATAAAACAGATAAACACAGAGATTTTCCCCTGGATCCCAAATCGGGACGACCAACTTGATTTTTCATTATATTCCTTTTAGTGTTACAACACATATATATACATGCCGAAGCATACATAAACCCCAATCCATAAACCCTAGATTAGAACATAACCGTAGTTCCCTTGACCGGATCTACAAAAATACCAGGGGTCGAAAACCATCGTACCCCAAAACCATGTGCAAAACCATGCACAAAACCATGGACGCAGACTACCCACCGAAAATTAAGGACCAAAAATTTTCGCGCCCCCCCTCTTACCCCCCCGCGCATGCTTAGTCGTGGAAAGAATATAACACATACCCAACATTCTCCCACTTGTTGTTTTCTTTCCACAGGGGGCCACAGGAGAGCTTAGTCATTGGCCCAATTATTCAACACCCATTGTTTCTCTACACCAAGAGAACTTCTGAGTGCTCACAGACTTTGTCAATGCATCTGCAACATTCTTCAAAGTGTCCACCTTTACCAGCAACACTCTTTTAGCCTCAACCATATCTCTAACAAAGTGATATTGAACATCAATGTGCTTTGTCTTTGAATGATAAGCAGGGTTCTTAGCCAAGAAAATTGCACTTTGGCTATCACAGTCTATCCTTATAGCTTGCTGTACCAACCCCATACTTGAACACAATATTTGCAACCAAAATGCTTCCTTGCTTGCATGAGTGGATGCTATGTATTCTGCCTCTGTAGTTGAAAGAGCCACTACAGACTGTCTTTTACTCATCCAACTGACTGCGCCTCCAAATAGGCTAAACACATACCCACTTGTAGATCTTCTTTGGTCCAGATCTCCAGCCCAGTCTGTATCAACAAAACCACGAATGTCCAACATTCTTTCCAATCCTGGTCTTCCCTGGTAGCACAAGCCATAATCACTAGTGCCACGTAAATATCTGAAAACCCACTTCACTGTTGTCCAATGCTCCTTCCCCGGGTTTGACATAAACCTGCTCAATACTCCCACTGCATGTGCAATGTCTGGTCTAGTACAGACCATTGCATACATCAGGCTACCCACTGCACTTGCATATGGAACACGTGACATATACTCCTCTTCTTCTTGTGTCTTGGGACACTGTTCAGCAGACAGCTTTACACCTACAGGAATAGGAACATTCACCGGTTTACTATCCTGCATATTGAACCTCTGCAATATAGTCTCGACATACTTGCTCTAGTTTAACCAGAGCTTCCTCTTTGCCCGATCTCTCTTAATTTCCATGCCCAAAATATAGTTTGCAGCACCCAGATCCTTCATGTCGAATTTGGAGAACATTTGGGTCTTCAAATCTTGGATAATTTCTTTGTCATTTCCAATCAACAACATATCATCCACATACAAGACCAAATAAATAACACGGTCACCAATTAATTTAAAATAAACACAGTGATCCTCCTTGCTTCTCGTGAAGCCAAGTCCCCGTATATAGGTATCAAATTTCTGATACCACATCCTTGGTGACTGTTTTAACCCATACAGAGACTTCTTCAACTTGCATACCAGTTCTTTCTTACCCTTCACCATAAAACCTTCAGGTTGCTTCATGTAGATCTCCTCTTCTAGATCCCCATGAAGAAATGTTGTCTTCACATCCATTTGTTCTATCTCAAAATCAAATGCAGCAGCAACAGATAAAAGTAATCTAATAGAAGTAACTTTGGCAACAGGAGAAAAAATATCACCAAAATCAATTCCTGGCACCTGGGAATAACCTTTCGCTACCAACCGAGCTTTTTATTTCTCCACCTTGCCTTCTACATTCATCTTCTTCTTAAACACCCATTTGCTCCCAATGGGCTTCCTTCCAGCAGGCAACTCCACCAGATCCCATGCATCGTTTTTGTGCAAGGATGCCATTTCATCAACCATGGCCTCCTTCAGGAGTTTTCCATCCTCTGAATCTACTGCCTCCATAACAGTTCTGGGTTCATCATTAATTATAGTTAAGGCAAAACCTGAGCAGAAAGCAAATGGAATATACCTTTCTAGTTGCCTTCTTTCCCGAACTGATCTTCTCAAAGCTGGAGTTTGTGGCTCTTCATCTTCTGAGTCTTCTTCTGTTGTAGAGTCTGATTCATCCTCCTTTAGCTCAAACTCTATCTTCTCAGGTTCCTTTTGTAGGACTTCATGTTTAACAACATCTTTCACTTCTCTAAACACCACATCTTGGCTGTACACAAACTTCATGGTTGATGCCATTTCATCAACCATGGCCTCCTTCCAGAGTTTTCCATCCTCTGAATCTACTGCCTCTCTGACAGTTCTGGGTTCATCATTAGTTATAGTTAAGGCAAAACCTGAACAGAAAGCAGATGGACTATACCTTTCTGGTTGCCTTCTTTCCCGAACTGATCTTCTCAAAGCTGGAGTTTGTGGCTCTTCATCTTCTGAGTCTTCTTCTGTTGTAGAGTCCGATTCATCCTCCTTTAGCTCAAACTCTATCTTCTCAGGTTCCTTTGGTAGGACTTCATGTTTAACAACATCTTTCACTTCTCTAAACACCACATCTTGGCTGTACACAACCTTCCTTGTTTCTGGGTTCCAAAGCTTGTAACCCTTAAACCATCCTTATACCCAATAAAGATGCACCTTTCAGATTTATTATCCAACTTGGTCCTTTTCTCCTTTGGAACATGTACATATGCATCACATCCAAATACCCTTAGATGTGAAAGAGAGGGTTTCTTACCAGTCCATACCTCATGTGGGGTCTTATCCTCCAACGCTGATGAAGGTGATCCGTTAACTAAGTAACATGCAGTCTCCACTGCCTCTGCCCAGAATTCTTGTCCTAACCTGGTACCACTGAGCATGCTTCTTGCCTTTTCCATCAGTGTTCTGTTCATTCTTTCTGCAACTCCATTTTGCTGAGGTGTGTATGGAGTAGTCTTCTGCCGTGCTATACCACACTTCTTACAGAAATCTTCAAATTCCTTCTTGCAGAACTCCCCACCATTATCCGTCCTCAATGCCTTTATCTTCTTCTCTGTCTGGTTTTCCACCAGAGCCTTAAATTCTTTAAATTTGTCAAAGACTTCAGATTTCTTCCTCAAGAAATATATCCATGTATTCCTTGAGAAGTCATCTATGAATGAAACATAGTACACACACTTTCCCAGTGATGGAACTGACACAGGCCCAAACACATCACTGTGCACAAGTTCTAATATCTTGTTTGCCCTCTTAGCACCAAAAGGAAAACTCACCCGATTCTGCTTCCCATATACACAATGTTCACAGAAATCGAAATCCAGAGAACAATTAGGCATACCTTCTACCATACCATCTCTATGCAGTATCCAAAGGCCCTTCTCTCCAATATGTCCAAGCCTTTGATGCCATAGCATTGTCTTTTCTCCAGAGACAGCTAGGCTTTCCATCCCACTTTCAGGAACCACAGAACTGTTACACCCATCAATAATAGTGCTACCTTGTAGCTTTTACAAAGTTCCAGTCCGAACTCCCCGTATTAATACCAGTGCTCCCCGAACCATCTTGCAGGCATCTTTCTCGAACACTATTTTTACACCTGCATCATCCATCTTGCTTACAGAAATCAGATTTCTAGCCAATGCAGGAATATGCAAAACACCAGGAAGTGTTCTAATCCTTCCACCTTGTAGCTTCAGCTTTACCTTTCCACGTCCAACGATTTTTGCCTTCCTATCATCCCCTAGGAAGACATCACCATCATATTTCTCATACTCGCAGAACCACTCCCTATTGGGAGTGAAGTGAAAGGATGCACCTGAGTCAATCAACCATGAATCAAGATCTACATGTGTATTTGAAGAAGAAGCCAAATACACATCCCCACCTTCATCTGAGGTGGTTTTTTCCTCTGTATAAGGAGCATCATCAGATCCCTTTCCTTTCTCAGGAGCTTTATATCTGCAGTCCTTTTTGTAGTGCCCTTCCTTTCCGCATTTCCAGCACACCTTTACAAAATTTCTAGGAGATTTAGATCTCCCTCTAGATTTGGATCTCCCACTCGAAACCTTATTCTTGTTTCTGTTCTGGGACCTTCCTCGTACAGATAAGGCATCTCCATTCCGACCCTCCATATTTCTCCGTCTCATTTCCTCCGACAGCAAGGCTGAGACAATGTCATCAAAATTCAAGGTAGTTGTATTGCTACCTATTGCAATAACCAGACTGTCCCACGAGTCTGGTAGAGAGCACAACAAACTGATGCACTTATCTTCATCTGAGATTTTAATATCAACAGATGACAATTGACTTACCACAGTATTGAAGGCGTTCAGATGCTCTGTCACCGAGTCTCCATCCTTCATCCTCAGGTTATACAGCTTTTTCCGCAGGAACAACTTATTCACCAGAGACTTAGATTGGCACAAAGTCCCAAGTTTTTCCCACAAATTCTTCGCTGTAGCTTCCCCAGATACATTCAACAATACTGAATCTGAGACACACAACCGTATTGTGCTTTTAGCTTTCTGATCCAGTTTCTTCCAGTATTCATCTGACATTGTCGTTGGTTTAGTACCTAGATCTACTGCGATCCACTGATATTTATCCACCAGCAGATCTTCCATCTTGAGCTTCCACAACTCAAAACTCTAACCATTAAATTTCTCGATCTCTATCTTTCCGTCGCTCGCCATCTTCTTTTACTACAAGAATCGATTCTGTAGATCTCCCACTGAACAGGGTCTACCTCAGGCCCAAGAAAAAAACCCTCAGCAGCAAAGGCATCCCCTTGAAGCCGAAACAATGTTGATACCAAATGTAGGTTTTAACCCTGAACATAAATTATCTACACACGAATCTTATAAAAGAAAATAAACAATAGCGAGAGCGTAAAACATAAAACAGATAAACACAGAGATTTTCCCCTGGATCCCAAATTGGGATGACTAGCTTGATTTTTCATTATATTACTTTTAGTGTTACAACACATATATATACATGCCGAAGCATACATAAACCCCAATCCATAAACCCTGGATTAGAACATAACCGTAGTTCCCTTGACCGGATCTACAAAAATACCAGGGGCCGAAAACCATCGTACCCCAAAACCATGTGCAAAACCATGCACAAAACCATGGATGCGGACTACCCACCAAAATTTAGTTGTGGAAAGAATATAACACATGCCCAACAGTAATGAGGATATGGTGGATGATCAACTTCCCGATGAGCACCTATTTTCCATCTCAGTTCTTTCTCCTTGGTTTGATGACATATATAAATACTTGGTTGTTGGGAGGTTCCCTCCTAATATATCATCCAAAGAGAAAATAGTGATTGGAAGGAAAATCACTCCTTTCACTTGGATTAGGGGCAATATTTTCATATTCGGACCAAATCAGATCTTGAGGAGATGTGTAATGGAAGAAGAAGTCTTTGAAATCGTCTCAACATGTCATGATGGACCTTGTGGGGGTAATTTTTCTACTAAGAGGACAAACTTTAAAGTTTTACAGGTTAGTTTCTATTGGCCCACTTTACATTAAGATGCAAGTAGATACACCACCAGATGTGATCAGTGCCAAAGGATTGGAAAACCCACACCGAGGGATGAAATGCCGCGACATACTCAACTGGCCTTAGAACCATTTGACAAGTGGGGCATGGATTTCATTTGGCCAATTGATCCACCATCATGACATAAGAGGTACATCATTGTGTGAACTGATTAATTGACAAAGTGGGTTGAGACAAAGGTAGTCAAAGTAGAAACTGAGAAAAATGTGGCTGAGTTTTTAAGGGAAGACATATTCTACAAGTTTGGGTATCCAAGGGAGGTAGTCACCAATCAAGGAGCGTAATTCACAGCAAATTTGATTTAAGATCTCATGAGGCAACACCATATCAATAACAATACATCCATTACGTATCACCCTCAATAAAATGGGCAAGTAGAGGTCACAAATAGAGCATTGGAGAGAATCCTCACCAAGATTGTTAGCAGTGACAGGAAATATTGGGAATATATACTAGTGGAGGCCACTTGGGCCTAGAACACCACTTGGAAAACCACCATTGGGTTCACTCCATATGTCTTGGTTTATGGGAAGAATTCTTTGCTTTATATTGAGTTTGAATATAACACTTTGAGGATGCTATCTTATTTGGACTTAGACTTCACAGATGTAGCACAACAAGAAATGTTTCTCCAACTTAACGACTTATATGAGTTTAGGATGCAAGATCTCCTACACATTGAGGTCATACAATTGCAAATAAAAGGTCTAGCATGACAAGCATATCAAGGAAAATATTTTTCAAGAAGAAGATTGGGCCTTGCTATATGATTCTAGGTTCAAATATTTCAAAGAAAAGATAATGACAAGATGGTTGGGTCCATATCTAGTAGAGAAGTGTCATGAAAATGGATATGTATATATCAAAACCATTGATGAGGAAGGTATTACTTTACTTTTAAATGGTTATAGGCTGAAGATATATAGAATACCTCTATCCAAGGAATAATTCATAAGTTTAGTCAACAGAGAATTAAATGTGATT
This sequence comes from Pinus albicaulis, assembly GCA_034641835.2. Classification (NCBI taxonomy): domain Eukaryota; kingdom Viridiplantae; phylum Streptophyta; class Pinopsida; order Pinales; family Pinaceae; genus Pinus; species Pinus albicaulis. The sequence goes on along the minus strand of CM076576.1, from coordinate 542,106,012 downwards.
GGAAGTTTCATAGCTTCCAGTCCACAGTATTCCTAAAAATTTGAAAAAATAAGAAAATAATAATAAGTCCTGGATAAAAACCTTTAGGAGGCATCTGAAGCAAACTCCAGAGTTGAAAATATATCTGAGGCAGCTCAAGAGCAGGAAAAAAAAAAAAAATCCTCAGCTGAAAACCTCCTCTGAGGCGCTTAGGGAAGGCATGAAGGTTGAAAACCTCCATAGAGGAAACTTTCTTGTCTAAAAAAAAGATATAAAAAAGAGGAAAATAAAAATAAAAAAGACACAAGGAAGAGGCTCACACCATTTCTGCTAACCTTTTTCTTCTTTTGCAGGATTACACACACTTGGAAAATGTTATGTCCGTAGGAAAAAACCTACAATATTTCATCCATCCTTCCATCCATATATCTCAAATCCATGATATTCACTCATATAAAGATCTCTCTCCACCACACAATCAACAAAAAATTCGAATGACACCTCCTTACTATGATGTTACAAGAAGGACTTGTATTGCTACAAGAGGTCCTATAATTCTACGGGAGGAGCCTGTGAAGCTACAAGAGGGGGATCCAATGAGAATAACAGCCCAAAATTCCATGATGCATATAGTAAATGATAAATGGGTTCCTCCAATAATTTACTCATCGCCCATCCATTCCATTTCACCAAGACTTGCTAAAAAATTTCCACTTTGCCCTACCTCTAAAACAAACATAAAGGCCATTGTTTTCTATTTGTATTATCTTTACACTACTTCCTCATGACTCCAAACTTTCCATAAGGCTTTTCATCATTTCCCTCAGGACCATCATGAAAATTGAAGACTTCAGGGGAGGACTAAAATACTGCTACAGGGAGAAAACTCCTCTTGTAGCAATATATGCAATCACAAAATAAATTTCTGAGATTTTTTTTTCCACCAACAGAAAGCATGATGGAGCCATGTATGCATCCAATAAGGGACACATAATTCTTAGGAAGGAATTCCAATATCAACATCAACCTAAACATCAAAGAGTCGCTTGCACACACACAACAAACTTATCAGTCAAGGTGTTATCACAAAATTGTACTCGATTGGCTGCTTAGCAAACATCTCAGTGTAGATGTTTCAAACCACTTCTAACTTAATCTTAGCCTCTTCAGTTTGAGAGGGATCTCTCAAGGGGGTTTTATGATATTGAATAATGATAGTACTAGATGGCTAACTCTATGGGAAATGTAACTTATTTTTTATGTTTTCAGGTTGAAAAGAATGCAGGCTTGCTACCATTGGGCTTGTGGAGTCAATTAATCAATAGTTTCAGTGACAATGTTTCTTAACATGGAAGTTGAGGCAGATAGAGGTCTTTAAAAGAGGAAAATCACACATAAAACATAGGAAAACACAGTCATTTCATCACTAAAGGAAGTCAGAGCATAAGATTATGAATTCTGAGTAATAGAGATGAAATATACTACAAGTAATAAAACATAAAGATATAGATCAATAAGACATCAAAAACCTCATGAGAATCTCAGGTCTATCAAGAAGAGTGTCACTTTGTATTACTGATATAATTCAAATACATAAAAGCAACAGTTTGGTGCAAATGTTCTCCAACCCCTTACTACTTCGATGCTTTGTCTTTAAATAGACATTCTTTAAAACAAGGATGATCTGTTTGGTGGCTAGATCATTGGATTCTCCTATGACACCTTTCGTATTTGAAATACATAACTTCTAACAGAAAATTGATAGCTACATCTTAAAGAAACCATCTTCTAATAGGACTCTAACTCCTATTTATTACATTGCTCTATCCTATCTGAGAAACAGTTACATGTGGTTACAAAATAAGTATCACATGCTCAAAAGACACATGACATAGTACATCACCACTTTACATATTTAAAACCCTTCTAGATCTATGGAACATAACCCTACTTTTTAGGAATGCATGACCCTTATCTTCAACACTGCTTTGGCTGATGACATGTCTTCATAACACTTCCTTCGAGTCATAAGTATTTGATGATAAGCTCCCTTGACATGTTGGATGAATCCAGCTGGCCAAAAACTACTTTTAGGATGCCCAAAACCTCCAAAAATTTCTCGCTACGAAAATAGGACAATTTCGTAGCGAGTTTTGGTAGCGTGGAAAAAGTGACTTCTGCATTCATTTACTTTGCTCCTTTGTTGTTCCAAGATGTTAATCAAGTCATGACACATCACCACCATGAATCTCCCTCCTTGAATCAAGAAAAAAATGATTTTAGAAGCAAAAAGGATGCTATAGGTTTTTTCGTAGCGTATTCCTAGCTTTAAGCCTGAGGAATGCTATGAAACTATGTAAAAACCCAGAAATTTCCCCTTTCAAAATAGTCTTCAAAAACTGACCTCCAGCGACAAAATATTGATTCTATGCATGTAATGAACCTTCTAAGGCATATTCAATCTTAAATTATTCCTCTTGTGGTGTTTCTTCCTCATTAACAATCAATTGAGCTATAGGCTCTTCTACCACAGTCATTTTCAAACCTTTCTTTTCCAGCTCTTCATGAATCAGTTCTAATTTCTCTTGAAGATATTTCACTTGGTCCTTCAATGCACTATTATTAAATTGCAAGTATAGGTTTACCTTTTTGATGTTCTTGACCTCTATTCTTAGTGGTTGAGTCCACTTTATCAGTTTTTTTGTATTGTCCAAGGTCTTTGAGACACTTGTGACTTGATCTTCCCAGATCTTCCTCATTTGTTCAAACTGTACCCTTTCAACTCTATGCTTCTTTGCCTCTTTCCTCAATATTGATATCTATTCACCTACCTCTTTCAATTGCTTCTTAAGGGTTTCAATTAATTTTTTTTTAGTGGTTTTCTCTTTACCCTTTTTTTGTTTGATGACCCGTTTTTATTTTGCAAGTGACTCAGAGGTCTATGATGCTTGGTGGTGGCTGAGCAATTTCACTAAATTTATAAGTTTCTTTGCTGATTTCCATGACATTTCTTGTATGTATTTTCATTGGATTTATAGCTTGAAGCATGAAAACAACATCATCACCTGCAAACTCTAAATTTTTGGCTATTTTTCCTTTCTTTAGATTTCTTCCCCCATCTTCAACATCTTCAGCTTGGACAATGGGAGTTTCTTCAATATAAATTTCATGCAAGATGTCCTCTAAGTTACCCTTAACCACTGTTTGGCTTCTAGTAACTCTCTTACTGCCATGTTTGCTAACTGTTGGCTTCTTTTTTGTAGGAGTAGCTTTGGGTGTGTCAATCTTCTGCAAAGGCTCTGTCTCCATGCTCACTGGTTCTAACTGCTCTGCCACTGTTGGTGATTAAGTATCTCTAGGTTTGGGAACTCTTTTAGGAGTGAAAACATCTACTTCAAAACCATGCATGAATAGAAAGAATGTCCAATCTCCGCCTAATATCTTTAACTCCTCTAACACCAACAACTTAATCAAACCATGGTGAAAAAGAGAAGTTTCATTTCCTTCTTTTTTAACTTGGCCTTATCTGACATTATAGTTAGACTTTTGTATAAGTAAAAGGGAAAGGCAAGAGATGTCTTACCCACAAAATGTAGAAGAATTCTAAGGTGGCAGGAGTAGACCATGTGAAACCTTCCTTCACAGGTTAAGTACTTCTGAATTATCATCAACATCTTTGAGTAGTTTTCCTTCATGTAGCTCCTTGGGATAACATTTATGAGATCAATTTCACTATGCTCTGGCTTGATGAATTCTTTGCAGTCTTGCATGGTGAAATTGAAGTCTTTAAACCATTGTTACCCTCCTCTAGGGATTCCTGTTGCTGCTGAAATATTGTCTGGTGTTACTGTGAGGTTTAACATTCCCACCTTTGAAGTTGTCCCAGTAAAATTATTAGCAAAGTCTTTAGAGACCTGTAGATGACAACCCTGCAGCCTTTAGCAGAATTGCGAACAACTTGTTCTTCTAAATACCTCCAAGGAAGTTGGGTCTTAATTTAAAAAATTCATGTCCATGGGCTCATACCTGTGGCAGTGACAACCTTTGTTGGTTTTCTTCCTTGGAACCATGGTGATTTTATATCTTCTCAGGCTCGCTTGATTAATGACACCTGCAACCTTTGAAAATGCTAGCAACCTACTTGGATCGATGAAGAAGCTCTCCAGAACTCAATAACATGCAAATATGAAGCAAAGAATGAAAAAAAAAATCAATTGGGTAATTTTTTATAGATTCGATGACAACTCATGCCTTAATCATGACACATGCATGCTAAAAATGGTAATGATGACCTCAGACATGAGTTTGTACTCTTGAATTAACCCTAACAGACTCGAATGACATGCACCCTAACTCATCCAATGATGAACTGACACTTCACCTCAGGTTTTACAATATAGAAAGGAAAATTTTTTTTCGTAGCGTAGCTAGTTCATTTTCTGACAGTCTCGCTATGAAACTATTAGGTAGTTTTGTAGCGAAAATTGTTATTTCACAGTGTAAAACGCTACGAAAAGATGTAAAATTGGATTAAGTGTCCTTTTTTAATATAAATGCTTGGGAAATGAAATCTGACACCTAATGGTGACTGATGGGACATGACATGACCTAAATGGAGGTGGGTTTGAACCTCAGGATAGGTTAAACATGTAAAAAATGAAATTTTCCTATACCAACTTGAAAGGCTTAAGGAAACCTTTGACAAATGAACTCTATGACCATGTCAAATAATGTTTCACATTTTTCTGAGTGATAACACAATGTATAATCAATATTTGAAGACATGCACATGGAAAAAGAAAAGTGTCAACTCCCTATGAGATAATGATGTTATATGTCCCAACTATGTCATGCAATCACCTCTAGAAATTTGATCCATAGGTAGGCTTAGGTATGTAAACCCTCACTTATTCCCTGTGTATAAAATGACTAAAATGTGTAATGGTTGAGAAATTATTTTTAATAATTCGGAGGTGGACATCGAACTTGGTCACCCTCGGCTAGTAAACTTAAGTTGGTATTAGTCACCCATGCAATGTGGAGATGTCAACTAAAATTGAGTTGGTGTCACAAAGAGTGGGATGATGATCACGAGGAAAAGATAAATTATTACAAAGAGTGGGGACAACAATCCAAAAAAGGAAACTTGTGTAGATGCCATGTCACCACAGCGCTCCGAGCTCTTACCCAAAAGAGAATAATATGTATTGGTCTCGATTTCTTTTGCGCCATCGCTTATTCCAAAAAACGTTAGAGGGATGAAATGGTATTGTATAAAACCACCTAGGGTTCCACTAAGGAGTTTCAACCATGTCTGCAAGTGCTATAGGAGGAAGCTACAAGAAGGTCTACACGTGCTACAGGACGGTCGAGAATAAGCTACAGGAGAAATTAAAGGGTAAAAAGAGAGCCACAGTGGCTCGAAATTGTCTCAAAAATATCATACATCTCCATAGTTGTTTAGAAAAAAGTAAGTGACATCCATATTCCTTGTTTTTACATCCAATTGCATGAAAATTATGCTTGAAATTGATAGTCTGTATTAGTTAATTAAGAAGTAGGAGGTATTTCTGTAAATTGTTGTGGTTAGAAACAAGGAAAATAATTTGTTAATAGCAATTCGAGAATCCTTCTCCATAAATTCTACCAAGGAATTTAACATTGTTTCACCACTGAGTTTGTTTAAAAAATAAAATGAATCCCACACCTAAGTAGCACCAAGGAAGGACAATAGAAGAAATGAGGGGAGCATTTAGCAGAATAAAAACCTTAGACACCATGAGGATTTGCCAACACCCTCTTTTAGTGAACATATTCAGAAGACACTAATGGTTGGATTTCTTTGATTTTTTAAGTGGGTATGATGATAATATCACTCATTAATTTTCCATGGAATTGCATTCTCAATGAGAAGATAGTGCCACCATTGTTGTCAGACAGTTTTCCATCTCTATCATCCCTGAAACCATAAGTAGAGTGACTGCCTTACCTCTAGGGATTCGATGGAGAAAATAATACTAGGAAATGAGTCACAAATAGGAGAAATGTCTTCATTTTGAAAGATATTCTTGTGGATAATAAGAATGGATTCAGAAGAGAAAGTTGACCTTAACCCTGGGATGAGTTGGCTTGCCATATCCTCAAGTATATATCTTATAAAGGGAAATTGATTGTGGTATATGTTTACCACTTCAGATTGATTCATGAGTTTAGATTCAAGGCATAATTTCCTCTCCCTCAAAGGCTTAGTGTTCCCCATTCGTCCTACAGTCAATCATTAAGATCAGTCAAAAGGTGAGGGACAGGAAGCAACAACGCTTAGCTCATCGTGGCCTCATCAAGTTAATAGCGATGGATTCTTTGATACACTTAAGTATCCCTATGTGGATATGGATAGGGATACTTTCATAGAAACCGAAGCCATCACACTTGGAAAGACACTGGCCTCTAGCATTGGAGGTAAATAAGGGAAAACAAAAGACGTAGAAGGACAAAAAATAGAGGAGGAAGAGGCATAAAAAACAGAAGAAGAGGAAATAAAAACAGAGGAAAAAGAGGCAGCAAAGACAGAGGAAGGAAAAGCGAAATTTGAAGGAGAATATGGGGAGAAACAAGTAGAAGAAACAGTAAGCTCTAAGGAGTCTTCTAAACCCCAAGAAGCGGAGGAACAACCACATAAAACAATTCTATCTCCAAGGGATACTCAACAAGAAGTAGATGCAAAATTGGCTACATTGGCCACACTTGTCAAGCCCAAAAGGAGGAAATGAAGACAAAGTACCCTATATTCAGTACCAGGAAGAGCACCAAAATTAAATAGGGGAAACCATAAACTCCCACAAGGGTCCCTATCATTATTGATGAATCACCAAGTAAAAAGGAAGAAGTAGGACCTAGTGAGTGAAATATTGAGGAGGTTGTTTCTCCTAAAACCAAAACCAAGTCACTTGTATCATTTATGGGTAGGCCCACCAATAGGTAAATTACCTTCAATAAACCTAAGACACAAGTTGTCATTGAAAAAGCATAAAAAAATAAGCTACAAGAAGGGTAGGGTTTGCTACAAGAGAGGCAAAATATGTTATAGGAGGAATAAAGGAAGCTACAGGATCAAAAAAAGGAGCTACAGGAAGAAGAAACCACCTCAAAAACAATTGAAAAGGACCTCCCAGAGCTCCAAGAGTTTGATCCACAACCTAGATTTGGGTCCTAATATAAATTCATTGAAGGAGGAAGGATTATCCCTGAAACAAATTGCAATCCCACTCCTCTATGAGCTAGAGATAGAGATATGTAGAACTCACAAGTGGATACAAATTGCTAAATCCAAGAATGTGGAATATGTGGGAATTATGGAGGAGAATGTCATTGCAATGGGAAAATAATTGGGTGATATAAGACTAACAGAGTCTATTATAAAGTAGTAGCTATAGGTAGAAAAAACAAGGTTGAAAGAGAGGCTGCAGGAGAAAGAAACACAACTTTCCACCATGGAAACTCTCTCTATGGAAGCCCTATGATTCAAGAAACCTTCAAAATATTATTCTCTCTTCCTCAAATAAAACTGGTTGAAGTTTCAAATAAACACTCTGGCACAATATGCATCTCTTTCTTTTCACGACTACAGGCAATTTATTGATTTTTTCAAACAAACTAGTATGGAATACATGGAAAAGTTAGCTAAATTCTACATGCACAATTTCATTTTGAGAAATTTGAATTTATGGGATCCCAATTTAAGGTTGGGAGACATGTAGTTCATCACTTTAGCATCTTGGCTGGATCATGAAGAGACAAGGGTTGAGGAAGTGAAAAAGGTAATGAAAAAAGAGGATAAGGAACCCTTGTACATCAGAGTAGAGCTAGTGAGCCCTAAGGCTATTATTAGCAATCATAACTTCATCTCTTATGATGCTACTTTAGCATCAAAATACATTTCAACCCAGGATAAATCAATTCTAAACTTTTAATATTCCTTTAGAATGTTGGGAATAGAAAGTATGCAAGTTTTCCAGAGAAGATGGCATGCCTCACCCCATGGTCTATAAGTTAGAGAATATCACTCTCCTGAAAGGCTAAGGAATTCCTTGTAGAAAAAAAAATTGTATAAGAGAGTCTTGAATAGGATGAATATCAATTGGATAGGGATAAAACTCAGTCCACCCTTGTTTCTAGGCTTACAAGAAGGAGGGAACCAAAGAGAGGAGAAGAAGGAATGGACTCAGATAGAGACAAATGTAGGGTTTTACCCACCAGAAGGCACACCATATGAGGTGCCTTGGGATGTCAGAGAGGCCATTAGGTCCATGAATGAGCTTCACATGGATGGCTGAGTTGCTCATAGGATGAGAAACACCTTCAACAGGGGGGTAATGCGGAGTCTTATTGTAGCTTATTTTTACCAGCTAAAAAAAAAACCTCACAAAGGGAGGCCAACTCTATGAGACTGAAAAGAAGGAGGAATGAACATAGGAGAAAGAATATGGGTAATGATGATATTCAGAATGAAACTGTGGGCACAACATCTTTGAATGGAATAAGTAATGTTGAACCCTTGTCATAGATTGTGAATGGTGTAGAATCTGAATTTTGTTGCATTAATGGTAATCAAAATATGAAATTGATGAAGACTTTACAAAGCCCATATGAGTGCAGTAAATTTGTGACACACATATATACTATGCATTTAAAAAAATTTCAAATACAAACTCTTAGCTTCATCAACTTACATAGTGTGGCAAGGCATGTAATTTTAACAAGCTTGCTCATGTTTCCCGTAAGCAAGGACATTGTGATGTCTGCCAAACTGTGTTGAAAAAAATGGATGGCTATTCAACAATGCAAGTTCAATAAACATTCATGCAAATAAGAGAGCAAGCAAAAGTTTCCATATAAATGAGGCATGAAGTAACAAATGGGATTAATTTGATTAATAGTACTGATTTAGAATATTTTACAGATCGATACTAGGCAGAGACTTTATTCCTTAAAAGAGATTTTTTGAAAAAAATAAATGAAGGTAAAAGTGTTGGTTGTGCATATTCACATGCAATCAGTGTCTCTAAGGATTTTCCTAAAGGATGTATAAGTTGGGGTATTTATTGTGACCAGGTTTATAAAGAGACAAATGAACATAACTGGTTAGAATATGCAGTTTGTTGTTTTCTTCAAGGTATTAAACATGGGGTTTCAAATGCTAGAAGTCACTTAGCACGTGTTCTGTATTTGTTGAGCTTTGACACTAAAAATGAACCTGTGGGGAAAGCATTCAATAAGCACTTGGATCAGATACCCAACTAGGTTTGGATGTCATGAATACCTCAGTTATTCCTTTCACTGGAAAGGCCTGAAGTATCTCATTGCAATATTTCTCTACTCTGAATAGCTAGAGTATATCCACGGGCTATTTATTATCATCTACAGACATATTTACTGGAACACCACAACATTGCTAGAAAATCACAACTGGGAAGGGAGCTGCCACTTGCACAAGTTTAGTACACATTGATATTTTCTGTAGAGATATCTAATACTCTTGGTATTCATCTCCTGAATGTATAACACCTTGGTATTTTAAAATGAAAGTACGATATGGAATTTGGAAGCTAGCATCTATTATACTCTAATTAAAAATGGAAGCATGTGTTTCAGAACCTTCAATGAAATCAATATTAGTTTCTCTGCTGAAGGAGGCAACTGATATTTTATTGGAAGCATATGATGGTTCAATTACTACTAAAGGTTAATGAGAGAAATAATATTGTGGTTTGGAAGTAGAATATTTGAGCAGCAGAGTGAAATCGACAGATTGTCAACTATTTTGCATATTATTAAACAAAGAAGTTTAAAAACACAACCATTTCTAGGTAGTGAATTTCGAGATCAACTTTCAAGAAAATGGTGTAGAATTTTGAAAATACGCAATATGGGGGTTTTTTCATAATACACCAAATTGGCTTTAGCACGAGCTTTTTCCAAAAAATTGGGAGTGTTGTCATATATTTCCCTAGTTCTTTCAAAGTCAGTTTAAAAAAAAAATGTCTTGCAACATTGGGGGATGTCTCATTTCTGGTGGAATTTATTTTAGATGATTAAAATTACATTCTCAGATGATGCTAAATTCCAATTAAAGCAACTCAATTTAAATGACAAACAAAAGTTTGAAGTTCGACTGTCGAGATCAACATCAACTTGGGTTAAGGAAGCTACTTTAGTGGAAGCGCGGATTATATGCAGAGGCTTTGCCTATTTGGATGCTTCAGTTTTGTAGCAATTTAGTATCCAAGGATGATATCTCCAAATATATGGCTTGTGAGAAACATTTCACTTGATTGTTTCCCTGTGCTCATAAACTAGATTAAAACACCCCAGTTTGAAGATAGTGAAGGGTGAAGTAATCATGATTAGCTAGAGAGTAAAACATTAAAATAAAATACAGTCAACCAGAAGAAAACAAGCTATCACTCTACATAAAATCAATGACTTGTATCATCCGGCCCAAATCCAATGGTTTTACGGCAGCACAATTTGCAATAAATTTATAAGGAGTGGTCCCTTAAGTAGTTTCTTCAAACTAACATCAAACAGATCAACAACCCCAGTTGATTATGGAATCACTTTTTTCATTTCCGGAAACCTCTAAGAGGTGACCTAGTAGGCGGTTTTGGATTTCCAAAAAGCCATTTGTGGTTTTCTATAAGATCCACACATATTTCATTAAAATCCAAATATCATTTCACATGATTTAAAAACTCTGAGATATGTTCAAATTATAATGTACAAAATCATCACAAAAGGAAGTATTTTTGTTATGTATTGTTAACACATAGAGGATATAAGTTAATATTATATATATAATAATAAATTTATAAAATTATTCCAAAACAAGCTCTCATGTATTCGAAATAAGGAGCTATTATTAGTGAAAAAAGACAGTTAGGAAATTGTCCATGAGTTAGTTCAATAACCAATTCTGGGAGTGTTAGTCAGTTAGGTTGATAGGGGAAATAAAAAACAAGAATCAAGGCATTGTAAGGTTATGGATTTTGGACCCTAGAGAACTAAATTTTTGTACTTTACTTTCATATTCCAATGAATAATGTTTTCACAGAGTTTTTAGAACTTGTTGGGTATGATTATTCTTTCTTGGTTCATCTTTTGTTAATGTTCTTCTCTCATAATTGATTAATGAAGTTTTTGGTCTCTAATGTTACATTCTTGTGAGTTAGAGTTAAAATCCTTAATGATGTGCTCCTCTATTCTTTATTTCATTTAATGCTAGTCATTTTTCTTCTAAAGTTAAAGATAGCAAATTCTGTGTAAGGCAATCTATTATCTGAGACTTTCCACTATCATTTCTTTCTATCTTTTCTGTAATTTTTTTTCAACATCACAAGGAATTTGTGAAAGCATTGTTCTCATATGAAAGTTTGAAGGGTTTAAAATTATATTTCTGTGGTTTTATAAAATTAATGGACAAACAATTAATTCTTTTCAAGTTTTACATGAATGTCTTGGGCACTGATTTCTCCTCATCCAAAGATTTTCTCCCAGGGTGCAATAGGTCCCATCAATAGGTATATATTGATGATCATTATTCCATCCTCCAGCCTTAAAATTATCCTCTTCTCACATTAATTCATATTTTTTGTTATATTATACTTAGTAAGGATAGTAAAAGGTGTTTTTCATAGTATGTGTCTTAATTCTATTTAATTGCAGGAAAATGAATCATTTTTTTGGCATTTACTGTGTAGGGGCTTGATAGAGACAACCATGAGAGAATATAGGGGGTTTTTCCACCTCCTTAACTCCCTAACTTGACTTGGGATCACATCATCCTCTCTCACCAGTTCAAATTCATTGGCAACCGAGTCACCCCTAGTGCAAGTGAAGCTAAAGAGGGACTAGATCCATTATTTCCGAGATCAAGGAGGAAGTCACTCTTATTTTCAAGGGGGATGCTACCAGCTACCCTTTTGTATAAATAAACAATATGAAAATCTAATTAGGATTTGAATTTTTTATTCAACTAGGTGTAGCTATTGAGCTTAGAGCTTGACATTGTCATTTTGAACTTTTTATGTGATGTATGAGACTTTACTTTCTGATAATGAGAAGTTGGTTATTAAGCTACATATGAGTTAGTATCATAGGGTTGAGACCCTTGGGTTTGGGCTCAACCCAGAGGATTAGGTCTATCTTTTGTACTTGCTTTTTGTTTTAGTTCCAAGCATTTCATAAATTTCTTTCATTTGAGTCTAGGTTAAACTATAAAACCTATGATTGCAAGATTCTACATCACCTCTCTTGTGGGAGAATGGTTGGAATACTGTAAAATTTCATTCTAAAAACATTGTGTTTATGATTTATTGGAAAAATATGAATGTTTTTTTTCCTTCTTCATATTTTTTTTCGGTAGCTTAGAAGGTAGCTCAATGATCAGAGTAGTGTTATGCTATAAAATAGATGTTTTTTTCAAATTCAACTCATCTTTTCCAACATATTTGACATCATTATGTTAATGATTAATGGATGTATGCATGTGGCTAGTTGCAGGGTTGTGTTGATCTATAGGTAAGGGTACCTCTTTCACGTCCATTTTAAACCCCCCCATCTTCTCTTTCCATCCCTCAATTATGTCCCAAAACTTTGTTTCAACATTCACTATGCCTAGTAAATTTAGGGCATCATGGGAATTCATCTAGTGCAAGGCAGACCTCTGAGAGGCCCCAGGCTTGTCTAGGAGGCTTCCCCAAAATTCCTTCATTCTCCTTAACCTCCATCCACCTCTTCATGCCTTCAAGACATCATCTCCACCCTAAACGCCATAAAAATCTCTCCTATAGCATTACAGAACCTATTGTAGAAGCCTTTGTAGCATGCTTGTAGTGCCACTTTCCTTCACTTGATTTTCTACCCACTTCAGACTTAGCTTAGTCAAGATGAATAATGACCCCATGTTGTGATTTGATGATCAAGAGAATCTCTTAGACCTCTCGAAACATTTCTTTTCTTCATTGCAAAATATAGTAGAATTATTGTTTTTCAATTACAAGTAAAATACAAGTTAGATTTTTTACTATCAAGAAAGTGTGAAGTAGATAGATGATACATGCAATTATGGTACTAATTTTATGAATTATGCAAGATGGAGTAGATTTATTTTTGCAAGTAGATTAGCCCCTTTCCTTTCATGATATGTTAATTAGCATATACAAGTTGAAAAAATGGCATTTTCACTTTCATATTTAGAGTCAGTTTTCATTTGTTCTTTCGCCAGCAAGTTTTCACTATAGAAATGTAGGAGGAATGGTCTCTGAACAACTTAATCTAATATCATGACTGAGGGTAGCATGAGTATAACCCAACCTAATATGCATATAGCATTGTCACCTCTAAGTTTGTATGTACCTTGAGTTTATAATTTGAGTTGAGGAGCCCTTGGGAGTTGCAACACTCTTGGTGCAATACCAGGGCTCACCATCTTCCAAGGGGAGTGTTGTTGTATTTCAATCTTGCACTCCATTTTTCATCACCTACATATGATTTTGATTGGAGCTTATTTTTTTTTGATGGATAACCTTGCATGTAGAGGAGTATATATCATTCATACTTAACATGCTTATCCCTTTGCCATTGTTGTCAAAGGGGGAGAATGTGAGGATGTTGATAAGATGATTGGTTTAGCTGGTGGGTTGACACCAATGCCAAAGGGCCAGATTCTTGGCATTGATGTGTGTTTCAGTGTTGCATATGTTTGGTTGATTGTCATTGATGTCAACATGGTTTCTTGGGTTGCAGATAAGTTGGCTATGAATATGTATGAGAGGTTGTAGATGGTTGAGGTGTTTGATGATTGAAGTGATGATGGAGATATGGTAGATGGTCCTTGGCATGTATACTAGCTTGGATTAGCTTAGAGATGATGGTTGAGGTGTAGATTGTCCTTGGTTGGATGATGGTATGTTGCAATAGTTTGGATTCCTTCTCATGATGGATGATGTTATGTTGGTATGTTGCACCCATGATGACGATCTTCATTATCATGTTGTTGTATAAATTTGATGATCGTTTCTTCAAGAGTTAGAGTTGAGGGGCCTTGTTGGTTAGGTATCCATGGTCTCCATGTCCCAAATTAGGTCTCACATGTTGGCATGTTATACATTGGTCTCAGAGAGGATATACATGTGAATGTCGATGATTGAGATGGTTGTGCAAGTGTTGAAAGATGTCTCATAGGTTCTGGGGCTGCATATTGATGGTAGAGATGTGTTAGAGAAGCTTGATGGCTCAAATGTTTAGTTTGGTTGTTGGTTGGAATCCTAGTCAACCTATTTTTACTTGTGATGTTGATGATGATGTTTAAAATACTTGGTGAAGTGTTTTAGAGGTGTTAGAGACTTCCAGAGGACCTAGAGAGGCCTGGAAAGCTCTAAAAAAAGTTAGAGAAAATTCTAAGCTGGTTTGACTGATGTTTGACCATCCTCTACTCCAGACGCATGCTTGCTGAGTCAATGGAGTGGTTTTAGGTCCATATTCACATGGAGAGAAGATTATGGGAGAGAATATAGCCCCAATATTCTAAAGTAACATGGAAGTAGTGTTGTGGGAGCAACTAAGGAATTTTCTCAAGTTTTTCTCTGCATTCCTCACGCTAATCAACCTATTTTGGTGTTGTGGCGACGTTATTGATCGATATTTTTTGGCATATGGTCGGAATTTTTTTTTTGGGCCCTCTATAATCTGATCAAGGTTCAAGGTATACAAGGGCTAGTGGAGTTAGTGATTGATTTGGTCAATAATTCTTCCTTAACCAAATTTTTCAACGTGTGAAAAGGATTGATGAGTGATGCAAAACCTATAGCATTAACTAAGTGACTCAACACATAAAAATGATAAATAGAACAAGGCATTTAGTCTATTTGGTTGGTTTCTTAGAGAGTGAGTGAGTGTGCGATTGTGAGATAATCATGAGTGAATAGAGATTGTGACAGATATTCACACAATATTGGAGATATGTATCAAATTTGAGTATGCAGAATTCAAAGATGTTTTGTATTGCAAAGTGGAGACTTATTGGAGGATTGAGGTGTGTTTGAGAGAAATATTTTGATGTGCATTAGAGTGAATAAATTCCCCCCTCTAGGTGAGATTATGATTCAGATTTTATGTGCATAATTCTAGAGCTGTTAGGTTTCTCATGTTGAGCGAATTGAGAACCCAATCTGAAATATTGTGAAATGTGGTTTGCATGGAGGAAGTGAAGGTGTGTGGATGCTTTAATAGAGACAATGATTTGGATAATACATAGTAGGAATATTTTTCTCCATCCAATAGGAGTTGGATAGTCCAATGGTGGTTGGGTGAGGATCATTGGTCATGAGATCTTCCAGCAGATGGTAGTTCGTAGATCTTTGAGAGAAATAGAATTATGAATTGATAGATTCAAGCATACTGTAGAGGAATCCAAGTCTTCTAGATTATGGTTGTAAGATAATCCATGTAATTTTTTTAGGAAATTAATAGAATATTTTAGCAATGCAGTAGCAGCAGGGTGGTTTTCTCCTGAAAGGGTTTCCACCAAAAATATGTGTGTTTTTTTGTGTGTATGCTTGTATTTATTATGGTTTTTTCTCATGATTGTGATGATTTTAGTTTATTGATGCTTATATTTTTTGATGAACTAATGTTGTGCATGTGCATAGATAATGAACATTGTGGCACAATTTTAAAATTGGTGAAAATTGAAACGAAGGCCATCACTACTAATTCACGCTGCCTTCCCCCCCCCCCCCCTCCTCTTTCAGCGGTGAATATACTTTCAACATGGATTTTCCATAGAAATCCAAGACCTTTGAAATAATTTCCCATTGTTGACTAGTTGGATGCCTAAATTTCAAGATACATTTTCCATACCTTTAAGTATCCATCCATTTTTCATATCCGAATGTGCGTAAGTGTAGAACTCGAAAAATTCATCTAGCCCTAGATATAAAATATAACCTCTACAACACTTAGGCTTATAAAATACGATGCTTCAAGGGACTCTGCCGAGGTTCTCCTTAAAGAATGACATTGCTTAGAAAACCCATTTAAAAATATAAAACCCTCATTAAAACTCTTTAACATACTAAAAATTATGCATATCTATAATACAATCAATGGACTTGTCAACGTGCCCACTATCGAGCACTGAAACGGGCTATTCCATATCCAAAATTATATGAATTAAAATATAACAACATCATATGAAACCACAACATGGATCCCAAACAACATTATCAAGTCCATTGATATATCATACATTGCACCAAACATAGCCCTTTCTGAGGAAAGACAATCATAGTATTAAACAATCAGAGATCCATGATATCCATAGAATACGATAATATAATTTACACATTATCATAATTTGAAAGAGTGAATTAAGAAAGCATACACGACCAAACAAATGACTTTGAATAATATAAAAAACATGACCTCTAAGTCCCTCATAACCACGAGACACATACATATAAACATCTCATCATAGACAAACAGGAATAACACATTCCTCTATTGAAATTTGTGACACATACATTGTCATAACACATAAAAATCATCATTAATAGTGCAACATGTATATATATAAGTAAATACACTTATATGTATAGCTTGAATGAGTGGAAATTAAGGGAGGGACTTTCCTCGCTTCACTAAAACGCACACCCTGAAGAAAAAATTTACTAGATAACATTAACTTATTTATTGAGAGAAACATAAATCAATCAGCAACAATAATAAAACATAAACACACAATATTTAATTGGGGAAAACCAAAAATTTGGGGAAAATCCACCCTAAAGAAATTTCATTAGCCTTGGCCAAAACCCTGGCCAACCCGTCCATGTGAGCCTTCACTGCTCACCTCCTCGGCCTTCATTACAATGAAGTCCTCCCAGATTTTTATAGGCTCCATTAAATGTAATACCACTGGCACAAAACCAAGGGTGGAAAATACCATGTGCCCCAAAACCATCACCGTTTAACCTGATCAACTTTTACTCTATCCTTGAGTCAAATTTACCTAACATTCTCCCCTTAAACTTGACTTGGGGTTCCTTGACTAAATCCAGCCAATCTTGACAAGTGAGTTAGCCCCACTCACTCCAGCCCTTACCCCCCTCAAATTTTTATGACTAAGGTATTTTTTAACCCAGTAATCCCCCTATCACCTAGGTCTAACTCATAATTTACCAGTGATTACCTAGGGGTACGCATGCCTTACCAGGTCTTATAACAGTATGCCCATTTACATGCAATTATTAACTTCATTATAAAAATTAATAATTTTTGTTTTAATTCCTTGTTTCTTCCCACTTCCATTCTCTTTCCTTAATGATTTCCTCTCCATTCTAATGCACCATGACTTATAAAAACATGATCCAAATTTATCATATTCCATGCGCAAAATATTCGCATCGACAACCGAACATCACTACTCATTGAACCATGATTAGTGCATACACTGGTATCTAACCATGGTTGCATTTCAGGCTTGAAAAAAATATCATCCCAGTCACAAATTCTGGCTCGACCGCCATTTTGGACCTGCAACTCTGCAACCCTCATCGACAACTACTTGTTGGAACCATCTTACATCAGGGCATCATTGTCTCTCTCCAGTGTGTCCACCTGCTATGCACACGCCTTGATGAGTGCTACTTGTGCCTCCACCATGACCCCAGGGCTACGATCTCTTAACTCATCCTCTACCACAATAGCTCCTACGTTGCAAGCAAAGGATCCGACTGTGTCATTTTGTGCCAGATCCAGCTCTAAAATTTTTAGGTTGACTCTCAACCATAGATCTTCAATCTCCAATGCCTTCATCACGATTATCGACATTCCCATTCTTGTACAATATACACATTGTTATGAAACCAGCTCCAAAAATAGAATAAAAGAGAGATAAACGACTTAGAATTCAGCCACTTCGAGGGGGAAACCTCCTTTACATTACATAAATAAACAATTATTAGATGATACAAATGACAAAACCCCATTTCTATATATAAGAGTCCATGGAGTCACAATATAATCCTATCCGACCTATCAATAATAATGTAAGGGCACAATAATAAAAATATGGGGATTTTTACGGTCCCGTGATTTGGTTGATTGGTAAGCCAAATGACAGTGTAACATCAAATCAATCATTGGAGCCCAAGGACCTAGCCTTCCTGGACTCAGAGAGGGCTCTCTCTATTTGTGTAAGGGATATTTGTGTGTTTTGCTTCTTGTGTTTCTGATTTTAGGCTAGTTATGAAGTAGGTGTTTGGTTTTGGTTTTTAGGTTTGTGAGGGATGAACTGATCAAAGACTAATATAGGTAAAAAGATGTCAGGTCAACTAGGCTATGGGGTCAAAAATGTCAAGAAAGCTTCAGATGGTGATACAAGGTTGTTGAAGGGCTGATTTTATTCGAGGTAAAATGGATCTTTGGGTAAAATGGAGTGAGATGGACACTAAATTTGTGAAAAAAAAAGGATTAAAAACATAAATAGTTTAACAGCTGACATAAACATGGTAGGGCTAACTATTAATCATGAGAAATGTAACTATAAACTGATCAATGCATAGAAATAAACATTCAAGCCATGCATATAGATATATGACTCTCTAACTTTTAGGAAATGGCTATTAGACTTTGGGGAAATACATTTAAGACAAAAAAACAACTCAAATCACTATGAAGGAACACCTAAACATAGTATTTCATGCTATTGGGCACTTTGAAAACAAGATTGCATAGTTTTAGGCAAAGGGCAAGATCAGTACAAGACCTCTTTGGTTCAACAAATGACAATATGATCAATGAAAGAGAGGTTTCATAGGTGGAGCTATGGCTAGCCATGAGTAAGAAAGGCATACCGTGAATCATACTTAGCATGCATAAAACCATAAATGAAACAAGCAAACAATATTCTTCAGTTATCAAAGATCAATCAAGGATTCTTTAATATGACTAAGAATGAAGAAAACATAGAAGCTATAAAGAAACAGGAAATTTGAGGTGCCTCCAAGGGCATGTCTCAAATCTATTCTCTTATGTCTTATAGCAAGCAAGAACATGGAATTATGAATGAAAACTAAGAAACAAAACAGAGAGAGAGACACTGTACCATTCTACCAAGTCATGGAATCCAACAACAATCCTCTTTCATCATCCAAAGGCACTCAAGAAACTCTCCAAATGCATGAGACAAGTATTTCTTCCAAGCTTGTATAACCATATATTGCTTATATTCATCAAGTTCAGCCTTATTTACAATGAAGCCTTTGGAATATATAGGCCAAAGTGAGGAAAACCTCTTAGTTCAACTTGCAATCTCATTGGCCTATCCAAAATATCTGATTTTGTCCTTGAGGCTTTGCAAAGCCCAAGGCACAAAATATCTAATAAAATATCTCAAAAATGATAAAAAAGGGAAATATATTGACTTTTCATAACTAATCATGTACAAAAATAGCTAAACGCACATGAGGAAAAGTCACTTTTGAAAGGTTCATTTTTTACAAAAATACTCAAGAAATATATCAGCAAAAAGTCCTCTAACTTTCCGGCAACTTTTGGAGGCCTTCCTGATGTCCAAACAAGGCCCGTGATGGCTCGTTGGAAAGCTCTGAGTGTCTATTTTCTGAAAATTCTTAGTTTAATCCAAAATTACCACTAAAGTCCTCCAAAAATAGACCTATGTGTAAAAACCCAAAAAATAGGCCTTGCTGATAAACGAGGCAGAGTGTAGAAAAAGTGAGTGTTTTTCGCCATTTTGGGGGAGAAAATGATCTTCAATTGATCTGAAAATCATTGAGTATATGCCCCTAAAATTATGACAACCAATGATACCATTTTCATCCTTTGAGGATGCCCCAAACTGGCGACGCCCATGAGATTTAGCCAAAAACCCAAAAATGACAAAAAACCAAAATTTGTCGAATTTCGCCCAATTTTGACGATCATGATATTCAAGGGTTTTTACAAACATGCTGTGAAGCTGAGGCCAAAATTTGGAGCTTTGAGGTGTCTTTCCTCAATTTTGGTGTCGGGTGCCTCCTTTGAGCCTCCTTGAGTTTTTCCTATGTGGCCTTCAATTTCCGTCGGGCAAATTGATTGAGCTTCTTATAATGCTCGATCATCCTCCGTTGAAGGTCCAAATCTCTATTTTCCTTCTCCAAATTCTTTTCCAAGTGATCATTTACCCTCTTAATCCATGCTTCTCGATTGTTCTCTATCTCTTGGGTGAACAATGTAGTGAGAGGGGTAGATTGGAGAAGGGCAGCTTCTTCTTCCTTTTGTTTCTCAAGGGCTCTTTTGAGCCCCATGGTTCTTGGCCTCTTTCTCCTGGGATGACATTCATCTTCGCCCTCATCGAACTCGCCCATGATTTCTTCCAATCTCACTTGTGCTTTTGAGGCCTCTTTTTTGTATTTGATGGCCCGTGTCTCATATACTGCCATTTGGACACTCATCTGTTTTTTTTGAATTTGCAAAAAGTGATTGAAGTTTCTAGCCCTCTCTAGATCAGTCCTCAAAGCATAAATTTGGTTTTCTCTATTGATCAAGAGAGTTTCTAGGATTCGGGCTTCATTGTCGCTATTATCACTTTGGATTTGAATGATGTCGAATTCCCTCTCCTTTTCATGGCTGCTTTCTTCTTTCTCTTTTCCCTTGCTTTGGGTGGCTCTTTTAGTCTTCCTCCTCTTGGGAAATTTGACAATGGGATTCTTGGGCAATTTCCCCTTGCTTCAGAGGGCCCTAGTAACATTTGGAGTTACAGCTTTAGGCACCCTTTTCCTTGATGTTCGAGGCTTGGCCACTTTTGGAGAAGAGAGCATGGCCCCTTGCCTAGGAGAGGCAAATAGCACATGCTCTATTGGCTCTTTGCCCTTGTTACTTTCCTCATCATTCTTTCCACTGTCTTGGGTTTCTTCATGGATGCCTTGACTGTCCTCTTGCATTTGTTTTTGATGGCTTCCCTTCTCACTATGTTGCACCTCTTCATCATGCTATTATTCTTTTTCATGAGTTTGTTGTTCGTCATCATGTGGTTGCCTCTGTTCATCATGCTGCCCTTCTTCTTCATGAGGCTGTTGTTCATCATCATGTGGCTACCTTTCCTCACTATGTTGCACCTATTCATCATCATGCTGCTTATCATCATCTTCCTCTTCATCATGCCCTTATTCATTATGCCCTTGCTGCTCTGCCTCACTGTGCTCTTTTTCCCCTTACTGCCATGTTTCATCATGATGATGTTGATCATCATCTTCCTCTTCTTGCTCATGCTCTTCTTCTTGTTCAATGGGAAATTCAAGTTTTTTGGGAATGAGCTTGCTTGAAGAAGGCGAAGGATGGTGAGTGGAAGGTGAAGGAGATGTATGAAATGAAGGGACAGTGGCAAAATCCAGATGTGTAATGAAAGTATCCCAAGAGATTTCTTTCTTCTCAATCTGATGAAGAATGATAACCCTTATGAGGGAGTGATGGAAGAGGCAGGCTAACTGCTGAGAAGGAGGTTTTTTCTGAACAGTGGAGGCCATTTTCTCAATACTTCTATGTAGAAAGAAAGGGAGATTTAAAAGTTTGGCTCTTGTGAAATGCATGAGCAATCAGACATGGTAAGCATAGACTCGGGAGAATCTTCCCTCGCAAGTGAAGTATTTCATGATTATCTTCATGAGGGGGGCATAACTAGTCAATAGATATGAGAAGGGAAAAATGGATGGACATGAATCTCTATGCTCAGGCTTCAGAAAAAGCTTGTATTGTTTTGAGTCTAGGTGGCTTTGTTTAAACCAATTCTCTCCGACATAAGGGATTTTGGTGGCCTTGGAAATGGACCTTGGAGAGAACTTGAAATCTAAGCTTGTCAGCTGAAAGTGCTTCTCTTGAAATCTCAAAGCACAAAGATGTGTCAAAGGGGAATAGCTCTTCACCTCCTGCACCCTTTGACAAAACTCTAGAAACCCAACCTCATGAAAGTTAAACAAGACTGATGGATGAGAATTTACCTCTTCAGTGGAAACAGGCTCAAACCTCCTGTGAAGGCCACTCCTACTGTCTTGCCTGGGAGGAATTTTGTTTTGAATGTTCTTTGCAAAACCAAGCTGTCTCAAATGGCCCTTGAAATGTTTTTCTCAACCACACTTATGTCCTTCTTATCAGTCACTGTTTTGTCTTCTTTATGCCAAACAAAAAGTATTTGTCAAAATGAAACAAAGTCAACTTATCATTTTTCTTGGGCCAATAACCCTGAAAAGATATGCTTGTGGTTTATTGGTGAAGAAAGAAAATCTTGTTTTGATAAGAACACCCTTCTTTTCAATCAATACCCTTTTTTCTATTCAGTGTTTCCTTACAAAGGTAGACAAAAACACTCTTAACTAAATTGAAAAAGCCTCTCACATTCTTCTTTGGGACTTATAGAGGCTGCACAAGGTTTCACTTTTCATCATGCAGATATGACACCTTTGAAATGACAAAGCATTCAGACATAGGACCATTGTTTTCACCTTACAAATACTGTGTTCACATTACAAACACTGCTTTCACCTTAGATTTTGTAGATAGAGGTTAATTTTGTTTTATCACTGTTAGGAAACCTTACAGCAACTTGAAAACCTCTACCACTTTGTTTTTGTCTTGCAATGAGTGTATGGTTTATCACTGTTCTTAAAGCTCTTAAGGTCCTTTAAGATTGCTAAAATATCCACCTAACACTGTAAAGGTGTGTGATGATCACAGTAATAAAAACCTCTGAGTTTGTTCAAAAACCTCACCCTCTAATCACTATCTATCTCATAGTTTTCATATGATGAAGTGGTTTTTAGGCACTATTTCCTTCTCATGGAAAAACATAGCAAACACCCTTTCACTTTTTAGAAATTTTCTAAGAGGAGAAGTGGAATACTGTTGAGCCCCAAAGATGTCCTTCTTTTCCACCACATTTCACTTCATTTTCTTTTTCCCTCATCAATTACAGGCTTAAATGATCAATAGGATTGATTATGATTACTTTAAGAATGTATATAATGACTAACTTGCTATGTTTTCATGATTTTGTTATTGTAGCAATTTTTGACTAGACTCGGCTACATAACACAGTCATTCTGTAGCTAGTCGCCTATTCCGCAGCTATCTTCATGTTTACGCAGGTTCCAGGTGTCACCTCAAGGAAAAATGCATATGGTCGTATTTCACATCACTCCCCCATCATTTCTTTCTCCCCACGAAGTCTGAGCTCGAGTCTACAGGTGGTTATGCACGTGGGAAACCAAAACTAGGAGATAGACTTCTAATAGGACAAGGACTGTACAAATGTCCTTAATCATAGTACGAGGCCACCACCAGAGTCCTAGTTTGATTTTATTTGGGAAAGAAAATTATTCATGTTTTATCTCAAAGACAGTTATGTAATTCTGTTATAAGTATGGCTCGGGAGACCGAGAAACAGTTAGCTAGATTTATGTTTTATTGTTAGATCTCAGAAGACCGTAATACTCTGTTTTGAAGAATTTCTCCTTTAATGAAATAAGCATCACTTTATTGCAAGAGCTAAGTCAATCTTGAGTAGATTTGCGTGCTAATCCGGTGGTAGAGGGCCCCTGCTACCTAAGAAGCTTTGTTCATATGGTTTAGAGAAGTAACTTAGCCTTGTTTCATTCTTAGTTTAATCAATTTTCTGAACTTTGTGTTTTTATACTTACTTGAAGTGGATGCCACAGTGAGTCTTATCCTTACAAAATCTTCCAAAATACCACTAACATTGGATGGGATATAACTGTAGTATTTTAGGAGTTAGTTGCATTTCCTTGAACTTTATGTTTTTTGTGCTCAATGACATCAATTGTTACAACTAGTCTTGTTCTTATTAATCTCTTCCAAAATATCACTAACTCTGGATGAGACATAGCTGTGGTGTTTCAGAGCTCACTGTGTTTTACTGAATTTTATGCTTTTATGCTCGTTTACATAACATGTTGCAGCCAGTCCTGTTCTATAAATTATTCCAAAAAACCACTAACTCCGAATGAGACAGAGCTGAAACATTTCATAGAATTAGTTGCATTTTGGTCCAGTTGAAATACTCCGAAGGTAAATGTCACTCTAATTTAATTCTGTCACTATATTTCAAGTTTGATAATGGCACTCTAGTTCAACTCCGTTCACTGTATTTTAAGTTAGATTAGTGGCATTCTAGTTCAGTTCCAGTTCACTGTATTTCAAGTTAGGTTAATGGAATTCTAGTTTAGTTGTGGTCACTGTGTTTCAAGTTTGATCAATTGCATTCTAGTTCATTGTTATACATTGTTCTTTAAGTTGTGTTAACTGTCAAAATTAGACTTCACGGCCTTAATTGTTTACAAACTACTCTTGTTCTAACTTTCCATTAATACATCATCATATGGACATGAATTAGTGATATCAGTTTAAGGCCTTGATTGTTCTGCAATCTTTTGCAATTTCACAAATAAGCCTTTTCCCAAAAAATATTCTAGAAAATCTCTAACTTTCGAATGAGGCTTAGTAGTGACAAGTTGAGCTGCAGAATGGATTAATCTTAGCATTACAAGTTAATTCATAGTAGAAATCTTATTGTGCTACAAATAATCTTTTCGAATTGTGTTCCAATAAACTTTTAGCCATGGATGAGATTCTTTATAATATTGTAAGATGATTGTTTACTTAGGAGAACCTCATTTTCACTAAACTTGTCCTTTTCTCAAGCTATTCCAATATATTTCTAATGAATGAATTGGATGAGTTCATGTTATGAGTTATTGAGTTCAAGTTTTGATTTATTTCCTTGCTATGAGTCATTATCAAACTTTTCATTTTCTGTTCTTTAGTATAGGTTTTGCTCTGTTTTTAGTGTGACCAACAACTGTTCTTTTTTAACATTTAGTTCTTTTCCTTATTAACATAAAACCACAAAACCAAAAACATCATAAAAACATTAAACACAACGTAGTGAGAAATAGATACCTAGGCACATATAGTGCACCTCACTTCAGCAGTTTACTAACCCTGGTTGATAATTTATGACCTCAATTTAGGAACACTAAGTTGAGCACTACATTTTGGAGTCGTTGCCAGGGAAGTGTAACTAGGTAGCCTTGTTTCTTACCTCCCAAAAAAAATGACATGCGTATAGAAAGAGACTCAAGAGGTAGATTCATAAGAAGCAGAAGCTTGATTCCTAGAACACCACTTGTTTCACCAAGACCAAGAGCCAGCACATCTTCAACTCAAACCCACATTCCATCCTTTACTGATCCTAGATTCTCAGAGGACTTAAGATCAGATATTCCATTAGAAATACCTTCCACTTCATCCACTGAACCTGTCTTAGAAGAAAATTCAAGGATCCCTGCTAGAGGCACAAACTCTTCCACTTCCACAGAAGAATCAACTATGGCAGAAGAAGGGGGAGGAGGAGTCTTTAATGGAGAACACACACTATTTGGAGGGGGTATAGGTATAGGTAGAGGAGAAGTAGGTAGAGGTGCAGAAGGAGAAGGAGGCAGAGGAAGAGGTAGAAGAGAAATGGGAAGCTCTTTTGGGTTTCCTATAGTAGATGAAGAAACCAATACAACTATGAAAAAAATTTCACCCTCTGTCCTTCCAAAATTTTATGGACTTAAGACTAAAGATCCTGAAACCTTCCTTTTTGAATTTGAAGTCCTATGTAGAACCTATGACTACTTACAAGATGCTCAAAAACTTAAACTATTTCCTTCAACATTGAAAGGAGTAGCATTGAAGTGGTTTATGAGTTTGGTCAACAGTTCTATTAGGACATGGGAAGACATGAAACAAGCATTTCTAGAGAGGTATTTGGATTACTGTATGCCAGTCAACCATAAGGAGGAAGTGTTTAAAATGCTACAAAAAAAGGATGAAAATTTGGAAGATTTGTTGGAGAGATTTAACTACAACATTAAAAGAGCAAAAATGGAAAACCTAGACCAAGATACCTTGAAAGCTCTCTTGTTGAAGAAAATTAGGGATGAATGGTTAGATATCCTTAACATGATGGGAAAAGGGGATATATCTCAGCTTACATTACCTGAAATAGCTGAATTATGTGTCAACCTTTCAAGAGGGAAATCTAAAACTGTAAAAGGACCAAGAGACCCTGCTCTTGCAAGGGCAAGTAAGTCTGCTTCTGGGACAGTAAGTAGGGCAGAAATAGGACATATGCTTGATTAATTCAAATCTGATTTCTTAGGGAGTCTTAGTGAACAAATAGACACCCTTAAGTTACAAAACAAGCAAAAATCTGAATCTGA
Source organism: Pinus albicaulis (assembly GCA_034641835.2). Taxonomy (NCBI): domain Eukaryota; kingdom Viridiplantae; phylum Streptophyta; class Pinopsida; order Pinales; family Pinaceae; genus Pinus; species Pinus albicaulis. The sequence continues at coordinate 542,079,697 of CM076576.1, read as the reverse complement.
TGCCTTAGAAATCTTTTGTCCCAAATGTAGAAAGAAACATGCCTTGAGAGAGTGCCCTTTGAATGCAAAATTTGTAGAGACTTGTGTAATTTGTTCAGAAAAACATGATACCAAGATTTGTCCTTCACTTCCTGGTCTTAAATTTGTCTTTCAAGAAGAAAATCCTACAAGTTCCACAAAATCTCTCAATTTTGTCTCCAGGAGGCCTTGGCAAGGACCTCAAACACAAGGATTTCATGATCAATTGTATAATCAATCCCCACCAAATTGGAATTCTTGGCAGCAACCTTGGCCCCAATTTCAAAATCAATCACAAACTTGGGCGCAAGGAGCACAAAATCCCTATGGAAGATACCCTCAGTATTATCAATATCCACCATTCTATCCACCATATCCACATTTCCCTCCTTAACAAAATTTTCAACAAAATCCTCAAAATCCACAACATCAAAATCAACCACTTCCATTACCATTTCCTTAGAAAAAAAATCAGTTGCCTGCCCAACCCATACCAAACCCCAACAATAAAAAGCCTCAGAACACATACATGATAGAAGGCCAACAGTTTCCAACTTATCTTATCACTCCTTTAGACCTCAGTGATGTTCAACTTAGGTCTGTAAGAATAGTTGAAAAGAGGAAACCTTCTATAATCATACAAGAGCAAGACAATTCTGAGGAAGATTCTCTATGGGTAAATAAAAGTCTTGAAGAGAACGCAACTTTCCAAGACTCAAATATTGAAAAATCAAAACAAAAAGAACCAATAATTTCAACTCCTATATTAGAGCAGCCATCAACATCCACTTCTACACCTCCCTTTCCAGAAAGATTACAAATTGATAGGGGTGTAGAAAAACAAATTATGGTGCCTAATTATGATGTCCTAGATGAGCTGAGAAATGTTTGTATTAATATCCCATTATTACATGCCATCAAGGAAATTCCAATCTTAGCAAAGACAATAAAGGAGTTGAGCATGAAGAAAACTAGAAAAAGAATAAGAGAGATAAAGAAAATTCAACTGGCAGGAAAAATAGTAGATATCATGATGGGTAAGATGGCTATTCCAAAGTATCTAGACCCAAGAAATCCAGTTGTTAAAATTCACATCAATGGAATTGAGATCCAAAACACACTTATTGATTTAGGAGCAGCAATAAATATCATAAGTAGAAAAATCATGGATAAACTGAAACTTCCTAATCTTCTTTTTACACCCACATTATTACAATTAGCAGACAGATCTGTGATCAAACCTGATGGGGTAATAGAATAAATTCCAGTGTCCCTAGATTCTTGGGAATATCCTGTGGATTTTATGATCCTAACTCCTAAGAATAATCTAGGGGGGGCATCCTATTATATTAGGAAGACCTTGGTTAGCTACAGCTGATGCTTTCATTAGTTGTAGATCCGGTGATATGTACATCTCTGATGGTAGTTCAACCAAGAAATTTACCTTTTATCCTCCAGCAAAAACAATTACAGAATTAGATGATACTCAATGGATAGAGGATGAAGAAGACTTACAACCTCTCTTCACAATTTCAGAAATTAGTGAAGATAGCCAGATTCTGAATACCTTAGAAAAATTTGAATCCTCTTCAGAATATAAGCATGAACAATTTCAAGAAGAATCCAACATTGATTTTTTATCATCAAGACAGATGTCTCTTTACTCCATGGATAAATTTGGCAGCTCTACAATTGAGATATTTCCAGGCAAAACTTTAAACATAAACAAGAACCTAGAGAAATCTCAACAAGAAGAGCTAGTCAAGATATTACAGAGACATTCTTCTGCATATGCATGGGCGTACACTGATATGAAAGGGATAAGCCCCAAGACTTGCACTCATCACATCTATATAGAGGAAAATTGTAAACCAATCAGACAACCTCAAAGATGGATGAATCCAAATCTTAGGGAGATTGTTAAGGAAGAATTGCAGAAATTGTTAAATGTTAACTTTATCTATCCCATTTCAGATAGTCAGTGGGTTTCTCCTTTGGTAATTGTGCCAAAGAAAAATGGTAAATGGAGGGTATGTATTGACTACCGGGAATTAAACAAAGCTACTCTTAAAGATCATTTTCCCTTACCTTTCATAGATCGGGTGTTAGATACATTAGCTGGCAAAAAGTACTTTTCATTTCTAGATGGGTTTAGTGGTTATAACCAAATTCAAGTAGCACTTGAAGATCAAGACAAAACCACATTTACCTGTCCTTGGGGTACCTATGCTTACCGAGTATTGCCATTTGGACTATGCAATGCACCCACAACATTTCAAAGGGCAGTACTAGGAATCTTTTCAGATCTAATACATGATTGTGTAGAGGTATATGGATGATTTCACAGTTTATGGAAACACATTTGAAGAAGCCTTAACAAACTTGGAAAAAGTTTTAAAGAGATGTAAAGAAGCAAATCTTTCACTTAGTCATGAGAAGTGTTTTATGATGTTTACTGAAGGAATTGTTTTAGGACATCACATTTCAGGGGATGGGATTAGAGTTGATGAGTCAAAAGTTGAAGTCATCTCTAACTTGTCTATTCCAAGTTGTCAAAAAGATGTTAGGAGTTTTCTAGGATTTACAGGATATTATCGAAGGTTTATAGAAAAATTCACCAAGATAGCATCTCCACTTTTCAAATTACTTACCAAAGACTGTGAATTCAAGTGGAATCCTAATTTCCAGTTAGCCTTTGAGACCCTGAAAACAAAAATCTCTGAAGCACCTATTTTAAGAGGACCTAACTGGAAGTTACCTTTTCATATTTCAATAGATGCCTCAGATACAGCTTTAGGAGCAGTATTGGGACAAAAAGACCTGATTCCTTATGCCATCTACTATACAAGTAAAAATTTGACTCCTTCAGAGTTAAATTATACTGTAACTGAAAAAGAGTTCTTAGCTGTTGTTCATGCCATAAATAAATTCAAACACTATATAACAGGCTATGAAACTTTTTTTCACACAGATCACTCTGCAATTAAATATCTAATGAACAAATCAATTACTAATGGCAGAGTCATAAGATGGTTATTGCTTTTACAAGAATTCAACATTACCATTCTAGATAGGCCTGGAAAACAAAACACGGTAGCTGATTTCCTATCTAGACTCCAAAACATCAAAGATGACACTCCAGTTGAAGATCAATTTCCTGATGAATATCTTTTTGCAATTTCTACTCAGACTCCTTGGTTTGCTGACATTACTAATTATTTAGTTTCAGGGAAATTTCCTTCAATAATGAATGCAAGAGACAAAAGAAAGATCATTTATGACAGTGCAAAATATTCATGGGTTGCTAATGAGTTATACAAAACAGGTCCAGATTTTATCATTAGGAGATGTGTTCGGGAAGATGAGATGCCTGAGATCCTCAAGGCATGTCATGATGAACCTTGTGGTGGACACTTTGTTGATAAAAGAACAGCTTATAAGATCCTTCATTTAGGATATTATTGGCCATCCCTTTTTAAAGATGCTAAAGAGTATGTCAAAAGGTGTGACAGTTGCCAAAGGGTAGGGAAACCTTCTCCTTCGGGTGAGATGCCATTGCAGCCTCAGGTACATATTGAACCTTTTGAAAAATGGGCTTTAGATTTTGTAGGACCTATTAGTCCTCCATCAAGACAAAAGAAATATATATTAGTTTGCAATGATTATGTTACCAAATGGGTAGAGGCCAAGCCATTACTTTCTGCTACTGAAGCATCTGTTGTTAATTTTCTTTTTGAGGATATTTTTACTCGTTTTGGTGTCCCAATGGAAATTTTTACAGATCAAGGAGCTAAATTTACATCAAAGCTAGTGGAAAAAATGATGGAGAGGTACAAAATTAGACACAGAAAATCTACTCCCTATCATCCACAAGCAAATGGTCAAGTGGAATCTACTAATAAGGTCATTAAAGGGATCCTAACGAAGACTATTCATTTGGATAGAAGAGATTGGGCAGATAGGCTTCCTGAAGCCTTGTGGGCCTATAGAACTACATGGAGGAGCACAACAGGCCATACTCCTTATGAAATTGTTTATGGAAAGAAAGTTTTGTTTCCCATAGAGTTCCAGATTCAAACTTTCAAAATGGCAGTTCAGCTAGGACTTGATCTAACAGAGGCACAAAAGCACAGATTGGAGCAGATTAATGAATTGGATGAGATCAGACAAGATGCAGTTCATGAAACAAGTAGTCCAACAACAAAGGACTAGATGGCATGACAAGTAAATCAAGGAAAATAAGTTCAAAGAAGGTGACTTGGCTCTCTTGTTTGATTCAAAGTTCAAGGATTTTCAAGGTAAATTCCAAACACATTGGCTTGGGCCATATGAAATTATAAGAATTTTTGACAATGGAGCAATAAAAATCAGGACAATAGATGAAGATAAGGTCACTTTTCTTGTAAATGGTCATAGATTGAAGCTGTATCACAAGCCACTTTCAAGAGAAGAATTTGTCAAGAGATTTCAGGAAAACAGTGATGTGAAGTTAATGAAGAAGAATTTTTCTTCTTCATCAACTTAGTTGAATTTTCTGAATTCAAAAGCATAAAAAAAATAAATAAATAAAAATAAAATAAAATAAAGTATAAACATGAAAACTAATCACTGATTAGCATGTTTATACAGAAAAGATAGAGTGAAAATCAGAATCTTTCTAACACTTTAGCTTTTCAAATTTGTTCTTTTTCTGCAAGAAGCTATTACAAAATCATAAGTGCAAACCCATATTTCACTTATGATTCATTTCATTCCATTCATCCATACTCCACTTCATTCCATACTTCATTCATTTCATTCCATGGTCCACCTCATTTTCGTCTCAGAGTTTTAAGATTGATTTCTTGCTGCAATTGAATAATACAAATCATAAGTTGCAGGTCATTTTCCATACTTCACTCCACTTCATAATTGAGATTCATTTCATTCCATTATTCACTTCACTCATACTCCATTACACCATATTTCATTATCCATTTTTAACTCATTTCATACAAACATTCCATTCATGCTTCAAACCTTTCCATTCCATGTTTTAAGACTTCTACAGGTACATTATGCAATCAGTTAGACATTCTGCAGCCAGTCAGACATTCTGTAGCCAGTCAGAAATTCTGCAGCCAGTCAGACATTCTGTAGCCAGAGATCCTGAAGGCACTATCTAGTAATCACTTGATTGAGCAGCAAATTGATCCTGCATATCCAAGACAACAAGAAAAATCAAAGGAGTTATGAGGACTGAAGATCAATGATTTTCAAAGGAGGACAAGGCATATCAAAACCAAAAAAAATCAAAGGAAAGGCAAAGGTAAAAGTTATGAAATTATTATGGTGACCGAACATGAAATTTTAGCATAGTTAAGTCATGTATGATTCAAAAAGGTTATTTCAATTAGTCGTGTTGATCCTGCCTATCAAACCTATCATAAAAAATTTGGACAAAATCCCTTCCATCTTGCCATATCCAATCATCATTTAAAACTTAACGGTTAAGTACTGAAGTGATTTAATCAGTCACGTCACTAGGACAAAGTATTTAATGATGATTTTGAATTTCTCATGAAATATCTCCGCGGTCTTTTCTTCCGTGATAACTCTCAACTCATTAATCCGTGTGAATCACCCTCACCGCATTATACTCATTTCATAACTACTCCATATCATTTCTTTCCGTATCCAATTCTTAGGCATTCCGGTCTGTAAAATAGAGGAAACATATGTGGAGTAAAAACATCTCTTTAACATCCATTTTCACCGTGAGCAGAGGAGCAGTAATTTGAAGGTTGAAAAGATAAGTTATGGGTCTCATAGTAAGAACTGAACTAGTTGGAAACAAGTACTTGGAAGGCTATCCACAAATCAAAGAAATGCTACAGTAGGCTGGGTGGTTGCAATTTTTGGAAAAATTCAATGGTTTTCAAAAAGAGGTGACTAAAACATTTGCACGATCCTTTAATGGAGCGGAGGTCGAAATAGGAGATGTTAAATTCACCATTACAGAGGCTTTCATTGCAGAAGCAACGGAATTACCGAGGCAAGGAGAAAATTAGTTCAAAAATAGGGAATTTCATAACGAGGCATGGAGGCAAATACTCAAAACACCAGGTATGGATGTTTCCATTTTTAAGAAAGGTATTCCTAGCTCGACACTGAAGAATAAATGGAGGAACATGTTGCTCATTTTGAAAAAAATTATAACTTGTGAAGGAAGATTTGGTACCCTCTATGTTTATCATATTCGGTTAATGATGCATTTCTTAGAAGAAGAAATCAATTTTCCCTTTTTCTTACTTCATAGCTTAAAGAGAATGGCCTCAAATGTTCAAAAGAGGGTTCAATTTCTGGAAACAACCTTGTATCACCATGGGTTAGTCAAAATCTTAATTGAACATCATTTGGGAAAAATGGGAGATAATTGGGATGAGTTTCTAGTGAGGAATCACTTTGAAGAACCCAAGGAATCTCCACCTGAAGGCAAACCTACAAGAAGAAGCAGGAGAAAGGAAATTTCCAAAGCTGTTGAAACTAAAACTGGTAAATCAATACAAGAGGACAGTGAAGAGATGATTTCTGAGAAATTGGCTCAAATTAGAAGCAACTTAAGAAGGAGAGAATAATAAGAAAATATGCCAAAGACAGAGGAGAAGGGCCATCTCAACCGAGACGGAGCCACAGGCTTAGAGGTATACTAAAGAAAACAGAGGTTAGACAAACTGGAATCATAAACATTGAGGATGAAGAAACACCTACTGCTAGATCACCTGAGTATCAATATGAGGAGGATTTTGATGAAGGAGCTCCTGAAATAGACCCAGCACAACAAGAAATTTACAATTATGTTGAGACACTAGAGAAGAGAGCTTCAGAAAGTAGAGACAGAACTCCTAGTCCACCAAAATCTGCAATTGATATGCTAAGAAGAGATAAATATGAGTTAGAAGTACTCAATAGGCATATCAAGAATGAGAATGAAATTTTAAGGGAGCAGGTTAAGTTGAAGGGTGATATGAATACAACTCTGTCTCTACAAATGAAAAAATTGTACAAGGCCAGTGAAAGATTGAAGAAGAAAAATGAAAATTTAAGCAGGGCACTTACAAATTTGAGATTCAAGTTAGTCATAAGGAAGCCCAGAAGGCCATTCACTGTCAGGAAAAGCAGAAGAAGAGGCTTAGATGTCCTAGGAGAGGTCTCAGAGTACATGGAATAGTTGCATGAGGACATGCAAAAGCCTTGCAGTGGGGGTATGTTGAGCCCCAAAGATGTCCTTCTTTTCCACCACATTTCACTTCATTTTCTTTGTCCCTCACCAATTACAGGCTTAAATGATCAATAAGATTGATTAGGATTACTTTAAGAATGTATATAATGACTAACTTGCTATGTTTTCATGATTTTGTTATTGTAGCAATTTTTGACTAGACTCAGCTACAGAACGCAGTCATTTTGTAGCCAGTTGCCTATTCCACAGCTATCTTCGTGTTTACGTAGGTTCCAGGTGTCACCTCAAGGAAAAATGCATATGGTCGTATTCCACATCACTTCCCCATCATTTCTTGCTCTCCACGAAGTCTGAGCTTGAGTCTACAGGTGGTTATGCACGTGGGAAACCAAAACTAGGAGATAGACTTCTAATAGGACAAGGACTGTACAGATGTCCTTAATCATAGTACGAGGCCACCACCAGAGTCCTTGTTTGATTTTAGTTGGGAAAGAAAATTATTCCTATTTTATCTCAAAGACAGTTATGTAATTTTGTTATAATTATGGCTTGGGAGACCGAGAAATAGTTAGCTAGATTTATGTTTTATTGTTAGATCTCAGAAGACCGTAATACTCTGTTTTGAAGAATTTCTCCTTTAATGAAAGAAGCATCACTTTATTGCAAGAGCTGAGTCAATCTTGAGTAGATTTTTATGATAATCCAGTGGTAGAGGGCCCCTACTACCTGAGAATCTTTGTTCATACGGTTTAGATAAGTAACTTAGCCTTGTTTCATTCTTAGTTTAATCAATTTTCTGAACTTTGTGTTTTTATACTTACTTGAAGCGGATGCCACAATTAGTCTTATCCTTACAAACTCTTCCAAAATACCACTAAAATTGGATGGGATATAACTATAGTATTTTAGGATTTAGTTGCATTTCCTTGAACTTTATGTTTTTTTTCTCAATGACATCAATTGTTACAACTAGTCTTGTTCTTATTAATCTCTTCCAAAATATCACTAACTCTGGATGAGACATAGCTGTGGTGTTTCAGAGCTTACTGTGTTTTGTTGAATTTTATGCTTTTATGCTCGTTTACATAACATGTTGCAGTCAGTCCTGTTCTATAAATTATTCCAAAAAAACCACTAACTCTGAATGAGACAAAGCTGAAACATTTCATTGAATTAGTTGCATTTTAGTCCAGTTGAAATACTCCGGAGGTAAATGTCACTCTAGTTTAATTCTGTCACTATATTTCAAGTTTGATAATGGAACTCTAGTTCAACTCTGTTCACTGTATTTTAAGTTAGATTAGTGGCATTCTAGTTCAATTCCAGTTCACTATATTTCAAGTTAGGTTAATGGCATTCTAGTTTAGTTGTGGTCACTGTGTTTCAAGTTTGATCAATTGCATTCTAGTTTAGTGTTATCCATTGTTCTTTAAGTTGTGTTAACTGTCAAAATTAGACTTCATGACCTTCATTGTTTACAAACTACTCTTGTTCTGACTTTCCATTAATACATCATCATATGGACAGGAATTAGTGATATCAGTTTAAGGCCTTGATTGTTCTGCAATCTTTTGCAATTTCACAAATAAGCCTTTTCCCAAAAACTATTCTAGAAAATCTCTAACTTTCGAATGAGGCTTAGTAGTGACAAGTTGAGTTGCAGAATGGATTAATCTTAGCATTACAAGTTAATTCAGAGTAGAAATATTATTGTGCTACAAATAATCTTTTCCAATTGTGTTCCAATAAACTTTTAGCCATGGATGAGATTCTTTGTAATATTGTAAGATGATTGTTTACTTAGGAGAACCTCATTTGCACTAAACTTGTCCTTTTCTCAAGCTATTCCAATATATTTCTAATGAATGAATTGAATGAGTTCATGTTATGAGTTATTGAGTTCATGTTGTGATTTATTTCCTTGCTATGAGTCATTATCAAACTTTTCATTTTCTGTTCTTTAGTATAGGTTTTTCTCTGTTTTTAGTGTGACCAACAACTGTTATTTTTTAACATTTAGTTCTTTTCCTTCTTAACATAAAACCAAAAAACCAAAAATATCATAAAAACATTAAACACAACGTAGTGAGAAACAAATACCTAGGCACATATAGTGCACCTCACTTCAGCAGTTTACTAACCCTGGTTGATAATTTATGACCTCAATTTAGGAACACTAAGTTGAGCACTAAAAATACCTCGAAGAAACACTTAGAAACCTTGTTTGATTGATTGGGTAGCTTCAAAGGCGTTTTTGAAGGTGTTAGGAGGTGCGATACGTTTTCTGGAAAGAACGTCGCGCAACAAAAAGTAGTCGGGTTGCCCTTCGGGCAGTGGTGACTAGTGCTCACAGGCGCGCCGCGCCACAGTGTAAAGCCTTTGTAATTTCTCCGCTGAACGTGCCGCGTGCTTTTCCAGGCACGCCACACAGGCTTTAAGCCTCAAACACTCTGCAAATTTTCTTTGAAATCTCGTTTCGGTCTAGTGAGCAGCTATGAGAGCGATTGTGAATGCTTGTTGAGTTTTGAATTTTCCAAATGGGCTTTGCAACGGTCTCCCCACCCCTTTTAAATACGACAAGGCCAACAACTCTTTGTATTTTGCTTTTGTGAGGGTTTAGAGTTTAAAAAGGCCCCCCTTTGTCATATAAAAAACATAAATCACCTTTAACATTACAAAGGCCCATATTTCGATTTCAAGTGTTGTGGGGGCTGCTTTTAAATGACATTATAGTCATGGCTCCTTTTGATTGCTTTTTCACTGTTTCTATCTCTGTCCTTTAAAGGAAAAATTTCACAAAGTCAGCAACCCTGTCACTGTTGGCCTAAATCTGCTTCTTAAAAGAAAAATTGCTCAAAACCAAATAAATGATTGTAGATGTCTCTTTTGCATGATATTTCTCTTTGACTATGGGTGAAACTTAGTTGCATTTACCTAGGATTTACCATCATCTGTTTATCAAAAGGAACTCCTTTAAAAACCCTTCCTATAATCAAATGCAACAGCAAGGTATTTTACATGTTTTCATGAAGAAAAAGGCATTTGTTCGTGATAGTGGAATTTTTCATTTGCTTTGAGTGTTGTTCCTGAACTTGAAACACATGCCATATCCTTTCTTACACATTGATGAACCTATGTGTCTTTTTGCAAAGCCTCCTTCAGAAGCCAGGCTTAGGTTACCTTCTTGTCCATTTTGATGAGTTTTTTTGAAAAATATCTTCATGGACATGAAGAGCAAGGCTTCTTTGAACATCAACATCACTCTTTGGCCTATGTTTAACCTAGCTCTCAACTCATAAACCTTGAATGGATTTATACTAATTTCAACTCTGTTTTTTAAAGGAACAATGGCTAGATTTCAAGCATGTTGATCAAGGAGAAGGATCTTTGGAAACTCTTAATGAAATTACATACCTCAGCAGGGTTTGTTCATTTTGGCTTCAGATTTCCTTTGGAGGAAATCTATGATAGAAGAAAAGTCAAACCTCTTTGATTATTACAGTACCATTGCTTTCCCTCTATTTTTAACACCATTTTTCTATCCATAAGCCTTCAGTTGCTTTCCCACTGCACTTAAAACCCACTTTTCAATCATTGAAACCTATAGCGAATCTTTGAAACACCATTGCTGTGTTAGTGGTCTTCATCTATTGGAGACAAGGAGTTAAAAAAGCTCTTCAGGCAACTTGCAATCATTGTTAGCTTTGTGCCCTTTAAATGAGGCCATACCTCTGTTCCTGGTCCTCTGCTTATTAGATGAAGGAGGCCTTTATCACATTGCCAAACCCTCTACTTGTAAAATGAAGGAGCTTTTCAACCAATGACCTGACCATTTGCTCATGTATGGAGGAGGTTTTCTCAGTGATGCCATTTCATCAGCTTTCAAAAAGTGTTATTTTTCCTTTTTCTGCCTATTCATAGTTTAAGCAAATAAAAATGACAAATTGAAAATATGCCATGAGGGGAATTTCTCTAAGATATGTCATCCTGCTGTTAAAATACCTTTGTGCTTCTTTAGACATCAGAAGCAACTTGACCAGTATCTGCAGAGTATTTCTTGTTATTCATAAGTCACTAACCTTTGACTGTGTTTGTAGGAGCTTATTGAAATAACTCTCTGTCTTGTAGCTGCATCCCAGGCTCAAAACCACATGAGAATCAGTTGTCTTCTCATGTTAAGTTTAATAATGTCTCCTGGAACACTAGTACACTTCTGCTCTTGAAAAAAGACATTGAAACATTGTACATCCACCTAATATCAGCTTGACCTGTGGCATACGTATTGCTGAGACCTCAAGGCTTGTTAGTGGCGCGACTTAAGAGTGTATTCAAGCTTTATTTTCATAATAGGAAGGTCATCTAGGACTGGTTGATATTAGATAGAGGTGTTTTGGCTTTAGGATAGTTTTCCAAGGGAGGAATGCCTAAAGCGCCACTACCTAACTTAGGGGAGACTTTTTGGAAAGATTTGGAGTATTCTCTTTGGAGCTGATGGACAAGTTTGTATGAATGAGGCTAGATATGGCTTGACAATTAGGTTTTATCTCATAATGGGCTGATTGAAAAGGTTAGGAGGGAAAAAATGTTTATGGGTGTTTTCTAGCTGACAAATTTGACATATTGGAGATCAGCTGCTAGAAAACTTGGCTTTAACAACTAGTCATCATCAACAGGTGAAAAATACTGATGACTAATAGGGGTTACATGGGTAAAAAAATGATAATAAGGGGGCTACAATAACAACAATAAGGGGATACACTAGTACTATAGGGACCTAACGTGCCCCTCTCCTTCAAAAGAATGTTTCCCTCAATGCTTGATTATTTCTGGATGCTTCTATATAAAATTCTCATCCTCCCATGTGGAATCTTCAACAAGTTTGTTCTTCCACCTGTTGAGATAATCTGAAATTGATCGATTGTAGTTTTCGATTTCTTGTTTCTATGACTACTTCATAACTTCTTTCCCTGCAATGTTGATCTTCCTACTATTTCAATCGATTCTACACCAAAGTTAGGTTATCCTTTGAGAGTTGGAGAAATTGTTGTTAATGCCCGACGTGGTATTCCACTACTTTATCATCCATATTAGCTTTCATTTGATCCTTCAAACCATCCAAATTAGATTCCATTTTTTCTTTTAAACCATCTATGTCATCTTTGATTGCTCTTTGTAAGATCAAAATTTGTTGCACTCGGTACCATAATTTTGATATCTCATACTGTAATTATTCCTCTTCATGCGTCATAGTAGATATTTCCAAGGGATTAATGGTTGTGGAATTATTTTTGGGAGGCATTATAGAACCCAATACTAATAAAATTGCATCAATATTCCCTTGGAATCACTTCAAACTGATTTTTGAAACAAACGTTATGCAATTTTAAAAAACAAATACACACAATTTTCTTGCTTTTGAGGAGCGCAATATTGAAACTGAATTATCTCTATGATTTCAAATATTTAATATTTGAAAGTCGGTCCTGTAGTAGCCCTTTGAAACTTCTTTCCAATGTCATAGGTTTGACCTAATTTGGATTCTTCAAGTCAAAGTTATGCCCAATCTCCCACAATGATGTAATTATGGACTCGTTCAGTAGAGAGAACTTGTAGGGTGCGCCACTTGTCATTGTTTCCTCCTTTGGCTCTAAAATTGATACACGGGAAACTAAAGTCCATGTACTTGTGGTCAATTTTTATAGAATTCCAATCCAATGGTTAGAGAGCGAGTTATGATGATTTTCCCACGGTCACCTCTTTGATATGAAATTCGGGAGCCTGAAAAAAACATAACTTCCACCGATCATATCTCCCACAATATTATGAACCAAGATCTTAAATTTTTACATGAAGTTCCTTAGGATTTCAGCTTCTCATGGTAAAATTTAAGTTTCTGTACCTTTGTAGAAAAAATTTTATAGCGAAAATTCCACGATGAACTATTTGGAGCAGTGAAACCATAGAATCCAAAGCTCTGATACCAAATGTTATGAAACCAACTCCAAAAATAGAAGAAAAGAGAGATCAACACATTATAATTCAACCACTTTGAGGGGGAAACCTCCTTTAAATTACATAAATGAACAATTATTGGATGATACAATTGAAAAAACCTCCTTTCTATATATGATTCCATGGGGTCACAATATAATCCTATCCGACCTAAAAATAATAATGTAAGGGAACAATAATAACAATATGGGGGTTACAAGGGTACAAAAATGACAATAAGGGGGATACACTAACAACAATATGGGGATGCACTAGTATTATAGGGACCTAACACACATATAAAATATCCAACCTCTATGATAGATGCAAAATCATGCCCGCGTATTCCACGATCTTATCTTCATTTATGTTCACTTTCTATGAAGCATCTATGGCTCCACCATACAACTTGACCTCCTTATTAACTTTCATCGCCTACTTCATGACTGTTGCATGCCATGCCTCCCTTTTATCATGCTCAATCAAATTTTCATCCCCTAGGCATCTGATCCCTCAATGTTTCCTTCAAATCGCATGATCTCTGGTTTATTCCTCGTGTTGTGTCTTGGGTTGCCATTGTATTGTCATACTGGCATCCAAAAAGAATTCACATTCATCTTTTCCTACTATGGACCACAGTAAAATGAACATGTGGAAACCACCAACTCTTTACGAAGGCACAATGGCCCATATGAGTGCCTTTAGAACCTTGCTCTTGTTGCACACAACTATGAATTTTCCATTAGGGGTTAGGTTGACCAATCTGAAATCTTGGCCTACTCCGAGGAGACTGTTCACCAACACCCAATATGATTTTCAAAAAAAATCAACACTGATCTCTCTAACGTGTCTATGAGCTCTCCATCACAACTTGACCACCAGTCACATAGAAGTCTCACAACCATGCTACCTTTTCTCGGCTACTGGAAACATTTTCTAGCTCTTCTCACCCTTACGTTCCATATCTAGATCTGCATCAATGCACCAAATCATATCTCCATTCACAAGCTAATAAAAACCTTGGCAATAGAAGCATCCCTCTGAAGCCAACATATGGCTCTGATACCAAAAGACGAAAAAATATACCGGAGAACATTAACTTATTTACACAAAGAAACATAAATCAATCAACAACAATAATAAAACATAAACACACAATATTTAACTGGTAAAAACCCAACTCCGAGGAAAGCCTACCCTAATGAAATTTCATTAGCCTTGACCAAAACCTTGGCCAACCTGGCCATGTGAGCATGCACTTATCATCTCCCTAGCCTTCATTACAATGAATTCCCCCTAGCCTTTTATAGGCTCCATTACATGTAATACCACCAGTAGAAAACCATGGGTTCACAATACCATGTGCCCCAAAACCATCACTGTTTAACCTGGTCAACTTTGACTCTATCCTCGAGTTAAATTTTTCTAACATGCCCAAGCTTCATTTCTTAGCAATATGATTGATTCAAATTGCATACTATTTAATTACTAATTTTATACACTAATTTTCTTCCAGTAAGTTTCTATTGTTCACAAACTATTGACACTTTTCGGGAGACATTGTGAACTGTGATTTTTATAGCAATTTCATTTACATTAATTTTGACCTTCAAACCACTTTAATAGAAACCTTTAGTTTTATTAATGTTACTTATGAGTAAAAAAATAATCTCCAATTTGAATCATTCAGTTTGGCCTTTAAATGAAGGCTTGGAATGCATTTTGTGTGAAGCATGCCAAAGTTGGCTTCCTTCACTAAAATGCATGCTCATGCTTCATTTATTGACCTGTTACATGCACCTCCCCTCACATCTACCCACTTTCACTAGCTTACTCATTATGAGTAGACCCAACCTCCTAGGTGACCTTAAGGAAATGGAGTTGAAAATCAAACCTTACTGAATTCCCTCAGGTGCCACAGGAACCTCTAGGAGTGACCCAACCCCTCCATGTTTCCATCCCCTAATCCAACCTAAATTTTCCATGAGTTTCACCCCTAGTCACTCCCTTGCTAATGCATCAGTACAACTGGAAAATCATTGTCGCTCCCATAGGCCTAGATCAGTGTGAATGTGGACTTTTTAGGAAGTGTTGTGCAAGGGATTGCAGATTTTAAGGCCATATTGTAGGGCTGGGGATAGAAATCTTCCCTTAAATAATTGTAACTTTCAGAATTCATAAATTGCACAAGGAAAATTCTTGTAAACCAAAAACTAACACCATGACTAGGTCTGACCATCCCCAACTTGGACTAACATTCTGTCAAACATTTGGAAACAATGCAATCTACAGGTCATGAATACAAGATTGAGCACAAATGACTATAAATTCATATGAGACTTATCAAGAAGGATCACCACCCTCTCGCATTAGTTGTCTTAACATTAATTAGGTCTTACATCTACTATTCTTTAAGCTATAAGTAAAAACATAAAAATATCCATGACTAAAACCAGTAATATATCCATGCTTATAACCAACATATAAACATATAAATAATCAAAATATAACAATGATTAAATCCACATAATAATAAGCAGAAAATTAAGAGAACTTATATTTAATTAAACATAGACAAGAGACAACCAAGCTCGGGACTTCCATGTACCACCCGACCATATACATGGATGAACCAAATATTTCTTTTAGCAAGTCACCCTCATGCCATATTCCAAGCATGAATGTGGTATATCATGGATAAACCAATCCAAAAAAAAACTAAGGGAATCGAGAGGTTAAACCACCTCCACCCTCACCATACTGTGATCTCACCTAAACTGACATCAAGATCACAAAACTGAACCGAGATTGGAATGCCTCTGGATCTCATCACTATCCTTGAGGATTTTTTGTCTCCTTGTCTCTAGGATTTACCACAATCCACACCGGATCAATAGGCCCTTACCGAGACACCACCCTCAGGCTTTACCTTGCATCCAGCCAAATCTGGTCAAGGGATTCCTAGTCCTTTGGGAATGTTCCTAAGACCACCTCTGCCCTGGATTCTGAAACAACCCGACAATTCCAAAGCTGAAAATTGAGAAAAATCCCATCACACCATGGCTATCTAGAATAAGGCAACACAAGGTTGAAAACCATTGTCAAAACCTGGAAAAACCATACCACTGATAGTGAAAGAACCAAATACCAACATGAAAATACTATGCATTTCAAAACCAGATAGGAAATCATACATGAAATCTGTGACCTACAAGTATTCCTGCTGAAGTTTCTTTATCTTGTCTTCCTTATTGATCTTTCCTTTCCTTTCCTTTCCTTGTCCTTCCTTTACTTTTCTTTCCTTTTCTTGCTTGATCTCATTCTCCTCTCTGAGTGTAATTATGAAAATGAACTGAAAAAATGCTACCAACTAATTCTTTGAGGTATTTTTATCATTCATGCCTCTAATTTCTTCAATTTTCCATTATTTTATTTCACTTTCCTCCTCACATGCAACCTGTGACCTTTTACCTTCCTTTTCTCCTAATTTCCTTTATTTTCATAAATAAATGTGCCAAAAATACCTTTTTTCCTTTTTTGTTGTGTTATCCATTTCCTTTGACAATTTTCCCTTAGCCATAAACACATTTAGTGATGCCCACATGAAATTTTAGCCCGAGTTTGTTACCAAACCCTTTCCCTTGTGGAACATCGTCCTCAGTGTTAAACCACACCTATACCTCAAGAAATCTGCTAAAAAACAAACATACTGCCCATGGATATTTATAACTTAGCTCGATGCAGTATTTAAAATGAATGACCTGCTCAGAAGAGAAAACCTTCATGACAACATGATAATATAACAACCATGCCGCTTATTGGAGCTTTATAACTTATCTCATGGTAGTATTTACAATATTAACCATACATAATATGTAAAAATACCAAATTTCTTTGCCTCAACCGAAAAAAAATGAAGGATACATAGCTCGCATATGTTCCTCCATCTCCCATGTAGCTTCTTCAAGCCTAAAGTGCTTCCACTACACTTTAAATTTCTCTGTGGCTCTGTTTTTTAGCATTAGTTGTTTTCGATGCAATATGCACTGAGGTTCGAGCTGGAATTATCCTTCTTGCTCCACTTGCAATAAAAACCAATCAATAACATGAAAAAAATCCTTTATATAAATTTTATTTAATGAAACATAAAAAATATCATGGAATTTAACTGTTGGAGGCAGTGCAAGTCGATAGGCCACTGGTCCAATCCTATCAAGGATCACAAAAGGCACACGATACCTTGGTGCCAACTTGACACATGATCCAATCCTCAAGGAGCTCTTCTTTGTCTTGAAGCAAAAATATGCACGATCCCCCACCTGAAACTCCTTAAATGACCTGTGATGGTGTTGGATTAAGGGGTCTTACCTAGGTTCAGAGTAATTGTGCAACCAACAAAACCCTCCATCTACTGGCCCTTTCGGCTATGATCTGCTTGCCCAGACCAAATTCTTACCCAAAGCAGTATGAGGGGGTGTTGGAACCAAGTTTCCACACCCTGAGGGAGAATTTGATGTGTGGTTTACCCTTACTTAATTATTTTCTTTCTGTGAAGAACTTCCCAAGAAACTAGGTCTAAGTGCGGATAACACCCTTAAAAAATATGAATTAACAAATATATGTGTCACATAATATATTTCAATCAGATCTTAACCCTTGTACATTCATACATCATTACAGAATTAACCCTTACTTCAATATAAACGTGTGCAGAATAGATCACTATACTTAATTCAGATCTAACAGTTAAAGCAGAATAATACTTGTGTACAGATGCAATCCAATTCGACTTATCATTTACTAAAATAAATAAGCCTTCAGTGGCACAGATACAAATCTAGAATTGTATTAAGAAATAGATAGCACACATAAAAAATATAATAGATTTAACCACATAAATCACACAAAATTCTGAGTTCGCTAAAACTTCTTCTTTATTAATGGATCTGCAATTTAGTACAATCTCTTCCCGTCTATGCACACATCAACAAAGCCCATGCACATAACTCAAAACTAGGTCTCCTCACACACAGGTAGCAGGAGCCTTTCTACCCAGACAAACTGACCCAAACTTAGATCAGAACACAAAATATAAACATAACATCCATACATCGATATCGCTTACTCGACTCAACTCTTACATATTTATATCTTTCCAAAAGCACACATACCATGGTCTCAAACCATGGTTTGAGACTCGTGGTTTTCCCTTCTACCTGTTACAACGATTAAGGGACTTTGACCCACCCCAAAGCCCCTTGAAATTTTCACACGACGCATACAAACAAAAAATTAACCAAAAATACTCAAAATTGCTTTACCCTAGGGGATCCTACTCCAACAGGCCCCTAACACAATCTAATGACTCATCCTGAATCACTCTGGTCTAGTTGCCTGAATTTTTTCTTTGAGCATTTGCAAGAAACACTAAAATGACAAGAGTTCTCTGGTACTTTGTGCTGTAGCACTCTGCACTTCTTCCACCAATTTTGTTGTGGTTGGTCCTTCAGTGACCAAGCTGATTATTCTTTGAGTCTGCTGCAGATTTTTTAGGGTTCCATCAATGGTTTGTGAGAGATGCAAGGCCTCATCCACCCATGACTTCATTCACTCATCAAACAAGTGCTCTCATCGGTGCAGTGTGTCAATTTCCAGCTGAATGGCATGTTTATCCTGCAATCTGGAAAATCTTTGGGCTGGCACGAGGGTCGGCATAGCAACCCGAATTTCATCGAACTGCTGCTCTTTGGCTCTCAACTCTACTTTCAGTTGCCGGATGTCATCTTGGATGGAGGTACAAAGCCCCATGGCTTCTTTAAATAGCTTACTGTAAGCATCCACAACAAAGATGATGCTATGAGTTGATTTCTACACGATTGCGACAAGTTGTGCACGCACCTCCGGAGGCGTCTCGGGCTACAGATTCATCTCGAGGTTTGCGATATTTTGTTTTAGCTTAGCGCAGACTATTGCTATCTTCAAACACAAGGCCTTCAATGAAGCTATGAAGCTTTATGCTTTAACTGTAGGCATAACGGTGGTAAGTACTGTGACTTCAAGTAGGTCACCGCACAACTGGTTGATCATGGATTCCAACTCAACGCGTTGATCTTTGACAACCTGACAAGCCTCTTCTGCATTCCACTGTCCCTTCTCCATAATGATCACCTAATGTTGATTCTTTGCAACAAAATTTGAGGCGTGGACCTCCTGGTACTACAGCTCGTCCACGACCATAGTATGCATTGCATGTAGTTTTCCACCGGGAAGCATGGCCAAGTCAATGCCTACCTTAGTGCAGGCTTGCACAGTGGCACGCAGCTCACGTCACTCAACTATAAATAAAGGCCCTAGAAAATGAAATACCTATTTTTCTAATGGTACAATAGTGCTAAGGAGTTGCACTCTCACTTGTCCTATGCTCACTTAGTTGCACGCTCGCTTTGTTCAGGTATGTTTGCACGCGGAGTTCTTGGAGACCGTGTTGCACATATTCAAGGACTATTTTGTATTGAGACTTCACATTATTCGAGAGATCCTTAGTCGTAGCTTTGAATGTGTTTTAAATTTTGTTAAGGTCATTTTCCGTAAGGGTCAGGGCCTATGTCCCAGTTTTCTTTTATCCCTTCCTCTTTTTGTGTGGACCTGGGGAAGTCTAAGATCCTCGCTTAGTTCCTTTTGTTGAACATGTCTGTATCACAGGTGCCCCGGCACTGTCACCTTCTTTATCCTTCGTTTCCTTATCCAGGTTAATGGTTTCACCATTCATGATTGGCTCCGTCTCTTTCTCTGCATACTTATCCTTTTTTTGGCTATCCTTGGATGTGTGCGGCTTTGTCGGAGCCTTCAAGGGTACTAAAGATGAGGCACCGTCAGTGGTGCGTGCTTCCAATCAAAAGGTTTGCCATTGTGTCGTAACACATGAAAGGTCATCTTCTGTGACCATGTAAGGTAGCTCATACCAAACACATTCAACATCTCCCTTTGCGCAAATGTGAATGTTGTGAAAGGTAACTTTGAAATATGCAATGTGCCTGTATTTCTTGTACAACGACGGTGACAAGCATGGCTTGGAGTGCACCACTTGAAATAGATCAGAATAAAATAGCACCTAGAATATTTTGTTTTCAGTGATTTTGGAGGGAATCTTGGAGTTCCACACCATCGCATATCGCGCAGCTTCGCAAAGTTCGGGCTCAATATCCAAGAACTGGGCCTAAGCTAGTGTCCTCCAACTAATCAGCGCAATGAGTAGCAAGAACCAAGAATACTAAAAATTATTTCCCTCGTCCTGTACCTCATGGAAATTTGCCAAAAAATCTATGCACAAGTACTTTGCCCAATTATATTGTATCTCTTTATCACATTTCTCGCTAAAGCAATCACATGGGCCGGGACTTGCTTTAGCCGGGTCTTCCTCATAATCTTACAGGTGAGGATTAGCGTTGAAAACTATACTGCGGGTTCATTGATTTCGCTGATGACGAACCCCCGAGTGTTGCACGATACCTTATATTTTTCCTTAACTGTGTTAGCAAATTTTTTCTCCAAGCCCTTTCCTCCAAAGGCCACTGCAAGGTCCGTCCCCTGATAGGGAAAGTTGGTGATACGATGTATCAAATCTGCATCAATGGGAATTGGCTCTCCTAGCCAAAGATAGTCATTGTGCACCAGGGTGAGCAGCTTATGCACACAGATATCATTGACCATGCTACACCAAAAGTGTGGGATTTTCAGAAAATTTAACGGCCTTGAATTTTGTATTCCCAATGCCTAATGCTTCGGCTCGACCTTGATCACCCCCTCGTCATAGGTGACTAGCTCCAACTACATCGAGGACGGGAGCTTAGGGAACTTCTCTTGTTTGGCAAGATCCCAATTTTCCATCTTTAGCAAGGGGATTTTAGCAAACATATCCCCCTCAAATGGAACATCTTCGGGGATCAACAAAGAATTGATATAAGAAAGAACCTTATCTAGGTCCTTTGGGACCTTCACAGATGCTTTGCGTGGCGCCACATATGCGAGAATCCCCAAGAGTGGATCAACCCCCTTGACAATGTCTTCCTCCTCAATTACTTTGGGTATCTCATCCATGGGTCTCTTCTGGAGTTATGCGGGGATTGACTTATGCTTTAGGGTATTCTAGCGTGGCCACTTACAGGACCTCGAAGACTATCTCTTCTTATATTTTTGTGGCTGGGGTGCAGGTGTAGGGATTTTAGTGGCTTGCGCAGGGGTTTCATCGACCTACATCGCAGATGGGGTAGGTTCAGTAGCAGTCATACTCGGAGGAATCAAATAACCCAACCCCTGCTGGCGTAGTGTATCATATAAAATCAGGTTGATTTGAGACATATGCTTTAGAACACACACTGATAACACTGTGCAAAAATCACTTGGAAAACAAAGGGAACTAATGCGACCCTTCCTAGAGTATTTATATCATTGGCATGACTTAAATGGTCTCATGTGTATTTATGTAGCCTCATAAATGCTAAAACAGTTCAAAATCTAGCATAATCTCCTCACTAAATTCAGTTTAGTCACTCCTCCAAATGGCGATAAATTTGTCTTATCCAGATTTATTGTTCCAATGGCTAGTTTTTGGCACCTCTGAGACTTCTTCATCCTTCGAGCATTGCCTTTGCGTGGTTGTCGCACCTGTCTACACATCCACCATCCTTGTTGTGCAAACTGTCTTCTCCAATGCTTGACAAACTACTTTATGGTCCTCCACCCTCTCGTAACTGTCTGGGACGATAAGACGCTCCTCCAACCATATTGTCATTTGGCACGCATAGGGATAGGGTCATCCCTATATGGCTTTAACCGACTTCCATTCACAAATTCAGGAAGGATTTCACCCCTTAAGGTAACTAGACATACCACACCTCCTTTTGTAATCTCCTTGACAACATAAGGTCTGAGCCAATGCATTTTTAACTTTCTTGGGTGGCGCGCAAACTTGCTGTCATATAGAAAAACTAAATCATCTTCCTTGAAAATATTTTTTCTAATGTACCTATCATGCCAAGATTTTTCACGTGCCTTTTTCACCTACTGATGGAAACCAACAATGAATATGTCTTCCTCCAGCGCAACTAGTTGTGACAGTTTCTCTTCCATACTATCTTGATCTACCATGTTAGTGACCACTGTAATGCACAGACTGGGAATGAAGTACTCCATTGGCATAACAACTTTCTGTCCAAATACTAATAGAAATGGTGTCTGCTCGGTAAATTTCTTGCATGTAGTCTGATATGCCAATAGAATCGCAGGTACATGTGCATCCCAATCATTCTGATTAGCTTTGCAAACCTTTCTGAGTGCATTCTCCAAAATATTATTAAAGGCCTCTACCATGCCATTTTCTTGTGGATGATATAGTTTACTCTAAGGATGGTGCTTCTTAAACTCCATTTTCAATGCTTGGATAGTCTCATTCACAAAGTGTGTACCCTAGTCACTCATCAATATTTTAGGACATCTAAACATTGTCAAGATATTCTCAAAAATGTATGTAGTTGTCTCTGCGCTGCAATCCTTCACAAGCTTAGTTTCTGCCCACCTATTCAAATAATATGTTTTAGTAATGATATAGTGTGCACTAGTATTCTTTCAGAGGGGGTTGATCGGTCCTACAAATTGAATTTCCCACTTATCAAAATCCTGCAAAGTCACTTGTGGTTGCAGTGGCATTTCATCTCTGCACAAAGGTTTTCCTATTCGCTGACATACATCACAAGTGTGACAATACTCATTTGCATCAATTTGTATCATAGGCCACCACAACCCAACCCTCAAAATTTTATGCATAGTTAGTCTTCCTGTATAGTGACCTCCTACAACACCTACATGTGCTTCAAGTAGGATGCTCTGTCTTTCAAACTCCAAAACATAGCGTCTCAATATCTCATCAGCGCCCATCTTATGCAACTAGCCAGCAATCAAAGTAAAGTCAGCTGCGCACATGACCAGTTCTTTCTTCTGCTTAACTGTGTACTCCGTAGGTGCACTACCAGTGGTAAGAAAGTGGATAATGTCTTCGAAGTGGTAAACGACTATTTTGATGGAAAATAGTTGCACGTTTGGAAATCCATCCTCCAAACTAGTTGGCTCCTCGCCACTTTTGATGCATAATAGGTGATCTAGACCTGCATTCAACCTCCCTGGTGTGACGATCACCTCAAAATCATACTCCTGAAATAATAAGAGCCATCAAAAAATCTCCCCCCCTCCCCAACAAAGGCTTGTTGACCATGTACTTCAAAGTAGAGTGATCCGTAAACATCTTAAAATGTCCTCCCAAAAAATAGTGATGAAACTTATATAGCGCATAGACCATATCTAAGCCTTCTCTCTCTGTTTTTGAGTAGTTATGTTCATCACTTGACAGTTTCCTTATCGTAAATGAAATTGGGTGATTAATATCTCCAGCTCCTAGATGCGTGATTATAGCGCCTAGCGCGATACACGAAGCATCCACATGTACATGGAATTCCTTTGTCCAGTCTGGGAATACCAATATAGGTGCAGCTACCATTCTCCTTAAGTAGCTCAAAACTCTTCTGACAATCCTCATCCCAGAAAAAGAGGCGTCTTTCTTTAGTAACTTCTCCATTGGCACAGTAATCAGCGCGTAGCCTTGAATAAACTTCCTGTAATACCTAGTATGCCCCAAAATTTATCATAGTTGTTTTATGTTTGTTGGAACCTCTAGGTTAACAATAACACAAATATTAGTTGGATCCACCGTTAATCCCTGCTGACACATAATATGACCCAGAAAAATCCCAAAGGGGACATAGAATATGAAATTCTTCAAATTCAATGAGATCTGATGCTTTCGAAAAGTATCCAACATTAAGCACAAATTTGAAACATGCTACTTTACTAGGAAAAATACAGTCCAATCATCAAAAAATACTTATAAGAATTTATGTATATAATCGTTAAACACAACTACCACCACGCGCGAGAATATTGCTGGTGCATTCTTCATACCAAATGGCATTACTATGTTTTGGAATGATCCCCATTATATCGCAAAGGTTGTATTATTTCTGTCTTTAGGCATGATTCTTATTTGGTGGTATCCAAAAAAGCCATTAGTGAATGAGTAGGCCTCCTACCCTCCCACATTGTTCAATATTTCATTAGAAAACGGAGTTGGAAAAGGTTCATCCACACAGGCATCATTTAACTTATGCAGATCCACACAGATCCTAATTTCTCCTTTGGTCTTCTTTTCTTGGACCACCATGGGGCTTGTTGTAGAAATTTCTTTCACCAAAGGAAGCTACAAATTATTTTTAAGAAATTGCCAATTTCCTTTTTGGATAAATTCTCAAACATATACTTATTTATACATTTGAATGACTTATTAATTCTTTTTTATAATAGTAATTATGATTTTAAAATAATCATATTTTTTATAAAAATATAATTATAAGTTTTATGAAAATATCTATTTAAAGTTAAAAGTTATATTATAAAAAAAGTATTTAAGTCAGGGCCTATGACCCACCCCGCACATAATTATTAAACTTCCCTTATTTTTCATGCATTGAGATATGTGCAAAGTCAAATCAATGGTCATTGATTCAACCCGCACCCGTAGAGCCTCTCAGACATTTAACCAAGGGGGGGTCCGGGTAGTTGCTTTTCACTTTACTGGGTTTTACACCTGTTAGCCTCCAGCCTCTACTTCAACCCACTCACTCCTCAAAACCACTTACTATGGACACCCCTCACTGGGTTCTTCCTAAAACCATTTATTACTCTCCCCTACCATTATTCCTATTTATTAAATTATGGTGGAAATACTCCCCCAGCCCCCTCAAAACCATTTACCATGGAGACCCCCCATTATTCCTATTTATTAAATTATGGCAGAAATAATCCCGTGCCCCCTCAAAACCATTTACTATGGAGACCCCCAATTATTCATATTTCTTAAATTATGGCAGAAATATTGCTCCAGCCCCCCCTCAAAACCATTACCATGGAGACCCCCATTATTTCTATTTATTAAATTATGGCGAAAATACTCCCCCCCCTCAAAACCATTTACCATGGAGACCCTCCATTATTCCTATTTATTAAATTATGGTGGAAATACTCCCCCTCTCCCTCAAAACCATGGGTTTCACCTAAAACCATTTATTACTTGCCCCCAAAGTACCATTATTCTTATTTGTTAAATTATGGTAGAAATACATTTATAAAATATGGTGGGAACATATATCAAAGTCATATTTAATACATTTATGAAATATTTTTATGGATGGGAGGCTTAGCGAAAATTATATTCTCGTGAATGAGTTTTATAGATGATAGTAAGAATAAAGCAAATGAGGCCTAGGTGTAAATTTACAACTACATGGTGAAATAGATTTATTGGTGTAAGGAAAAAAGAATTTACAGGTACATGTGAAATCAAATTTACAATGTGAAAATAAATGGAGGATAAGAAAAAATTGAGTTTTTAAGGAGAAGGAAAAACAAGACATATATTTACAAAACAACACATTGTTTTGGAAACTTATGAGAAGGAAAAACAACACATAATTTCGAATAAGTGGATGATCTTATTCAATAACATTATTTGAGGAAATGTTCTCTGAATTTCACTTAGTAAATTCATGAAAATATAAAAATATAAAATTTATTTACAAAATATTTAAAACATTTATAAAATATTTCCTTCCAAATATTTTATAACATTGGTGAAGCATTGTCAAAAAGTGACATAAAAGCATTCCAAGCATATCTTCAGTGACAACTTCACAAACCCAGATAAGGCACAAAATTATCAATTAAAATGCAAATGACAGAATCAACAACTCTAGATTTCAAGGGCATGGAGATCAACATTCAGAAGACACTTAGTAGTAGAATATCAGCAGATTGAAGATCATTCTGCAGATTTCCAGCAGTCAGTGAAACAATTCCAAATTTCTGGCAGAATATTTGGAGATTATTTATTTTTAATATATTGTTTAGGGTTTTATTCTAGGAAGCTAGAAATAGTTAGCTTGATTATTTTTCTATATATTATTTCATTTGTAATAAACAGGTCTTGGCTTTTGATGCCAAAACCTTCAGCTCTGTAAAACTTCTATTATATAATTCCTCATCAAAGCCTTATGGCTCCAATTTATGACAGAATTTATGTTTCTAGTATGTTTTCTAGTGTTTCCATAACCTGTTTTCTGCACATGTTCAACGTATTACAGAAGAGGTGGGTAAGAATAGATTGAGTTTCAATCTCTCTGAAATCCCCTGCAAATTTATAATTGCTTAAAGAGATTAGTATATTGGACTGTCTGTCTGAGTTAGCTCCTCTTTGAACTAGTTATTGTTTGTCCTTTTATCTTCTCCTGAATGTCTTTTGTTGGGCTATAGAATATTTCTATATGCATCCAATTTTTCCTTGTTAATTAATTATTATTTTTTACTCCTTAATTATCAAGAATCCCCTTATATTTTTCTTTCAAATTCTTTAAAAAGTTAAGTTCTTATGTAATGTTGGAAGCTGACACTTTGAGAAAGGACTCTACAAAGGAGTGACACAGCCTTAGCTGCATTTACCCACAATTGCACATTAAAAATGTGTGTCTCATTTATACCCAAAATGATCCCTTTCCAAGTTTAATGAAACCCTTTTCTTTTACCAAAGTTTAAAATCCATTCATGTCTCTTTATGTTGAAGCAATTCCCTTTATCACAGTTATACGCCATATAATAGTTCTGCTGGAATGATAATATTCAAATTACGTTTTTGACTTTGATTTAATAAAATTGTGACTTACCGCATTTATAAGTTGAACTCAAAGCTTTCAAATTTAATTTAAAACCCAAGTGCCAATCATATATTAATTTTGTCCCATAGCTGTCAACCAACACATCTTTACCGGCGATCTGTATGCTTTCATCGATCCAACAGATATCGCATTTTAAACTGCTTGCTATTTAACATTTTAAAACTATGCGAAATAGGCAGTTTTGAATTGTGACGTGTCACCTCCTAAAAATTATCGCACTCTTCAGTTAATTACCACTTACCATTTTGGATGCATGCGAAAACGACTTACTGATTTGAAAAATCGTTTTCGTTTCTCTGCGCCATAAATTCACGAATTGTTCATTATGCCTTCGTTCGACTTACAATATTTTCCTTTTTAGATGAGCATCAGGATATCTATGCCAAAGAAACCTTACTCATAAAAAAAATCAGTCCATATGAATAACGCAATCCACTCATTCATAAGATGAGATGCCTTTCATTTTTTAGTAACTAAAACTGGAGGTAAAAGTGAAGAATTTGTAACACTGTCACTATTTGAAGAGTTTTCTTTCGGGAAATTTGGAGTGTGGAAAAAATCCCTGAATTGATTTTGCGCTCTCCATTAATAAGTGATTTGCGTTGTTGATTCAGTGGTTTGAGAATTTCGGTTGCGGCTTATTCTTAGTATATACACAGAAATATTTTCGAAATCAAGAAAACAGCTCCAGGGATTTGCAATTAGCTTCAATTTAGAATTTTTCTCTTCATGCCTACTAGGAATAAGGCATTAAGAGAATTCTAATCAGGCCTCTCATCAATTGTGCCATGTGCACAAGATCTACCCTTGCATGTCAATAGTGCCACGTGATGTAATTAGACACCCATTTTCTAGGTGTAGAGAATTTTAACATTTCAGCTGTCATTCAGGGAGGTATGTTTGTTCTTTACACTCCCATCCTTCTCATATTCAAAGACACGATGATGGAAATCCTCGACCATCAGAGGAAGTCCCTTTCTTAAGGACACTTTCTAAAACACAGATTTCAATCATTTCAAACTCAAATTACATAGATCTTATATGAGCCAGGTCATTACTTAATGTTATATGTCATTTGGCCTCTCTCTGTTCTTCATATCTGCACATAAATCTTACGATTTAATTTTTCCCAATTTCAACTACACATATATATCGTGCCAATTCTAATTCAACACATGAAATTATGAGTTTAATTTCTCAATGCATTCTTATTAACTCAAAAATCAAGTTACAATGTATATAACCAAATATTTACACCCTTTCTCCGCTTTGGCCTAATTTTCTAATTAATGGCCTTTCCTCAAATTTTCCTATAGGCTTACAACAACAAACTCTATCTGTCTAAAACTTGAATCTCTCTCCCCCTTTTCCTTGAGGTTTAAAATTTTTTTATACAAAAGGTTCTATGAACCAATTCTGGTTCAGATCCTTAATAATTTCAACTAACCCCTAAGAATCCTCTTCAATCCCATAAATCATGAACTAATTCCTAATTTAAAATATGAAATTAATTTCCAAATATCTCAATCCCTATGAGCTCTCAACTGTCCTAATTCTCTCATATTCTCTTTCGAGAACATTTACAAAATTCCTCTCAATAATTAATTAATTCCTATTCTAAATGTCTCACTTAATTCACTCAAGATATTAAAATTAATACATAGGAAACCAACTTCCTTGAAAACACAAGACCCCTATGTCCTTTTAAAATATAAATAATTTTCTGAGCCTAATGCTCCCTGCATCAAGGATGGATTTATTCATGAACAAGAATTATGCAATAATTACCAACCACCCCATAAAATCCTAAATCTAGCCATTGTGATTCAAGGTTGTTGTCTAGTGATAGTGAAAAGCGTAATACAAGGCCTCATAATTATTGAGAGAGCCCCCTGTGGTTCAAGGGCCAACTTGAACCTAAATACTAGTCGAGTTGGTTTCTTGATGTAGTTTTTGCAGCCAAGAAATTCCTACGAGAAACAAGTACAATAGGGCTGACCCAATATGATTCTTCGATTGGTTCAATGATCCCTGCAACAACCACTTTCTCCAGCTCCTCTTTGACCTTCTGCTGTATTTTGGATTTAAACTGTAAGGATGCTGCTTGACAGGTCGTGCATCCAGTTTCAGTGTGATATTCATTACATCCAGATCCCCAACAATACCTTTCAACCCATAAAAATTTGTGGGAAATAAGTCATGATATTCAGCAAGCAACTCTGCAACCTTAGCGATTTTATCTTCGTCCCAGTAATCCCCAATTTTGGAAATATTAGGTTGCTCTTTCATTCCTATGTTGACTTGCCTAATCTTCACGGGTTCAGTCACATATGGCACTACAAGTAGTGACCCAGCAACTTCCCACTGACCTTCAGACTTAGGGATATTAATGTTTCTAGGATCTTCCTCATTATCTTTAATAGTCACATTCTGGCAATCAACAATATCCTTCATTTCCGCATCCCATGTTGGTATGACTCGTGCTTTTGGTGTCTCTGTCATGTCAAATTCCACCTCTTGAATCGTGTGTAAGGTAGTACTTATGCATGGGAATCCACTCTCAAAACTAAACATTAACACAAAGATTTCCCGTAGCACAACCCATTCCATCGTGCCTCTTCGCGGTTCATAGGAATCCGACATAAAGTATGGACAAATGTGTGCACCGAACCTGGCAATGGTTCTTCTCCGTAAGCTGCAGTCCACCTAGCTAAATGTATGCACATATGTTTTGTGCCTGCATAGGTTCCTTTCAATTGGGTATTGAGTTTTCCAAAGCGCAGTTGCATCATATGGGTACATTCTTCCCAATTCACCAAGTTGTCCTTGTGTGTCACCCAACAACGTGCTGGAGTTGCGTGTAGAGATAATTCAAGTGCATGGAACCGTTGTGTCTCTGGAACAACATTTTCAAACTCATATAATAAACAAGTGAAATTTCATATACCATCATAATAAGGTAGTTCTTACATACCATAGAGGATATGCACCATGGATATCTCGTGACTTAGTTGCAGCGCAGTGTAGAGACTCCATGCAAACAGTTCTACCAATTCTCCAATTCCTCATCTAGGTTTGAGTGGCATGAACTATCTCAATCCCAGCTAAGTCTTCCATCTATTTTGGGATTGATCCAATCTTCATCTCACACCGCTAGTTTGTAGATATGATCAATGTCCTCTTATGTGCGCACCGATTTTGTATATCTTTCTACTTTTGCTAGATCTAGTGGGACCACCACCCTAGTTCCATTTTTTTCAAATACCATAGTTTTGCACTTGAAATTGATGATAAAATCCATGTCAATAGCCCAATCTAGACCCAACATCATAGGGTATGGATCTGTATCATCAAAAATCTAAATAACTTCAAAATCAACCAGCGCCTTAACTCTTTTGATATCAAATATGACCCCAGAAATTCTACCCATTTGGATAATCTTCTGTTGATTCACCATGCACAACTCTATTGCATACCATTCCAACTTAGGTTCTCCCATTTTCTTCCAAGTATAATTTGAAATCACATTTGCATCAGAGCCCAGATCCAAAATGACCTGGTCTATTTCAAATTCTCCTATCTGAGCAGTTAAGTGCATCTCTCGGCCAATTATTCTCTTGTTCTTGTAGATCTTATTGAGATCCTTTTTCTCCATATGAGGTTGTTATTTTTCGGAAAAAAATGTTAATTAAAGCTTGAAGGTTCTCAACGACCTTCTTATTGCGCAACAACTTGATACATTTCTGTAAAAAAGTTTCATCTCTACAAGCTCAACCCCTTCTTCAGTATCCATGGTAGGTTTGATTTCTACTTTGGACGTGCCAGGACCCACGAATTCCTTCTTTGCTGTGGCAATGGTTTCCTTTTCCCTTTGTATATTGAATCCTTCCTTTCTCTCAAGAGCTCTCTTTACCCAAACATCAGTTACAAGTCTCTTATCTTCTGCTTTATCTTCTCCAGTTGCTATGCCAATTCTAGTTACAATATTTATGCTAGGGTATTTAGTGTGTGGTTCCACTCTCATCATTTGAACATTCTGCGTAGGTGTCTGCGGTTTATTCTCCTGCATTTTTGCAAATAGTACAGGGAAATATTCATGAAAATGATAAAACTTCCTACAATATTTGCACAATTGTTGTGTTAGGTTTGGGAAGTCATGCGCATAATGGTCAACCTCTCCACAGTTATAACAAATTAATTTTCCCCTTCAACGACCAGCTCCTATGCCCCTTCCTCATCCTCTGCCTAGAACTCCACCATGCCCAGACAATGATGCATGTGAATATGGTCCTCTACCCTCAACCTGCAATCTGTACAAAGCATCCTACTCAATCATCAGATCGAAGTTGTGACAATTCTTCTCATCATGTCCCACAGATTGACATAATGTGAAGAAAGGTTGTTATAGCTCCAAAATATATTTACCAATCCTAGGGAAGAAGTATGTCGTATGCAGTCTATTTGTTTGGAAAATCATGCACCATAGTTTGGGAACCTCACTAGGCATTTCCCTATTATTAATTGGACATGGTCCTCCAACCACAATATATTTAGTATATACAGGACACTGATCCCTGTGATGTCCCTCAGCTTTACAGTGTGTGCACCATACTCCTGCGCACACATCCTTTTCCTTCGCATTTCATAATTTTTGTATCTCTAGGTGTAGCGCAGCTAACTTAATTTGGATTTTCTAAGCCCCAACTTGTGTATCAGGTACAGGCACTAGTACATTTGGTCAAATTTCTGACACTTTAGTTCCGACACTTTTGACCAAATGTCAGAAATTTCCCCAATTTTTATTAGTTTTTCAAATCCCGCCCACAACTGTCGCTATACCGACGTTTGGAGACAAGTGTCAGTATTGCGACACTTAGAGGTAAGTGTCGGTCTTGCGATGTTTGGAGAAATGTGACGGATTGGAGAAAAGTGTCGGTCTTGCGACACTTAGAGCTAAGTGTCGCTATTGCGATGTTTGGAACAAAGCGTCAGTATTGGGACGGTTGGGGGCAAAGCGTCGGAATTGCGACAGATTGGAGAAAGTGTCAGTCTTGCGACACTTAGAGGTAAGATTTGCTATTGCCACGTTTGGAACAAAGCATCGGTATTACGAAGGTTGGGGAAAAAGCGTCAGTATTGCGACGTTATAGAGATAACTATCAGTATTGTGACAGTTAAAACAAGTGTCGGTATTGCGACAGTTGTGTCAAGTGTCGGTATTACGACAGTTGTGTCAAGTTTCGGTATTGCAACGTTTAGGAGGCAAGTGTTGTTAGTGTTTAGGAACAATCTTAGGGTTTAGGGTTTGGGAGTTATATTTTAGGATTTAGGAACAATGTGTCGGGTCATGTGATTGGTTTTATGGTTTAGGAACAATGTTTCGGGTCATGTGATTGGGTCGTATGAGGGCGCCCATTAAGGAAACATGTTCGGGTGGGTCGAGTTGGGTTTGGTCGGGTTGTGTCGTGTGAAGCCGCCCAAGGAAACATGTTCGTACAGGTCAGGTCGAGTCGTGTACTAATGGTGCTCAAGGAAACACGTTCGAGTGGGTTGAGTTGGGTCTGGTCGGGTCTTGTCATGTTAGGCTGCCCAAGGAAACACATTCGTATAACGGGTCGGGTCGATTCGTGTGATGGCGCCCAATTAGCTGGAAACGAGTTTGGGTTAGGTCAGGTCAGTTCATGCCGTAATGTAAGGGCACCTAAGGAAACACGTGGTTTGGGCGGGTTGGGTCGGGTCAGGTCGTGCTGTGTGAGGCCGCCCAAGGAAACGTATTCGGGCGTGTTGAGTTGGGTCTGGCCGGGTCATGTCGTGTGAGGCCACCCAAGGAAACACGTTCGTATGGGTTGGGTCGAGTTGGGTCTTGTCAAGTCATGTCGTGTGAGGCCGCCAAAGTAAACATGTTCGTACGGGTCAGGTCGAGTCATGTTATGGCACTCAAGGAAACGCATTCGGACGGGTCGGGTTGGGTCTGGTCGGGTCTTGTCGACATGTGAGGTTGCCCAAGGAAACACATTCATATGGGTTGGGTTGAGTCGCGCTCAAGGAAACGCGTTTGGGTGGGTCAGGTTGGGTCTGGTCGGGTCTTGTCATGTGAGGCTGTCCAATGAAACACATTCATATGGGTTGGGTTGAGTCGTGTGATGGCACTCAAGGAAACAAGTTCGAGCGGGTCGAGTTGGGTCTGGTGATCGGGTCTTGTTGTGTGAGGCCGGCCAAGGAAACACATTCGTACGGTTCGGGTTGAGTCATGTGAAGGTGCCCAATTAGCTGGAAATGAGTTCGAGTTAGGTCAGGTCGGTTCATGCCGTATTGTAAGGGAACCCAAGGAAACATGTTTGGGTAGGTCAGATCGGGTAGGGTCAGGTTAGGTCATGCCGTGTGAGGCCACCCAAGGAAACATGTTCGGGCAGGTCGAGTTGGGTCTGGTTGGGTCGTGCCGTGTGAGGCCGCCCAAGAAAATGCGTTCGGGTAGGTCGATTTGGGTTTGGTCGGGTCGTGTCATGTGAGGTCGCCCAAGGAAACATGTTCGTACAGGTCAGGTCGAGTTGGGTCTGGTCGGGTCGTGTCATGTGAGGCCGCCCAAGGAAACACGTTCATACAGGTCGAGTCGAGTCGTGTACTGATGGCGCTCAAGGAAACAAGTTCGGGAGGGTCGGGTTGGGTCTGGTCAGGTCATGTCGTGTGAGGCTGCCCAAGGAAACACATTCGTATGGGTCGGGTGGAGTCGTGTGATGGCGCCCAATTAGCTGGAAACGAGTTCGGGTTATAAGGTCAGGTCGGTTCGTGCCGTATTGTAAGGGCGCCCAAGGAAACACGCGGTTCAGGTCAAGTGAGTTGGTCGGGTCAGGTCGTGCCGTGTGAGTTCACCCAAGGAAACGCGTTCGGGCGTGTCGAGTTGAGTCTGGTCAGGTCCTATCGTGTGAGGCCACCCAAGGAAACATGTTCGTATGGGTCGGGTCGAGTTGGGTCTAGTCGAGTCGTGTCGTGTGAGGCTGCCTAAGGAAACACGTTCGTACGGGTCCGATCGAGTTGTGTGATGGTGCTCAAGGAAATGTGTTCAGGTGGGTTGGGTTGGTTTTGGTCGGGTCTTGTTGACGTGTGAGGCCGCCCAAGGAAACATGTTCGTACGAGTCGGGTCGAGTCGTGTACTGATGGTGCTCAAGGACATGCGTTCGGGTGGGTTGGGTTGGGTCTGGTCGGGTCTTGTCGTGTGAGGCCGCCCAAGGAAACACGTTCGTATGGGTCGGGTCAAGTCATGCAATGGTGCTTAAGGAAACGCATTCAGGTGGGTCGGGCTGGGTCTGGTCGAGTCTTGTCGTGTGAGGCTGCCCAAGGAAACACATTCGTAGTATGGGTCGGGTCGAGTCATGTGATGGCGCCCAATTAGCTAGAAACGAGTTCGATTTAGGTCAGGTCGGTTCGTGCTGTATTGTAAGGGCACCCAAGGAAACACGTTTAGGCAGGTCGGGTCGGGTCAGGTTGTGTCGTGTAAGGCCACCCAAGGAAACGTGTTCGAGTGTGTCGAGTTGGGTCTGGTCAGGTCATGTCGTGTGAGGCCGCCCAAGGAAACATGTTCGTATGGGTCGGGTCGAGTTGGGTCTGGTCGAGTCGTGTCATGTGAGGTTGTTGAAGGAAACATGTTCGTACGAGTCAGGTTAAGTCATGTACTGATGGCGCTCAAGGAAACGCGTTCAGGCGGGTCAGGTTGGGTCTGGTCGGGTCTTGTCATGTGAGGTTACCCAAGGAAACACATTCATATGGGTCGTGTGATGTCTCCCAAGGAAATGCATTCGGGTCGGATCAGGTCAGGTCGCGTTGTATCATGAGGGCACCCAAGGAAGCATGTTCGAGAGGGTCGGGTCAGGTTGGGTCATGTAAGGGTGCCCAAGGAACATGTATGACTGGGTCGAGTCGTTTTGGGCCGTGTCATGAGGGCACCCAGGGAAATTACGCGTTTGGGTGGGTTGAGTCGTGTCGTGTGAGGCCGCCCAAGGAAACACGTTCATACGGGTCAGGTCAAGTTATGTACTGATGGCACTCAAGGAAACACGTTCGGGCGGGTCGGGTTGGGTCTGGTTGGGTCTTGTCGTGTGAGGCCACCCAAGGAAACACATTCGTACGGTTCGGGTTGAGTCCTGTGATGGTGCCCAATTAGCTAGAAACAAGTTCATGTTAGGTCAGGTCGGTTCGTTCCATATTGTAAGGGCGCCCAAGGAAACACACAATTCAGGCGGGTCGGGTCGAGTCAGGTCGTTCAGGTCAAATCGAGGGAGGTCGTATAAAAAATGCTAAGTTGTGACTGCCCATGTACCTTGTGCATGTTCATGAAACCCATTTGTCGTTTTCTCCTTAATGCCTTCTACGTTCAGGCAGGTCTGGTCGAGTTGGGTCGTGTGATTTCGCCCAAGGAAATGCGTTCGAGTCGGGTCAGGTTGGGTCATGTTGTACCGTGAGAGCACCCAAGGAAACATGTTTGAGAAGGTCGAGTTAGGTTGGGTCATGTGAGGGCGCCCAAGGAACATTTCCGACTGAGTCGGGTCGGTCATGAGGGCGCCCAGGGAAATTACGCGTTCAGGTGGGTCGAGTCGAGTCGTGTGATGCCGCCCAGGGAAACGCGTTTAGGTTGGGTTAGGTCAGGTTGTGCCATATTGTGAGGGCACCCAAGGAAACATGTTCGGGCGAGTCGAGTCAGGTCCGATCTAGTCAGGTCGTTTCATGTCATGAGGCCGCTCAAGGAAACACGTTCAGGCGGGTCGGATGAGGTTGGGTTGGGTCGTGCGAGGGTGGTCATATAAAAAATGCTAAATTGTGACTGCCTTAAAATTCAGTGCCTCCTCATAAAATCCTCTCCTTGTATAATCGACCACCATTATAAACGTTTATACCACATTTGGTTTAGACATTTAGTAGGTAGCTGGTAGGGTGTCCCTATCTCCCATCTCCATATAGAGTAATTTGGTCACATATTCTTTCTTCTATGATACTAGTTCCTCTCTCTTAAGTCCTATCTCTTGTCCTTCTTCTCTCTCCCTTTCTCTCCTTATACCTCCCTCTCTCTTCCCCAATCTCCCTCTCTCTCTCTCTCTACCCTCCAATCCTCTCACTATATCCCTCTCTCTATCCTTCTTTCTGCCCCCCTTCCATATTTGTGTCACTATCTCCCTCTCTTACCCTTCTCTACCTCTCTCACTCCTCTCCCTCTCTCTCTCTCTCCATTCCTTCTCTCCCCTTGTCTTGCCACCTCTATCAATCTATGTCTTTATTATTCCTTCTCATATATATCTAGAGTTAATATATATCATGACATATTGGGAACTACGATTGGGTTAATTCCGCCTTGTTGGCAAGGTTTAAATGGTTAATCTTTGATAGACAAAATGTAGATCAAATATTTCATCAAAAAGAGGGAACCATAGCCTATCTTCTAGGCTATGCCTATCAGTCACTTGGCCTCTTCTTGCTCTCACATGAATCTAGTCTTGCTTGACTGGTACTGAAGAAGGTTTTGCATTATCAAATATTTGTTTGGGACAACTTTTAGTTGTTTCAACACTGCTACATTCTTCAAGCTTATCCTTTAAACCATCTTAGTCTTTTGTACTCTCTTCAAATTTGTAGTGCTTTCCATTCCTCTCAGTGCTTGGTCTGTTAAGGGACAAGGTCAACAACATTAGGATGTTTTTCCAATAAACAAGGGTATTTCTAGGACACAGTTAGGTGGAGCAAGAGTATAAGAGCCAAATTTCTCATGAATGTGGGACACTCGAACTTAAGATTTTCTGGAGTAGTCATGAGGTGCAGTATAGTTATTAAGACTTCATCAAATGGCCATTCTCTGGACTTAAATTTTGTGACAAAACTGTGGCTGAGTTTGAAACTGGAGATTGAACATACAATTGGTTTGATTGCAATAAAAAATTTCATCAATAAATGTAAAGCAATGGCTGTTGGGTGTGGAGCCTGATTATCTTGTTTAATTTGTATCACAGCATTGGACCCCTGTACCTTAAAAGGGGCGGCAACACCACCCGTAATTAATTTCTGCTATGGGGGGTCCAGGGGGGGCGGTAGTGCTTTTCAAAGCCACCCCCCTGGTGAGGGGTTTCAGGGGCAACACCCCCGAAGCTAAAAATAGATGTAAAATTGCCTTGTAAAAGTATAGTAATTTCTAGTCAATATGGGCCATTCATAGGCGGATGATCTGACGGTAGAAGTTATTTTTAGTTTAGGGTTTTTTGCCCTAGAAGGCAACCCCCTTGTATATATGAGGGTATTGTATTGCGGTTGTGTATTACGTGTGTATTCTTAGAGCGAGAAACAGATAGGGAGACTATGAGAGAGAACAGAGGATATTACAGCGGATCTGCTGTAGGTTTTGTCTCTTAAATTTTTGCTGGATAATAGAAAGGAAGGACTGGTTGTTCAGGGTGGATATAGCCCAAACTGGGTGAGCCACGTATATCTGTGTCTCTCTGGTTTTATGTGTTTTGTGTGCTTGTATTTTTCACATATTTTGTGTGTTGCATTTCTCCATAATATATAATTTTCTAGCAACTAGTATCAGATCCGAAGGTCTATTTGGCTGATAAACTTGCAGGAAAGAAGGGTTCCTGGTTCGAGTGGGAGAAATGGTAGAAGATGGTAAATTTAGGGTCGAGAAATTTAACAGCCAAAACTTCCCATTGTGGAAGATGCAGATGGAAGATTATCTGTATCAGAAAGATCTATACCTACCATTGAGCGCAAAAACAAAGAAGCCGACGGCCATGACAGACGTGGAATGGAACATTCTCAATAGAAAGGCACTCAGAACAGTACGGTTGTGCCTTGCGGCGTCAGTTGCCTTCAATATTTCGAAGGAAACAACAATAGAGGGTTTGATGCAGACGTTGGCGAAACTATATGAAAAACCCTCAGCCTCAAACAAGGTATTTCTTATGAAACGATTATTTAATATGAAGATTTTGGAAGGTGGATATGTTGCAGACCATTTAAATGATTTTAATACAGTTACCAGTCAGTTGATTTCTGTAGGGGTAAAATTTGATGATGAAGTTAGGGCTCTTTTATTTTTGTGCTCATTTCCAGAAAGCTGGAATGGTTTAGTTATGGCCATTAGTAACTCTGTCTCTGGATCTAGTACTTTAAAGTTTGATGATGTTGTCGGTGCTATCCTTAGCGAGGAAATGTGATGGAAAAGCTCTTGTGAGACATCGGGTAATGCTTTAAGTGCAGAGTCTAGGGGAAGAAGAATGGAAAGAGGAAAGAGCTTGGGTTATCATAGTAAATCAAGGAAAGGCAAATCCAAGTCCAGATCGGGGATAATGTGCTGGAAATGCGAAAAGAGAGGACACCTAAAGAAAGATTTTAGCTCTTGGAAGGGAAAAGAAGGAGATGCACAACAAGAAAACAATCATGAAGCAAATGTGGCAGGTGATGTGTTACAAGATGCTTTGATTCTTTCTTTCGAAAATGTTACTGATTCTTGGGTTGTAGATTCAGGGGATTCATTCCATGCCACACCTGATAAGAAATATTTTCATGACTATGTTCAAGGAGATTTTGGACAAGTTCGTTTGGGTGATGATAAACCTTGTAAAATTGTTGGAATGGGTAAAGTTCTTGTAAAACAACAGAATGGAAACCAATGGCTACTAAAGGAGGTAAGGCATGTTCCAGATCTGAAGAAAAATCTGATTTCAACAGGTCAGTTAGGTAGTGAAGGTTGTGTGACAACTTTCACAGATAAAACTTGGAAGGTCACCAAAGGAGCGTTGGTAATAGCAAAAGGTGAAAAGGTTCATACATTGTATTTATGCAATGGTATTTCTAACTCTGTTAATGCTTTAACTTCCAAAGGAGCAGATGCAGGATTATGGCATCATAGGCTTGGACACATGAGTAAGAAGGGAATGAAGATTCTTCACTCAAGAAATTTTTTTCCATGTTTGAAAAATGTTGATTTGGATTTCTGTGAAAATTGCATTTATGGAAAACAAAAGAGAGTCAGATTTCTTAGAGTTGGGAAAGAAAAGAAGAGCGAAAAATTGGAGCTTGTGCATACAGATGTATGGGGACCTGCTCAGGTATCATCTCTCAGTGGATCTCATTATTATGTTACTTTTATTGATGATGCAACTAGAAAAACATGGATTTATTGTATTCAGAATAAATCTGATGTATTTGATACTTTCAAGAAATGGAAAGCTTTGGTTGAGATTGAGACAGGAAAGAAGTTGAAGTGTCTCAGATCAGACAATGGAGGTGAATATTGCAGCAAAGAGTTTGATAGGTACTGTTCAGAGCATGGAATTCGTAGAGAGAAGACAGTTCCAAGAACACCACAAGAAAATGGTGTGTCAGAAATAATGAACAGAACAATCATGGAGCGTGCAAGGTGCATGAGATTGCATGCAGGATTTCCTTTACAATTTTGGGCAGATGCTGTAGATACTATTTTTTATCTAATAAACAAGGGGCCTTCAAGTTCCTTGGATGGTGGTATTCCAGAGGAAGCATGGACAGGTAAAAATGTAAACTACTCTTTTTTAAAGCCTTTTTGCTGTGAGGCCTTTGTTCATATTAATAAACAAAATATAAAAAACCTTGAGGCAAAATCAAAGAAATGTACCTTTATTGGATATGGTGTTAATGATTTTGGATATCGCTTATATGATTATGAAAATCACAAAATCATTAGGAGAAGAGATGTAATATTCAATGAAAATGTTTTGTATAAGAATCAGTTGCAGGAAAAGAAACAGGAAAAAGAAAGCAAGGAATACACGGTTCTTGATAAGATAACTGAAAAAGTAAAGGTGCCTGAAAATAATAACAATCAACAACCACAACAACAACAACCACCAGAACAACAACAGGCACACCTGACAGTGGTGTTAGAATATATACCAGGATAAGTAGACCCCCTGAACGATACTCTCCTTCATTATATTATTTATTGTTGATTGATTCTAGTGAACCCGAATGTTATGAAGAAGCAATGCAGGTTGAAAGTGGGAAGAAGTGGGAGCTAGCCATGGAAGAAGATATGGACTCCTTAATGCATAACCAGACTTGGGACTTAGTCAGGTTTCCTGTAGGTAAAAATGCATTGCAGAATAAATGAGTTTACAGGCTAAAGGAAGAAGATGGAGGAAAAAATAGGCGCAAAGGTAGACTTTTGGTGAAGGGGTTTGCATAGAAGAAAGGTATCGATTTTGATGAAATATTTTCTCCTGTTGTTAAAATGACTTCAATCAGAACTATTTTAAGTCTTGTAGCAGTAGAAGATTTACATCTTGAACAGTTAGATGTAAAGACAACATTTATCCATGGAGATCTGGAGGAAGAGATCTATATGGAGCAACTAGAAGGATATGAGGTCAAAGGGAAAGAAAAATTAGTGTGCAGGCTAAAGAAGATCTTGTATAGCTTAAAACAGGCTCCAAGGGAGTGGTATCTAAAATTTGACAAGTTTATGTCTGAACAAGGTTATACTAGATGTCACTCTGATCATTGTGTTTATCTGAAAAGGCAAAATGATGGTAGCTATATTATATTGTTATTGTATGTAGATGACATGCTTGTTGTAGGGTCTAACATGCAGGAAATAAATGTGCTCAAAAGAAAATTGGCAAATCCATTTGCAATGAAGGATTTGGGAGCTGCAAAAAAAATTCTTGGTATGAGGATAGCTAGAGACAGGAAAAACCGCAAATTAACACTGTCTCAGAATGAGTACATAGAAATGGTGTTGAAAAGATTTAATATGCAGAATGAAAAACTAGTTAGTACACCTTTTGCTATCCATTTCAAACTTAGTAAGGAGATGTGCCCGAAGACGCAAGAAGGCATGGATTAAATGTCTAAAGTTCCATATGCATTAACAATTGGAAGCTTAATGTATGCAATGGTCTGCACAAGGCCTGATATTGCACATGCAGTGGGAGTTGTAAGCATGTACATGAATAATCCAGGAAAAGAACATTGGATGGAAGTAAAAAGGATTCTCAGATATTTGAGAGGTACCACAAATCAAGCATTGTGCTTTGGTGGTTCAATCATTGCTCTACAAGGATATGTTGATGCAGATATGGCAGGTGACAGAGATAACAGGAGGAGCACTACATGATATGTATTTATTGTAGGTGGAACAACTATCAGTTGGGTTTCAAAAATCCAAAGTGTTGTTGCACTTTCAACAACAGAAGCAGAGTATGTTGTTGCTACAGAGGCTAGTAAAGAAATAATTTGGTTACAAAGGTTTATGGATGAATTGGGTAAGAAGCATGATATGGGCACGTTATACAGTGATAGCCAAAGTGCCATTCATCTTGCAAAGAACTCAGCATTTCATTCCAGGACTAAACACATACATCTCAAATACCATTTCATACGGTCAGTATTGGAAGATGGAGAATTGAAGCTGGAAAAGATACACACTAGCCAAAATCCTGCAGATATGCTAACAAAAGTTGTAACCAGGGAGAAACTAAGAATGTGCTTAGTTTCAATCGGTCTTCAAGGATGAAGATGAAGATGAGGAACAGTCAGGTCCAAAGAGGAGTCATTGTCCAGCAAATGAAGCAGCAGTGGAGTTGCTACAATCAGTCTCCAAGTGGGAGATTTTTGGGTGTGGAGCCTGATTATCTTGTTTACTTTGTATCACAGCATTGGACCCCTGTACCTTAAAAGGGGTGGAAATGCCGCCCGTAATTAATCGCTTCCGTGGGGGGTCCAGGGGGGGTAGAAACGCTTTTTGGAGCCCCCCCCTGGCGGGGGGTTTCGAGGGCAGCGCCCCCGAAGCTAAAAACAGATGTAAAATTGCCTTGTAAAAGTATAGTAATTTCTATTCAATCTAGGCCGTTCATAGGCGAATGATCTGACGGTAGAAGTTATGTTTAGTTTAGGGTTTTTTTCCCTAGAATCCAACCCCCTTGTATATATGAGTGTATTGTATTGCGGCTATGTATTACGTGTGTATTCTCAGAGTGAGAAACAGATAGGGAGACTGTGAGAGAGAACATAGGATATTACAGCAGATCTTTTGTAGGTTTTGTCTCTTCAATTTTTGCTGGATAATAGAAAGGAAAGATTGGCTGTTCGGGGTGGACGTAGCCCAAACTGGGTGAACCACGTATATCTATGTCTCTCTGGTTTTATGTGTTTTGTGTGCTTGTATTTTTCACATATTTTATGTGTTGCATTGCTCCATAATATATAATTTTCTAAAAATGGCTAACAAATACTATAAATTAATAAAGAAAGAATACATGGCAACAAGCAACAATACTTACAAAATTGTTACATTGAGACGCAAATAATAAGTAACTATTGTGCACAGACAGAGACCAATGAAACTATCATCTTAACCCCTAACCCCTTAAACACTAATTCCCAACCCCTAACCCATTTAACCCCCTAAACCTATAAACCCCTAACCCATTTAACCCCTAAACCATAAACCTCTAAACCTTTAACCCCTAACCCCTAAACCCTTAACCCCTAACCCCTAAACCCTTAACCCCTAACCCATTTAACCCCCTAAACCCCTAGTAAACCCCTAACTCATTTAACCCCATAAACCCTAAACCTATAAAACCTTAACCCCTAACCCCTTAAACCCTAAACCATTAAACCCTTAACCCTAACCCCTTAAACCCTAATTCCTGACCCCTAACCCTACTAACCCCCTAAAACCTAACCCCATTAGCCCCTAACTTCTAACCCCTAAAATCCTTAACTGCTAAATCCCCTAACCCCCTAAAATCCTAACCCATTTAACCCCCTAAACTCTAAACCTATAATCCCTTAATCCTTAACCCATTTAACCCCCTAAACCTCTAAACCCCTAACCCATTTAACCCCTAAACCATAAACCTCTAAACCCTTAACCCCTAACCCCTAGCTAAAATCCTTAACTGTTAAATCCCCTAAGCCCCTAAACCTCTAAATGCCTAACCCATTTAACCCCCTAAACCATAAACCTCTAACCCTTAACCCCTAACCCCTTAAACACTAATTCCCAACCCCCAACCCATTTAACCCCCTAAACCCCTAAAACCCTAACCCATTTAACCCCATAAACCCTAGCCCCTAACCCCTAACCCCTAACCCCTAACCCCCAATCCCCTAAGCCTTCCAAATTAGAATTAGCTTTGAAGAAGTAATTGTTTTCTTACTTCCATCTAATTCACTATATACTCAGATCATGAATGTGAGAAGGTTGTTTTCAAATTATATTATTATAGTATCAACAGTGTAATTATTTCTGTGTAGTTATATCTTTTTAGTCAAAAACCTCATCTTCAGAAATAATTTCTTATCATTTTCAAAATTGACTGCTTCATTGAGCACAACATGCAGCTTATCTAATACTTTATTGAAGCTAAGAGCTCCATCTTTGGGGCAAGCTTCTTTTCGGGCGCTAACTCCACTATGTGTGGGGTTAATTAACCCTATGCCTACAATGTTTACTTTTTGCATATCAGATTGTGTCGGGGTAGATAACTCGTAGACATATCACATAGGCCCCATTCACTTACGAAGGTTCCCCAAACTCTGCCCCCAATTTGGTTGATCTTTCTCAGCTTGAAATTTTTTAATTTTCATTCATGATTTATTTTCCTCTCGCTCGAATGAAAAATGAAGATGAATTTCATCTTTTTCCTCCATAATTTCCACATTTGACATCTATTGTAGCTATTCATCTATGATCATCTGGAATCACCACAAGTTGTACTTTTTTTTTGCAATGAATTCTTGATGTTGATCTCAACGAGATTTATCCTCGTCAAAAAACATATCCTGGTTGTAAGCATGGTTGTGGTATGTTGATTTTCAGACGAAAAATACAACTTGTAGCCCTTGATCTGCTAGGGTCCAGTTACCTTGATATTAACGGTGGTGTATTCATACTCCTTCTGAATAACAAATAAAGGGTCAAGGAAATTGACCAATATGTTGTCAAGTTTTATCTTATCCATCTCTGGGGTACGCTGCTTTTCGGGCTAACTCCACTGCTTTTGATCTCAATTTTTCCAATTTCTTCCTTCTCTCATATGATACCTGAGCCTTTGCCTTTCTCTTCCCTTCTAATTCCGTAATAGTGTCATAGTGATGCCAGCCAACTTCTTTGGAAATCCTTCCTAGCAGACAATACTTGTGACCTGGCACCTAAATCCCCTAACTCCTAACCCCCAATCCCTAAACCCTTAACCACTAAATAATTATGATCTCCCTAACCCCAATCCCTAATCCCTTAACAACTACTAAATCATTATTCCCCTAACCCCTAAATGTACCTAGATCCCCCAACCCCTAAGCCCCCAATCCCTAACCCCTTAACCTTCACTAACTCATTATTCTAGTCCTAACCCCTAACCGCTAAACCCTAAACCTCTAACCCCTAATCTCTTATTCATCGAACCCCTAAGCCCCTAAAAACTATGCCATGAAACCCCTCCAAAAAATTCTTAAATGATGGGACGTCCTATTCAATATGCGTGAAGCTAGTCATGGAATGTGACAAGTCATCCAAGATACATCCAAATATTTGATTTGTGCCTTGGGGAATGTGAAATAACGGGTAAGATACAATCACTGGTGAGAAAATCATTGGTTCGAAACTATGTGGGAAAAATTCCAGTCAAGCTAAGGGATGGTGTGGCCTAGGTTGGATACGATCCCTAGGTGATTTTGACAGCTTAAAAGCCCTTGGATCATGGCTACTAAAATCACATGTAGGCATGCAACTCATCTCAAAACTCACATTACCTAACAAAATAAAAGTAATGGATTAATGTACAACTTATTTAT
Source organism: Pinus albicaulis (assembly GCA_034641835.2). Classification (NCBI taxonomy): domain Eukaryota; kingdom Viridiplantae; phylum Streptophyta; class Pinopsida; order Pinales; family Pinaceae; genus Pinus; species Pinus albicaulis. The sequence continues at coordinate 542,034,814 of CM076576.1, read as the reverse complement.
TTCCTGGGCATATGTCTAGGTATGTTGACATAAATTATTTACTTATTCATTAGGAATAACATATAACGGTTCAATATATGGAACATTAGAATTTTAAATATGAATATTTGTATTTCAAAAGTTTGCATAGGATTAGAATATGCAATGAAAAATTTGTGTGACATATCATTATGTATATTATTATTATCATTCATACAATACAAGCCTCCTAGAGCCAAAATTGTTGACATGGTTGAATGACCATAGGAAATGAGTGGATGTTCTCCCCAATGAAAGTTCTCATTTTATGTATGGAAACATACAAATAACCTACATACTTTAGAAAATAAATTTCTACTTCCTTAACTTTTCATTTTTGTGTACAATTTAGAATTGATTAGATATAATCTTATAAATAAAATACAATGGAGAAAATTAAAACCCCTTAGCATTCTTCTTCACAAGGGTGTTTGATTTGAACATTGCTCCTAATCAAGAAACTAGGATATGATTTTTTTCTTAAAGGTCTAATTTAAAAAGTAGATTGATTTTAGAATTAGGACTATGTGAAACAAAATTTTAGATTTTATATCTATTCAATTTTTTTTTCTCGCTAAGCTTGTTCCACCTATTCAAATTTTCTTAATCGACCTATACAAATTTTTTTTCCCACTCTGCTTGTTTGACCTTTATGCCTTCTTTCCCATGATTCCATTCTTCCCTATGATGCTTTATTTTTTCTAGATTCTTGCAGAAGCATGGGCGCTCTGAAACCCTAAAGCGGCCACAGTCCATTAATGGCTCGAAAGCCATAGTAGTTGGTGGAGATATTTCGAGTTTTGCCAATGTTCAGAAATATTTGGGAGATCTGAAGAGAAATTGATCGTGGAAGAATGCTCTCTTCTTCTGGAAGAATTAGTTTGGTATTTCCCTTGTTTTACCCCATTCAAATTTTCTATTTTTTCTTCTACACTATCTTGGTTATGAGATATAGATGGTTGGAGGTCTGAATTTCTACACTCTATCTTTTGTGGGTCTGTTCAAATTATAGGGATATGGATTATTCTCCTTTGAACTAACCCAATAAAATTTGAGGCTGTAGGCAAATTGAGGGCGAATTGTAGAATATAGTGAGGAACAGAACACAACAAAAGGGTTTTAAATTATTGTGGCACTTCAATGGCCAGTGCAGTAGCAGGACAATGTGGTTCAACCCTAATAAGTAGGAGAGGGGGATTTCTCTTGTCTTCTTCAAGCTCCACCTATATCAATGGAGGCATGAAACTTGAGTTGCGAGTCCCTCTACCAATGCAGGGTTCTGCTATGACCAGAGCGCCCCAACTAATTCTAGCCATGGCACCCAAAAATAAGGTACTCTTGTTATCCTCCAAAGTTGGCTTAGATTGGCTTAGATTTTTATGTCTAGTGTCATTTTGTGCATTTGGTGTAACAATACGCCCCCTCTCTCTCTCTTTTCTAATGGAAATCTCATGGAGAAACATCCAGGTTCTTCCCTGGATTTCACATATGGTACTCAGTGTAAATCTGTTGTCATTGATTGTCGTGTCTGTCCCTGTTAGGTCATCTATTTAGTCACTTACCAGAGGCAGCAAGCCTAAGGCATTGACCCTGAGACCTCATACATAAAACTAAAATCACCACTCAAACTACTTGAATTACCCCATTTAAACATTTCATCTGACTAATAAGAACTTAAGCAAGCTCGTTGAGTTTTTAAATGTTTGGAACTATCTCATCTAATCCTTAAGCACTTAAGCAAGAGTTAGATTTCTTATACCTTGCCAATCTTAACCGACCAATGAAGGGAAATCTTATCAAAAGCAGGATTGGAGGAGAAGGATAACAACTCTTCCTCTTAACCACCCAGGGTGGACCCAATTGACATCTCTATATACTTCAATGATAAAACCTTATGCTCAATGGGTGTTCACAGTTGAGGTTTGTGTTTATGTTGTTTGGCGGGTTATGTGTCTGTCTATCAACACACAATTAACTTATATAGATAATCCAAAAAGCTTGGTATAACTCTAGGGTCAATATAATCAAATTTCTATTTGATTATATTTGTGGTTGTAAAATCCTAATGGCATGTATGTTTTGAAAACAAGATCTACTGAATTTGCTTAAGAATCACATGTAGGCCCAAACTGCTATAAATCCAGATGCATTGTTTTTCAAATTTTCACTATAAATTTTCAATAGAACCCAGCATCAGGTTCTATTGGAATTTTCCCGATAAATGTGAGAACCTCTTTCATGTGCCCAGCTCGACAAAGAAGATCAACTGTGCAAGCACAGTGTTCCAGGGTACTTACATCTGCAACATAACCATACTAATACTCTGACCACAATTCTTTGACATAATAGACAAACTATACATCTACAACATAACCATACTAATAAAACCCTGCCTCTGACCACAATTCTTTGACACAAAGATTATACACCAACAACAATAATACTTCAGGTTATTAATAGCATCAAACCCTATGCAACAAATCCTTGACTCAATACGTTTGTGATATTTTACACCAACAGTATACATAGATAAGCTTGAATTTTCATAACCACTAGTTACATCATGCTTTCTCAGTCCTTTGTCATACAACTCATTCTTTGCTTCACAGGGCATATATTATGGTAGTGAGATTCTTATTGATAGTCTCTCTCAGCCATACTAGAAAAAACCTTGACCAAACTTTAGACACATATTCAAAAACATGATAAAGAACTCATGATAATACATGTAGATCCTCATACAATATCATGCCATATGTTCTTTGCTTCAGTCCATTGCGTTTATGCTAAAACACCATAGTTAATGTACTAGTCATAAGTACAACTGGATTTTCAAGGCACAAGTTTACAATCCTCAGATTGCAACAATGTCAACTCATTTTTTGTGTGGGTTTGGTGGATTGAGGATGTAAGTTAATTGGAAAGAATTCAATTTCACAAAAACATCCAAACTCAACTAGCTTTACACAATTTTGGTGATAAACATTACTTTAGATCAATTGATACTGGTTACAATTGATACTAGTTTTTGTGTGGGTTTTGTAGAATGAGGATGAAAATTAATTTTAAAAAATTCAATTTCACAAAAACATCCAAACTTAACTATCCTCACACAATCTTGGTGATAAAGATCACTGTAGATCAATTGATACTGGTTTTTGTGTGAGTTTGGTAGATTAAAAATGGAAGTTAATTTGAAAGAATTCAATTCCGCAAAAACATCCAAACTCAACTAACCTCTCACACAATCCTGGTAATAAACATCATTATAAATCAATTGATACTTATATACTTCAATCGTTACTTTATATTACTTATTGATACTTATATACTTCAATTGGTACTTTATATTACTTCATCCATTCAATATAAGAAAAAAAAAACTTTGTAATTCTGCATCCATTCAATGTAAGGAAAAAAACTCTGTAATTCTATGGTTGCCATTATTGAGATTGCCTTCTGGTTTTTTTAATGTGAATTAGGCCTTAGAAGTGACATATGAACATGGAGAGTGTACCCTTCCAAGCAGCCCTGCACTAGCCCTGGGGACTGTTGTAGCAATAGCGCTTCTGCTCGCACAATTGTCATCCAATGTGATGGGAGGTTGCGTATGTTGTTGTACCAAAAATGTGAACAAAGTTCCCTCTCGGAACATATCCATAGCCACACTTAGTTTGTTCATGTCGTGGTAGGCATGTTGTATTTATATTGAAAATAATTTTTCCGTATGATTTTCAAAAAATTTCTGTAATGATTAGGAAGTGTTCAGGTGAATTTGAATATGGGAATGGTAGATGGATTGGTTTTTATAATTTTTATTCGTATGTTTTGTTTTTCATTTTATAGTCGATTTCTATTGTTACTGTCAATGTTTTGTCTTGTATTTCACTCTGATCCACTCTGATTTTCCTGCTCTGACAGATTTTTTGTTTAGCCTGATGCGGAGGGAGTACTACGACCTAGAAAAGTTAGATTTTTGTTTAGCTTAACGTGGATGCAGTACTACGACTCAAAAAAGCTAGATTTTTTTTAGCCTAATGTGGAGGGAGTACTCCGACTCTAGGGATATCATCATTTTAACACTGTGGAATATTGATTAAATGAAGTATGAAGACTTCCAAAAATGAATAACCATCAAACTATCCCTTGTCCTCTGGAAATTGGATATGTTAGAACAGTTGAGTCAATTAAAATGGTCACTATGCGTTTTCGAAAAAATAAAGATGACCAGACTCAGTCCATCAAGTTCTAGGTAGAAGGAAGAAAAATCAAACAAAAAGAGTTTCTAGCACTATAAAATCCCCCCTCTTCTAGCTTTCATGAAACGACAAGTTTCGAGCTGCAATGAGGGTTTGAGATTTGAACTTTCAGTATGGATTTTAAATCGGTGGTAATGGCTAAAGCATACTTATGGTCTTCTTGGTTGCAAACAATGTTTTTTATTTTTAAATTCTCTATGCGTGAAAAAATTACAAGCCGTTTCTAACAGAGAAATTATCTGCAGACTACATTCAATTTGGTTGTTGCTATTATGCTGTTGTTAATGCTAGACTCAGGTTGGGCTACTCAAAAAAAGGTGTCAGGAAAAACTTATTCAAGCGCTTCTTAGATCTTCAATGTCATGATATTTCGAGACAATATATTCTGCTTAACCCAAGTGTTATATTCGAGATAAATGCAGTGCACCTAAAATGGAATATGTTCTTTGATATCTGTTTCCACAAAATTTCAAGGCCGCATCATGCTAGTAAAATTTGGGATTGCACATTTGGGATTCAAATTTGGGATTGTACATTTGGGAATTTTCAATGAGCATAAGTTCAACCAGATTTTCTGGGAAAAGTCTATGGCAGATTCTCTAAGAATCTGACTCTGAGGAGAGGGGCTAATTCTGAACGTTAAATGTTGAATCTGTAATAAAAGCTCAAAGATGCCCCTCAAATCTACGAATCTGCAATCTACATTAGTTTAAGTCAATTGCAAAATTGATGGAAATATGATGTCGGGGAGAGAGGTCAATTCTCAACGTTAAATTTTGAGTCTATAATATAAACATGAAGATGCCCATAAATTCTGAGAATCTGAAATCCACAAGAATCCTCTCCTAATATTGGACTCCATTATTCTAAAAATATAAGTAAATACACGATGTGCCCATGCTGTGCATGATACATTATTCAAGATAAATGTTGTGCACCGAAAAGAGAATCTGTTCTATGGAATTTGAACTACATAAAAAGAATCAACATCCAAAAATAGGAGGTCGAGGGTATATTTATTTATTTTTTACATATTTTTATCAAAGCGTCGGAAGACCGACGCTTTAGACGTCGGAAGAGCGACGTTTCATAGGCGTCGGAAGAAATTTGCATCGGAAAGAGCGACCTTTCTTTTTTAAAAAATATTTTTACTTTTACGTTGGAAAAGTGATGTTTCATAAGCATCGGAAGAGAGACGCTTTAAACGTCGAAAGACATGTCGTCAAAATTGCGATAGTCATGTGAAAAATTGATAAACGTCGGAAGACTGATGCTTTAAACGTCGGAAGACATATCATCGAAATTGCGACAGTAGTGTGAAAAATTGATAAACGTTGGAAGACCGACTCTTTGAAAAACCTGATAAGCGTCGGAAGACCGACAGTTTGGAAAAATGTCGGAAGAGTGACAGTTTGGAAAACATCGAAAGAGCGATGGTTTGGACAACGTCGGAAGAGCGACAGTTTGGAGAACGTCGGAAGAGCGACGATTTAAAAAACATCTGAAGAGTGACAGTTTGGAAAATGTCGGAAATAGTGTCGCTATGCCGACACTTTATTGAAGTGTCGGAATTGCGACTCTAAGGCTAACCATGTTTTGTCCGGCCTTAAACTATCGCTCTTGCAAAGACGATGTGTCGGAATAGTGACAAAATGGTCGTCATAAATTGGGCCAAATTTCCTAATGTAGCAATGTCGCCTTTTGGAGATGGAGGTGGAGGTGGAGTGGATGGCATGTTAGAGTGAAGCGAAGTAGGGAGTGGTGTGGATGGGATCTAAACTAAGTCCAAAAACCCAAGAATATCTTGATTCTTCAATCCCTCTTCTTCTAACTGTGTAGATTCACTAGAGTTACTTACTTCAGACTCCTCATCACTGTCAGATTTACCCTTGAGAGGGCTATAAGCAAAACCCTCTTCTAGATATACTCTGTAAGTTCTTATGTTGCACATAGTTGGGCCTCTTCAGGACATTCACTTAATGTGGCTGCGCATAGTACCCTTTTCACATAAAATCATTTTAATCCATAATTTCAATGAGCACAGAAACTTACCTCTAGGGCCTTTGAAAATCTTCTTTCAGCTTCACAATATCATACAAAAGTATCAATAGCAAATTCAGTCACAAACCCACTTAGAACACTATCAATCCAATAATCTACTGCGCAGGTAATTTTATTGATAGATTTATCCAACTGTTGAGCCAGCTTAGGAGTCCACCTTGTAATCGCATCATCCTTTTTACAGGTCTAAAATTCATTCAACCAAGATAACCACTCGTGTAACTTAGTCACAAAGGAAGCAAAGAAAATTTCATGGACCTCTGTGTATATATACCTTTGCTCCCAATCCTTAGCAGATAATTTAGGGTTTCAGTTTTCTTGGATTACGAATTCACGCACCTTCTTGTCAAGCCAATCTTGCAATTCATTCTATTTTGGATGCCACAACATCAAATCTCCCTCAAAATGATCATTGTCCCAGAAATGGAACCATTTTTTGGCTTAAGGGGTCCTGACCCAGGTTTGAAGTAATTGCACAACCAAAAAAACCATCCAACTATTGGCCCTTTAGGCAATGATCTGCTTGCACAGACCAAAGTCTCACCTGAAGCAATATGGGATGGTGTTGTAACCAAGTTTCCACACCCTAAGGGAGAATTTGATGTGTGGTTTACCCTTACTTATTGCTTATCTGTCTACGTAGAACTTCCCAAGAAACCAGGTCTAAGCGCGGATAACACCCTTAACAAATATGCATTAACAGATAGGTATAATAGATTATATTTCAATCAGATATTAACCCTTTCACATTCATAGATCACTACAGAATTAACCCTTACTTCAATATAAACTTGCACAGAATGTATCACTATACTCAATTTAAATCTAACAGTTAAAGTGGAATAATACTTGCGTACAATTGCAATCCAATTCGACTTACCATTTGTTGAAATAAATATGCATCCAATAGCACAGATATAGATCTAGAATTGCAGTAAGAAACATATAACTCACATAACAAATATAATACAACCAAAAAAATCACACAAATTTTTGAGTTCACCAAAAATTCTTCTTTATTAATAGATCTACAATTCAGTATAATACCTTCCCATCTACACAATAGTAGAGTCTGTGCACACAACTCAGGACTAGGTCTCCATGCACATAGCCAACAGGAGCCTTTCTAACCATACAAACCAACCAAAACTTAGATCGAAACACAAAACATAAACATAACATCCATTCATCGACATCTCTTACTCGACTCGACTCTTACATATTTATATCTTTCCAAACGTGCACATACCATTGTATCAAACCATGGTTTGAGACTCATGGTTTTCCCTTTTACCTGTTACAATGATTAAGGGACTTTGACCCACCCTAAAGCCCCTTGACATCTATGCACAACGTGTACAAACAAAATCTTAACAAAAAATACTCAAATATCTTTGCCTCAGGGGATCCTACTCCAATAGATGGTATGCATAACTCTTTTCCTTGTCTTTTGTTGCCTTTAGATTCTTCTTTATAACGTGCATTTCCTGCTCCATTAATGAAAACATGTCTAGTCCAATAAGTACCATGTTCACTGGATCACTCCAGATTATGGGAGTATTACAACTCTGCCCATATAGTGCCTCAAAAGGACTCATCCTCAATGAATCCTGATAATCATTTTTGTATGTAAACTCAAAAAAATGGAAGGTACTCCTCCCATTTCCTTTGTTGATGGATCGAATACATCCTCAACATGTCCTCCATGATCCTATTGATCCTCTCTATCTTTCCATATATCTGTGGATGATAGGTTGTAGTGAAGACCAAATATGTCCCCAATCTTGCAAACAACTCCTTCCAAAACTTGGAATTGAACTTGGAATCCTTGTCTGACACAATTTTTTTCGGAACATCATGTAATCCCATAGTATCCCTGATGAATACTTGTGCTACATCACTAGCTAAATACATAGTCTTCACTAGAATTAAGTGTGCTACCTTAGTCAAATTGTCCACCACAACCATGAGGGAATCATGTTGTCTATATGTCCTGGGAAATCCTGTAATTAAATCCATGGAAATGACGTCCCATTTCCACTTTGGAATCACAATCGACTGTAGAAATCCACCTAGATGTTTACACTCTGACTTTACCTATTGACATTCCAAACATCTAGTCACAAACTCTTCCACGTCCTTTTTCATATTCATCCAATAATAAAACCTCTTCACTATTGTCAATGTCTTTTGATAACCTGGGAGACATGAATATGGTTTCACATGAAATTATCTCAAGATAAGCTTCTTGAGCTCACTAATAACTGGCACATTTATCATGTCCCTAAATCTCATCAAGCCATCCACTAAGAAACACATCCTGAGCACCTATACCTATACATGTGCCACTATTTGTACCTGTACCCTATTGTAACATGTGCATGAGCCCTCTGTACTTGTCACCCTGTTGTCCTACCTATAAAATTTGAAAATGTAAGTCTATCCAATAGGAAATCATACACTATCATATTTGGCCAAATTTCTGACGGCCAAAATGTCTCTTTTTCGACACATAGGCGCCCCAAGAGCGACACTTTGAGGTGGGGAAAAATGTGGTTATCCATTACGTTGCAATTCCGACACTTCAATAAAGTGTCGAAAGAGCGGCACATTTTCTGCAAAGTGTCGGAAGAGTGACGTTCGTAAAGTGTCGAAAGAGAAACGTTAGACAAAACATCCCTCTACTGACGTTAGACAAAACGTCGCTCTACTGACGTTAGACAAAACTTCGCTCTACTGACATTAGACAAAGCGTCACTCTATCAACGTTAGATAAAGTGTCGCTCTAGTGATAGTTGGAAATGTCACATTACCGACGCTCTTCGGTTGAAAATAAATTTAAAAAAATAGCCACATGTTGCTATACCGATGGGTCATAATGCCGCTCTTCCGACGGAAGGGAATTTAAAAAAACTAAATGTCGCTCTTCCGATGGCAACAAATTAAAAAAAAAAATACGTGTCGCTCTTCCGACGAAAACGAAGCGTTGCTCTTCCGACGGAAACAAAAAAACATTTAAAAATAAATTAGTTAAATAAATCCCGCTCTCGCACATGAACCCTCTATAGCACATAAACTAGAATGGTAGAAGACCATTTAAGATAATTGATGTGGAATTTTTATGGCTTGGCATCTACATTATTTTAACAATGGGTTCAGTAACTCTTGGTTTAGCTCAGTGTTTGACATTTTCAGTGGGAAACCCCAGTTCTCTCCTTTGGCCTCTAGGAATCCTCCTTCACCATTTTAGGATTTCAAGGAGAACCTCCTTTGGTTTTCAAGGAAAACAATCTTCAGCTGACAAGCAGAGTGGTTTCAGTTTCTGCCTTTGGTATTCTGGCATGTTCCCTATCCACTTGGGCATCATCCTCATGAGTTTCACATCTGGCTGCCTACTCTCTGCCTGCATTTTGTAGTATGTAAGCATGATTCAAAGTCTATTTTTTATACATGTATTCTGGTAATGGGGGTACCCCATTTCTATTTTGGTTCATTCCAGTGCACCTTCATCTCTAAGATGGGCCCTAAAGCATCATGAGGATACACTGTATAAACACGACAGCTCAGTTCATTCGCTTTAGGATAAAATGATTGATCAGGGATCTATTCTTGGATCCTATGTGGAATTCATTATGGGTACCTTGCTACAACAAAAGAACATTTCAGCTCTTGAAGCACATTTTCTAGAATTTACACCTACCAGTTTGGAAGGCTCATGAAGTATCTACAGCATATCCACACCCTCAGCTATATGTTGGACTGCACTGTCTTTTTGGCTTGTAAACTGAAGAAAAACACTAATATTGATATACTTTTTTGCTGTGAGCTCTGTTGCGGCCTTTATTGATACAAATCATCCAATTATGGTTTAAAAAAAACAATGAATTGAAAAGGATAGAGAAGTATGTCATGAGAAATATCATAAAACATAAATCAAGAGTAGAAATATTAACTAAAAAATAGTAGTTCATAAAACACCAAATATAAAACAATAATTAGAATCTTATTTGAATTCTTTTTCTTACTCAGGAACATCTCCATATTTGAGTTATAGCCCGAAGTTCTACGATGTACTGAACAAGATAAGGGAAGTATATACCATAAGAAAGCTTCAAAGACAATATAAGATTTGATAAACATAATTTCATTGATGTCCAACAAATGGCCACAGAAGTAGACTAGTGGGTCTAAAATGTACAACAAGTTGAATTACAATGTGGGAGTGCCTAAGCAATTCCCAGGTCACTGAAAGCAAAATGATTAAAAACTAAGTGTAGCAAAGAGCTATAAACTATCCGTCTAGGAAAAGGACATAATATATTGTAACTACAGTGATACAATAAGAACGCTAGCAACCAGATATTTTGGTTCTCATCACGTGTGTGAGAGAGAGAGACAGAGAGACAGAGAGAGAATGTGTGTGTCTCTATCAAATCTGCAGTTTCTCATGCCCAAGGGGGAGGGAATGAACCAAAAACCAAATAATAATAAAAATAAACAAATTTTGACACAATTCAAAATAATTACTGAAATAAACAGTAACCCATGAAATAGAAAATATACAATAATAATCAGCTAGCTGAGTTTTTATTCTCACTTGGGAACAATCTCCACATTGGGGTCTAGTCCACGGTTTTCCAACCTGTACAAAACCAAATAATACTAAAATGGTAAGATATTTTTATCCTGTCAGGCCTATGCATTTCTCTTCTTGCATCTTATATCTCATTAAACGTGTGGAAATAAATAGAGAAAAAATTGACACATACCCCTTGAATATCTCCAACATAAATTCGATCACCATATGTGTGAATAGACACAATCATATTGGGAAAGAGCTTATTCTCACATTTCGACATAAATTTCTTTTTTCCCAAGTCATATATTCTCAGAACCTGTCCAATCCCAACTAATAAGTGGCCTTGAAATTGAAATAATCCAAGAGGTATTCCATCAACTAATTTTTTATGCAAAAGCTCCAGTGATTTGCCATCATCCACAGATCTATAAATATGAATAAAACCTCCTGAACAAAGCTTCTTTGGCCAAAATTCTAAAACCTTTGCAGTTCCAATGGCCACAAGTGTTCCCAATTATTTATCATGAAAAGTATCAGAGAAAATGCTAAATATGGCTTCATTATCCTGCAGTGCCAAGAGGCATGTAGTTTCACCAGTTTTGGGATCTAGAACTCTAACACAAGATGCCCACTTCTTTGACTCTGCTTTTGAATAACCATACTTCTCATCAGGAAGAGGATCCTCCTCCTCTTCATCATCGCCATTATGCTTTTCTACTTCCATGTTCCCACTCTCCCCTAAACCAGCAGCTTCTAAGCATTATTTCTTTGCAGCTTCACGCTCTTCTACAGTGAATGCACCCTAATCGCTTTCAATAACAATCAATGATTTTTGATTTGGATGAAAAATTAACTTTCTCGGCATATATCTAAGAGGCATAACAGTCTGATTGAATGTTTCTCCCAACCTTTCAATCGTAAAAACCCTAAGTGCATCCCTAACAACTGCAACCACACCTTCAGCAATTAAGATAGATGAGCACCACAATTTGCAGCTTATAAATTGCCGACATCATAGATACATATATGATATGAATCTAAATTTATGGAAGAGGATAACTTATGGAAGAGGATCCTACATTCTTTGTTTTCTTAATATTGTCACCATATTAAGAACGATTCGATCAAATTTTTCCATCGTACTTACGTGTTACTATATGCATCAATACTTGCTAAAAAAATAAAGATAGATTAAAGATGTTTCCATCACTGGAACATGTAACTAACCTTCATCTTTGGATTATTTGTAACTTTAATCTGCTTCTGTTCCTGGAAATATTTGTTATTACCACCAAAAGAGAACTTTGGACTCAAAAAATTGCAAGAATCCCATAGCTTTCAAGGTCAAAAATTGAGAACAATGCTACATTCACTTATCTACAAATTCAGTGAATTTTTAGACCTCATACTAACTGCAATATTGGAAAATATCACACCTTAGCAGCTTTCAAATTTTTTGAGACTCTACTATCCTTGGGTATTTTGAAGGTCACACCATTGCATTCAAATTCTAGGAATGGATTGTGCGCATCTTGATATTCCTGCATGCCAAGGTCAAGACAAATTTATGCCACATTTATTTTTAAGAAAATTCTGTCTATATTACACACACAGTGATCCCAAAATTGTCAGACGCTTTGATTTTGAAAAAAAATATAGTTGAAAATGTGAAAAATAGATTGGATCCTAGAGGGGAACATGACTCCTGATCATTGAGATTAATGTCCGGTGGAGAGTGTCCACTAATTTAGGAAACTATTATTCTAAAGAACCCCTTAAAGGCCACATACACACCACAAATAAAATCATGTGTCACATAGTTGAAGAGTATAATTCAAAAGGGAAGATATAGCTTAGGGAGGTATTCCTGAATAAGAAAAATAAGAGAGATCAATCTTCTTGCCTTTAATGCTCAAATTTTCTAGAAATGAATAATAAGGAAAAACAAAAAAAGATTCCTAGCCATCAAGTCAATCACATGATCAAGACTATATTGAAAAAAATGTACAAACTTTCCTAGCAAAGAACAATATGGAAAGAGAAAAATATTCCTAGCCATCAAGTCAATCACATGATCGAGAATATGCTGGAGACATCTCAAAACATCATAGAAGAAGCATAAGGAATGGAAAGAATTATGTCAACATACTTTGTGGATTAACAAGTTACCATACATTTGTCTAAGTACCTCTAAATTGGAACAAGTTTTATGGGTGTTCTTTACAAGAGAAATTGCTACACAAGAAAGCAAATGAAAATCATCAGTGAGGATAATTTTAGTAAAATTATTTTCAATTCTATCACAATCCTGCAAATGTCAATTATTTTACCTTCTTTGTCCAGTTTTTCATAATGGCATTGAATGGAACAACACAATGTTTCAATACTTTATTATATTGGATAAGAATAAGTTTGATCTATTAAATTGAAAAATATACTGATGAAATGCAGGGACAAACATGTTTTTCTTCATTACTGTTCCTATCTTTACTTTTCCCAGATCAAGATACATATATTGGGTAGGTCCCATCAACAGGAAAAATACAGATATAAGTGGATCTTCCATCATTAGTCATTGTCTAAATATCTGGTTAACCCATCTTTTAACATTTTAATACCCATTATGCTATCCTTGTATACCAGAAGTAGAAATGTTTGATGGGATCTGCTAGACAAATTAAATCCAAGCCTCCATTGCTTCTTGAAGAAGGATCAAAAGTCCTAGATAGAAAACCAAGAGATCACAAGACATTATCAGACAAGGCTGAATATATTTGAGGTAAATTCTCAGTCCGAACCTAAGAGGGTCGAAAAGCCTTAGTCAAAACCACAGGAGACTCGAAAAAGGAGCTTAATAAAGTGAAATTCTGAGAGTGATTAAGAGGAAATTGAGAAGCCTAGAAGCATAGAAAAGCATACCCTAATTTATTCAATACAGTAGTATGACTTGAGGCCTTAACAACCTTGAGAAAAATTTTGAAGTTAGCTTTAGAGAAGGTTGAAGTTGTCTATAATATCAATTTGAATCTGAAGGAAATCATTGAAGTCCCCTGTTGAAAAAAAAATGGACATTGGTTACATTTTATGGTTTTGAGATAATGGTTGTTATCACTATATTATTCCCAGTGGAAATATTTTTAGGATGAAGGTTTTTCGATATGTTATGATTTGGAGATCGAAGAACATATTGCCAACTATTTTGAAGAGGATTTAAGAGCTGGAAATCCCAAATTGTTCTTCTTGTTATTATGTTTCAATCAATTCTAAGAGGCCTCATAAATTCAAATATAAATTGCTAATGGCCATTGCAAAATAAATATTACTTCTCAAATTAAGACTCACTATTTATTAAGAAAATTCTATATTTCCTATTTGAGTATGTGCCTTTAGAAGCTCTAGTCCGAAACTCTGAAAGAAGGATAAAAGCCAATGGTATTTGGTCTGCTATAGTAAGGTTAGAATACCTCATATGAAATTACATAAGATCACATTTGAGTCATACTATTCTAGAGTAGATGCCACTGCTACACTTACAGTATTGGGAATCATAAATCGTTTTTCTAAGAATACCGCATCAAGAAATAAGACCATAGTACCCGTAAATCACATATATAAGTCATAGTGTCAAACACCTATGCCAAGACTTTCGTGACGAGAAGCAGGAAGATAACTATATATTCCAACAATATGTACAAGAGCATGTCTCTGAGGGATAGACAAACCATCATAGAGCCATCGTGAGAGGATAAAACTGTGCCAAGGTTGAATTTTTCATCATTCAATGCTCAGTACTGCCATCTGTCCTTAGAAAGAAGCTTATACACGGAGTCTAGATGATAGAATTATAACTGATCCATCCCTTAAGCAGTTGAAACAAAGATATGATATACTATGATAATGTCATATCAAAGAGTGAATAAATTGACAAGAATAAAATGTCATAAAGATGAGAATCGAATCAATCTTGTTGTGCCAAGATCATTTCATATAGTCTTGAATGTCAAGAGTATACAACTAAGATGAGGCTAAGATCAATGATTGTAACAATATTGGAATCACGTTATCGAGACTATACATACACCAAATTCCAGTATGATGAGGTTATTCAAAAGAGTGATAACATTGTCATTATGGTTAGATCATTCCAGAATCCTCCATCATGTAGAATTCCACGTAGGAGCAGTTCTAAAACACCTACTTCAGTAATGCTTCAACAAGCCTCAATTCTGCTACAGGATATTTCAAGTCTTAATAATGATGATTTTAAACTAAATCTACGAGGGTGCTTAATGTTTGACATAATTCAAACTTCTATAAGGGAAAAAAAGTACAGATCAATATGAGCTTCCAAGGTCAGTAAATTGATGCTACTAATGAGCTTCCAAGGTTTCTTCAAGAGATAAGTTCGGTTGTAATTGCACAGGGACAATGAACTAAGGACTAACAGTTTGTAATAGGTCTGCAAGGTGCTTTCATTATCCACCTAATGAGACTTGATTTTAAGCAAATATGAATGATACAGAAACTGGGGAGGATAGTGACAATAATTTTGTTCTCTACAGAGGTCACAAATCTGAAGACCAGGTCTGAATGTAGTATTATCCCACATATATTTTCTTGCTACAAGAATACAAAAGAATCAAAACTGAAATGCATAAGTCCTGTAGTAATTCCACATATCTGAGATCTCCTTCATATTTTCTTGTGTTTCTTTGCCCTATGATGGCTGCAAAATGACCTTCCTAGCAAGCCAGAGATATTTTGGGATGTCAATCGAAACACAAAGTATAATCATTCCTTGGTTCATCAATGAATGAGGCCAGATGGATTGCTTTTAGTGGGCTTTCCTGCTCTTCGCTAAATATTTAAAGAATGAAGATGCAAACACGGCAAAACCTTCGCCATATTCAAGACTCTTTTCTCCCATATGGAAATTGATCTCTGCCTCCTCAAGTTTCATTAATAAAAATATCAACTGGACATTGGGGAATGGTACTCGAATCAACATTGAAACTGAATCTATAATGAACCACCCCCCACTTCAAAAATCTACAAAACTAAGGCCTCTTAAGCTTCATCTATCTAGTCTTAAGGTCTATTTTTTGAGTCATATATCCAAGTCAAAGGACTATAGATTGTGGTTTGACTCGTGTTGGTGTCCAGGTAAGAATGATTTATCCACCCTAATCCGACATTAATTTTATCAATCCGGGAGCATATCCTTTCAAGGCAATGCGCAAGGTATATGCAGGAACAAATACCTAATCCGTCTTAACCAAGGGTTTATAATTAAGATTCAAAACATTTTCGTGAGATTAAATCAAATACTGAACTTCAAAAAAATCTTAACAGTAAAGAATAATAATAGCAACCATAACAAAGAAACAATTCACACACTTACAGGCACAACATCTGATCAGAAGAGTGGGCCCAACTCTCTGATCAGGACTGCGTTAGTCATGAAGATGCTTAGAACAACAAAACCAGTAATACTTTATTAATATGTAAGATGTGATTACAGTATCCCTCTGGGAACCCCCATTTACAGGAACAATATCCATTTTACACACAGCGTGGGAGAATAATAGATCTCCCTGAAACGTGGTAATCATGTATTCAGAAATACACATCAATTTGAACATCACAAACATCAGAGATCCATGATAGAACAAGGGGCCAAGAATAGGCCTAGGGAATCGTGGCTCCAGCTGCGCAATCTTCCTAATAGCTGACTGTTAAACCATTTTTGGGTCATCTAACCTATTATTATTAGATGAACCCAAGTGCACCATGTAAGACCAATTTTACCCTAAGTAAAATTGCTTTCACCATATAAAATAACTCATTTATTTATATTTCCTGGTCATATTTAACCCAAAATAAGGAACTTAATTAAATAAATCCTTATTTATTTAATTATTCCCTAAGAATAAGTTATTTAAATCATTATTTAAATAATATTCTTAGTTAAATTTGACTAAATCATCCATAAATAATTAAATAAACCATTATTTGTTTAATTATATTCCCATCACTTCCCTAAAAAGATAAATAAACCATTTATTTATTTATTATTTATAAATAAAGGAATTGACCCAAGTCAAGAACCCTTTTCCCTCCAACAAATATAATAAAATATTCCCAAAGGGTGCTTCTAGAATTCGATTAATAATATTTTATTCATGCACCGAGTTCTAGACCGCCCCAATATTTTGTTATAAATAGGGGGGTTTTCCCCATTCATTAGTCACCTTCATTGCATTAGATCACTCTGGATCTACTCTTGGTCACCATTTTCCATTTTTTTTTGTGAACTCCCATTGAGTTCCATGTTTGATTTTCTACATCCATAAGAGAGAGAAATGTTAGATCTGAAACACTCAGGACTTCCAAGAACCCATCCCACTGAGGAGAACCAGAAAACACCTTTCTTTTTTTCCTCTCAGGTGCCCCATTCTTTAATATAATACAAAATATTCTTTTAAACACTTTGTTCTTGTCTTGTTCATTGGATGCATGGAGCCATGTTATATTTTATCTGCTTAATGTCTTTTTGTGCTTAGATCTGAATTTGTGCAACAAACTTAAAGATATTTTGCAGCCATAATCGATGTTAGGGCTATTTGTTATGCGTAGCTAAAGTGATATTTTATGACGAAAGAATCATACTAACACTGACAGTTACCAAATCTATTGCAAAACGTTGGGGCGAGGGTTTATGTTCTCCAAACTGTAGTCAAGAACATATCTTAGTGTTGCCAATAGGTAAGACTCTGTGACTTTACTTCATTAATTAAAATATTACAATTAGACAAGTTAGGGGTATTTACCTCATGAGTTTAGCATAGAAAATGTAGGTAATCAAACACAAAAGGGTCAAAAAGGATGATAAAAATTGTCAGAAAGGTATCCAGATTTGGTGCCCAACATCTCCCCCCAACTAGCCTTCTGCATGTCCTCATGTAGTTTGCCGCCTCTGTAGGTCTAGGTTCTGCAAACTGTGAGCTTCCGGAAGCCCGAAAAGGTCATACTCTAAAGGCATCTCTGTCCCTGGAACTTTAAATCCATTGGAAAGGAGAACTTCCTTCCACCAATCTGCTGGAACATTGTATGTTGGAGTGTAAACTTCTGCAGGCAACCAAATAACAGGATACTGAAACTGAAGCCCCATCCACCGGATCCCACATGTTTGAACACATGCCACATATTTGGGTACTCTAGTGAGTACTCGCGCGAAGTTGGGTGCCTCAAAAGGCTTTCTGTTCCGGACAACTGTCGGTGACATCATCCACCTTCTCTGACAACAATCAAGCGCTTCTTTTTGAAAAACAATTAATTGATTGACACAAAGGTTTAGGCACCACCTTTGTGTCCTCAGCATCCTATCTCTGTTCCCCTCAAATTTCAAAAATGTATGGTGTTTATTGAACATTGTATATGACCTCTCATGTTCTCCTCTTACTATAAATGGCTTTGTAACTTGATTAGAGTCAAAAGTGTTACAAGCCTTCTGCCAATGGATTTGATTGAAAGCATAAGAGGTGAGGGCCCTCAAATGGACGTCCCCTACATATAGGACTAGGTTAAAATCTATGTCTAGATGTAACAAATACCCATGCAGGTAAAACTCACACATCAAATGTTGAGTTGGCACATCATGATTCCTCATGATTCGGAGGAATTGTACACCATCTTCTATTTCATAACTGACCTCGTTTTTTATGCTTTCCACGCAGAATAAAAGAAAACGTTCATGCAAGAATAAAGAATAACAAGAAGCAGGGGGATAACATGCCATCACCTCTTGCACCAGATTGAACATCTGTTCCTTATCATCTTTCAGTTCGGCCACTTTTTTTTCTAGCTGCTCCATCTTGAGCTGCTACTTCGCATGCCTTAATCTCATAACATCTATGTGCTCCACATATCCGAAGACGGTTGTGGAGGCTCTCTCTTCAGTTCTTTTGATCTCATTCTTATACTGAGTTGTAGTAGACTTCCATGTCTGTAATTCAGCCATTAAGGCATACTCTCTGGCTTTGAATAGTTGTTCAATCGGGTCTATTTCAATTTCTGCTTCAACCTCGACGATTTTGGATTTCCTGGTTTGCCGCTTGTACTTGTTTATTCGTTTCTGCATCTTGTGCACTTTCCTTCTCAAATCCCTTACCTTCATCTTGAGCCACATTATTTCCTTAAACTATTGTTGGTATCTATGTTTGATGGGAAGTCTTTGTTGTCCACACAGCTCTACCCCTTCTTGCTTGACCTGTGTTTCTTTTTCCTCAGCAGTTGGAGGTAAATCCCTCGGGAATGCCTCTGTCGGGCCAACGGATTGTCCAACCTCCTCTTCCTGTTCTTATTCTATTATTTCTTTCTTCACTCTTTTCACGCCTACATGCTCCATTGGTTCATTCGTTGGGACTGCTCTGCTTGGTCCCTCCTCTTCACCAATGGCCATTCTCTCATCATGTACATTCTCCGTGACCAGTGGTGACGGGTAAGATGCTCCCCTGCTGATATGCCTGTTGGGGCCTCTTCTGGTCGTGGTCTTTATTTTAAATTTGAAGCCATAGGAATGGCAAAATCTTCTGCTGCGGGGAACGAGTTACCCTTGCTCCCTTAGGAAGAAAGACGGGGAACTGGAAAAAATCCTCTACATTCAGCCCTGAGGTCGACACTAGTTCTTGTGGGGCAGCATTAGCCTCACACCTTAGTTCTCCCGTCATTTCCTCCATGGGTTCTCTGGTCGGAGTGGTCATGACTTCTTCTTCAATCAGATTACCCTCCTCCATTAGTTCCATGTTGACAGGAGATCCCTGTGGAGTGGCCTTGGTCGCAATGTCGACCAATTCGCCCACTTTCATTTGCTGTGGGTTTACCTCTGTGCCCATCGCACTATCTATTTTCTCAGCTGACTCCACGGACAGGGCTGGTTCTCGTGGGTATCTCTGCAGCTTCCATCAGTTCCACAAGTTTAGCTTGCTCTTGGGGAACCGTCTCTTCTCCACATTCTTCAATCTCCATTTCCATCTCTTCTGGCTCCTCTTGATCAATGTAATCATCATCCTCTGCATCTTCCTGCATGGCTTCATCCTCCTCTTCATCCTCCTGCATGGCTTTAGGTTCTTCTACCCTAGCCGCCGCAACAGCTGTTATTTCCTCCTCTATGGAATTTCGAAACAATTCCCACTTAATAGAGATCTTCTCAATGGTGTTCATTACTAGCAACTGGACCAGCCCATGGTGAGAGAGGACCGCTAACACTTGTCGCGCCCCCTGAGCCGAATTTTCCATCAAATGAAGGCTCCTTAATAGAAAATAGGGCACATTCATTGAAAAAGCCTCTGCTTGTGGAAATCGCAGGTGAGCCAATATGCGTAGGTGATATTTGAAGATGGTAGAATATCTTCCTTCACATGTCATATACTTTATAACAACCTTTGCAAATCCTCCCCATGGATGAGGTAATGAATTTCTGTCATATCCGCAACCCTTCTGCGCAATACTTTATCTAGCTTGTAGAAAGGCTTCGTGGAGTTCCGAGAGGGGTGTTCTCCTTGAAAACTAGCGTTCTATGACTTGTGGCAATCCACTGACTTCCGCGATGGTTTCTTTTGTCACTAGAATTTCGATTCCACGAACCCGAGAACCTCCTTCTTCCAAATTCAATGCAAACTCCATTGCGATTTCTTCATCCCATCCATTCAGCCTGTCAAAATAGACATCCCAACCTGCATTCTCAAATACTTTCCATACCTCCCGATTGTTCTAGATTCTTGTTGAATAATTAGGTTCATGTCGCACAGATTGGCCACCCATTGCTGCAGAGGCAAAATCAGCACAACGGCTACAGTTAGCTAGCAGGGGAGAGTGACAGGGCAACTAAAATAATGTCATGGTCACTTTTCGATATAATAGATAAACAGTACCGGTATGCTTGGGAGTAATGACAAATTATGGTGGTACTATTAGATATTCTCAAGATTTAATGTGGCATGTTGGGAGGTGACTGATATGACTTTCGTGCGTACGAGTATGCATTCCAACTCATACGGTATGATTACGGAGTACTTGAAATCATTAAATTTGGTTAGGTGGGAATCATGTGTCATGAATACCTATACAAAGTATGTCTTCATTCATTATGACGGTTCCCTCCCCCCAACTAAATGATGGTCGTCCTCGGCACGTTTGACTGTCCTTTTGGAATATTTAATTAAATCCATAAAATCAACGGAGACGTACCTGCGGACCTACCTTAAAGTGGAGTAGCAGCAAAAATATTTGTCATAGTATCAGCATAGCAGGTAACGACGTCAGTGAATAACATGAACAGTGAGTAACAGAAACAGTGAGTAACAGCAACAATGAGTAATAGCAACTACGGAGTAACAGCAGCTACGAGGTAACGGCAGTTGCGGAGTAACAACATCAGCGATGTAGCAGCACTTCATAGTAACAACAGCTACAGAGTAGCAGCAGTTGTGGAGTAACAGTTTCGATGATGTAGCATCACTTTAGAGTAGCAGCAGCTACGGAGTAAAAGCAGTTGCAGAGTAACAGTTTCGGCGATGTAACATCACTTCAGAGTAATAGCAGCTACGAAGTAACAGTAGTTTGTAGAGTAACAACAGTTACCGAGTAATAGCAACTTCGGAGTAACAATAGCTATGGAGTAACAACAGTTTGCGGAGTAACAGCAACTTCAGAGTAACAACATCAGTGAAACAAAATATCTCTATAGCAGCACTGATGGAGTAACACACCGAGTGTTACTTTCCTCCTGGCCACATTTCTTTATTATTCTTGCAAAATACAAACAATTAAGTAATAACCACATATTATCATCATTATATATATATATATATATATATATATATATTTTTTAATTTTAATTAATTAATTAAATTTTTTTTTTTTTTTAGAGAAGAGTGAGAGTGTCCTCTATTGCAATAACCATTAGCTCAGCTGAATCTGAAAGGGTTTTGACAAAGGCATCCTTAGAGGCTGGACAATGGTATAATTTTAGACAGTGTCCACTCACCACAAATTTGGTCTGATTCTCATTAATTATAATTAATCTAACCGTTCCATTTTCAAACAATGCATCCACTTGATATGGTCCGATCCAGCGAGTGCGAAGCTTTCCTTTGAAATACTTAAATCGAGATTCATACAGTAATGCCAAATCCCCCTCATGAAACACCTTAGTTTTGATGAATTTATCATGCCATTTCATTCTCTGTTGTTGAACAACAGTGGTTCTCTGGAAAGCTACTGATCGAATATCATCTAACTCATTCAATTGTTCTAGTCGGTGTTTCTATGCTTCGGATAGATCTAATCCTTCTTCCAGAGCTGTTCTGAGTGTGCTAATTTCAAATTCTACCAGAAACAAGGGGGATTTACCATAAACTAATTCAAATGGAGAAAACCCCGTCGTGTTCCGCCATGTCATTCTATAGGCCCATAAATCTTCTGAGAGTTTTTTTGCCCAATCCCGGCGATGACTTTCTACTTTCTTTGTCAAGATATTTTCCAATACCTTGTTTGTACTCTCTACTTACCCATTCACCTGGGGATGATAGGGGGTTGTTACTCTATGTTTGACCTCGTATTTTTGCATCACTTTCTCTATCATATGGGATGTGAACTGTGATCCTCCGTCTGACACAATTTCTCTTGGAGTCCTGTACAGAGCAAAGATTTCTTCAAAAATGAAGTCTTCCACTACTTGCTTTGTTGCTCTCATGACTGCTCTAGCTTCACGCCTTCGAATATAATCCCGAGCGTCACGAAAGATAGAGGGCCAATAATATCCCATTTGCAGCACTTTATGACCTGTCCTTTTTTTTGCAAAATGTCCTCCACAGGGTCCATCATGTGCAGCCTTTAAGATCTCATAAATATCATCCTTTGCCACACAATGCCTAATTTGTTGGTCAATCCCTATATGGAAGAGATATTCTGCCATCCATGAATATCGAGTACTCTAGTGAATGATATTTCTTTGCTCCTTGTAGGAAGAATGATGAGGCACCTCACCTGTAGCAAGATCATTAGCAATATCTGCATACCACGGAGTGTTAGCAGAAACTGCAAAAAGATGCTCATCTGGGAAATTATCTTCAACTGGTGTATTCTTACCATCATGTTCTATCCTAGATAAGAAATCTGCAAAAACATTGTCTTTCCCTAGTTTATCTACTATAGTAATATCAAATTCCTATAGTAGCAACAACCATATTGTAACACGACTAGGGGTAACAGGTTTGTTCATTAAATACATGATGGCTGCATGATCAGTGTGCACAAAGGTAGAATACCCAGTAATATAATGCCGAAACTTGTTGATGGCATAAACAACAACAAGGAACTCTTTCTCAATCACCGTGTAGTTTAATTCAGCAGGGGCCAAATTCTTACTAACATAGTAGACTGCGTAAGGTACTTTATCCTCTTGTTGTCCAATTATTGCACCAATTTCTATTTGGGAAGCATCCGTATGAATGTGGAAAGGTAACGCCCAGTATGGTACTCTAAGAATCAGGGCACTGTAGAATAATTCTTTAATTCTTGTGAAGGCTACATCACAGTCATCTGACCACACAAATACTGGGTCTTTTGTTAGTAATTGAAATAGTGGGTGTGCTACTTTTGCAAAATTTTCTATGAAATGCCTATAATAACCAGCATAACCAATGAAACTACGTACTTGTGTGGGTGTTTTAGGTGTTGGAAAATGCAGAATTACCTTCATTTTTGCTGGGTCCATCCTGATTCCTTCAGCCGAAAGAAAATTTCCCAAAACAATTTCATCATCATGTGGCATTTTACTGTACTCAGGGAGACACGCGCTTGTATACATCTTTCAAGAAATTTTTCTAAATTTTTCAGCCTCTCTAAGAATGAGTCCCCATATGGAGTGAAGTCATCCATATAAATTTCAACACTGTCATCTATCAGATCAGAGAAAATTCCCAGAATTGCCCTCTAGAATGTTGCAGGGGCATTACAAAGGCCAAAAGGAAGGACCCGGTATGCGAATGTTCCCCAGGGGCATGTGAAAGTGGTCTTGTCCTGGTCCTCAGGAGTGATCTAGATTTGATTATATCCACTACACCCATCCAGAAATGAGAAAAATTTCTTGCCAGCCAATGTGTCTAAAACTTGATCGATAAATGGCAGGGGAAAATGGTCCTTCTGCGTTGCCTTATTTAACTCTCGATAATCCACGCAGATCTGTCATTTACCATTATTCTTAAGGACCATTACTAATGGCGAGACCCATTGGCTATCTGAGATAGGGTAGATAAAACCCACATCCAATAATTTCTGAAGCTCTTCTTTCACAATGTTTTTCAATGCAGGATTCATCCTTCTCTGAGGTTGTCTTATAGGACTACAATCTTCCTTGATATATATGTGATGGGTACATAAGTTGGCAGGGATCCCCTTCGTGTCTGAATAATCCGAGGCGAAAGCTTACTTATGCTTCTGAAGAACATCTACCAGTTGCTTCTTCTAGGATTCTAATAGACCCGGATTAATATTTAGAGTTTTCCCCGGTTCTATCTCTACTTGAACACTTTCATGAGGTGCATCAATATATTCCCCTAATTCTTCCGTTGTTTCAATAACCTCCTGAGTTTCACAGCTTAGGATGGATTCTAAGACCTGCTGATTTGACTCTGAAATGAAACAAGGATTGTTCATGAAGGAATTAATCACGTCATCTTTTGATTCCATCTTCAACTGAAGGGCCTGCCCGATAGTAAGGATTGGTCTCACTTCTTCATCTTCGGCCTCTATCATAGATACAGCCTTCTTGCTGCCTGCTGACTTTTTAGGTGCATCTGGTTCTACAGGTGGGTATAGTACAAAGTTCTTGATGTTATGCCCATTAGAGATAACCATATTTCCTGAACGGCACCCAATATAAGCGTCTGCAGTAGCCAGTCATGGCCTACCCAGAATCAAGGGGTGATCACCTACTGAAGATTGTGTATGCAATACCAGGAAATATTCAAGGTAATGTCATACATCTACTGAAATTCTCACGTCCTCCAACTTCCCTACAAGTTTGACTGTAGATCGATCGGCCAATTCCAACACTGTAGGTGTATGTTTCAAATTTTGAAGGCCTAATGTTTGCATGGTTTCAGTGGTGATGATATTGATGGCAGTGCCCAGGTCCACCAGCACATTTGGAACCTCTACCCCATTAATCTGTATTGTCAAAACCGAGTTCCCCGGATCTCCATATTTCACTAGTATTGATTTTCCCATCATGAAGTCTAATAATTTTCCCATAACATGTATAGTGAGGGGGTCCATAGTTTTCTTCACAGGTTTCTTTGAACAATATTCCCTAAGAGTCTTTGCATAAATTGGCACATCCTTCATAGCTTGTAACAAGGGAATTTTAACAAATAAATTCTGCAATTCTCCTAATAAATCAAATTCAGCTTGTGGGCTTGGTTTACTCATAATCAATCTCTCTAGGTAAGGTGGTTTAGATTGATGTTGTTTTGTAGGAGGCATCTTGTTTTTAACAGTTTGTTTTGGTTATCTACTAGTCGGTTGTGCCTCTCTTTCTTCATTATCAAGTTGTTCAATGATAACTGGAGGGGTTTGGACATGGATTGTCCGACCTGATCGTAAATTCATTTCATACAGTTCTGCAGTAGAGATACTATACAAAGGCAGGTTAATAACATTAGCTTGATGGGATCCTTTATTATTGGGATTAGGATTAGGCTGCATTGGAAGCTGAGGATGGATAGGTTGATTACTAGGAGGCACATTGGAGGGTAATTGGAGTTGCTGCTGTGGCATCTCTTGAGGAAACTACCCTAAAGAGGGTCCTCACCAAGTTGGAGCCGATGGTGATCTCACACTGGCTTGAAGGTTCCATTGCTGCCACAATGGGTACTAGTATTGCAGCCACATAGGGGGACAAGGCATGGTTTGAGGATTCATGTTGTAGTTATTGAAATAATAAGATGGATCTGGGTGCATACCTTGATTTCCCATTGGTGGTCGAAGTTTCCATGGCTTCCTTGCGCCCATAAGGTACAATTTCTCCGTGTCCTCCCCTGCCCCTTGAAACACCGCTTTTAGGCTCGGCAAGGAGGGGCATGAGCTTGTCACATGATTCAGCTCACAGATGTCACATTTTTCTATGGACTTTAATGGGCATTCCCTTTCCAGATGATTCTTCTTGCACTTCGGGCAAAATATTGCTATGGTCCTATCCAGTTCCATCTGCTTCTGCTTTACTTGCAAAGTTTCCATTTGTGTTGACAGGGTACTGAGGATATATGTCCTTAAGTTGTATAGCAAGTTCCTAATTTCTACTTTTGTAACACCCCCACCAGACCCTTTTACTGAATGGATCCTTGACCGGTTTCTTGCAAGCCCCCTCGAGCACTGGATACACAAATCACAAATACCTTCAAAGGTTTCCTTGGAGATGTCTCCCTTTCCCACGATATTCAACAGTTCCATTGAGTCCTCTCGAAAGGATCAAAGGAGGATAAACTTCAAAATTTCCTTATCCAGATCAAAATGTCCTGACCTCTGTAAGAGGTACTTAAACCTCTCCACACAATCTTCCAAACTTTCATCTTCTTTTTGTGTGAACTTGAAAAGTTCCTCCTTGACGTTCCAGGATTTGCAGTAATCCTGGTACTTTTCCAAAAAAAAAAATTTCATGTCATCCCATGTGGAAATGGATTTTCCTCCAAGGCCCATAAACCATTGCAGAGCCGTCCCTTTTAGTATAGAAGGAAAAATATTTAACTTCTAGGCATCTGTCGTGTAATCATACCCCCGGCACACAATGTTGAACTCAAATAAAAATGTGTCGGGATCCTCTGAAACAAGCCCATGGAAGTTTGGTAAAGCTGCCAATGGGATAGGATTTGTAGGCGTGCCAACTCCCAAATTCCCAATGGAAAATTCGATAATGGAGGTTGTGGGAGCCATAAATATCTTCCAATAATCGTTGGGGATTTCAACAGACTCTGTGGAGGATGGTCGGGAACTCCTTACTACTGGGACACGAGTTGCTTTACTGGCACTTCCCCAGTCTTTTGGCGATACAAATATCCCCTCGTTCCTTCTTCTTGTGTCCTGATGGTCCAATCCCTCGACTACAATTTCCTTTCCATTACTAGAGCAGTCTGACTCTGTCGATGTTCTACTTGTGATTTCTTCCTCTGCTATTACCAGTGCAAGATCCTCTCGGTCTATTCTACTGTTGATTATTTCTTCCACTGCTGGAGGACCCTGTTGTACCAAATCACCAAGGGACACCATGGCCTGCACAGGTTGATCCACTGACTATCCCTCAGACTTCACTCTCCTAGCCCCTGGCCTTACAGCTGCGCGAGAAGATGCTTCTAACTTTGCCTTTTCTATGATCTGTTGAATATAAGTTTTTTTTCCCAGATCTGGTCTTCCCCTTTTTGGGGCTCTCACTCTGCCCCTCTTAATTGGTTCTTTGTTCATACAAAAATTGGTATGATGGAAGGTCTATGTATGAACCTACAATGCTTCAATCTTGGAGTAAGGTGTCGAAAGACCATTCCTTCCCCAAGATAAAAGAGTTCACAAAAAAAAAGAAATACAATAGAACAAAAATCTAGGGTTTCAGGCCTGAAGCAGGGCGTTAAAGAACTCCTCCCTCCCTGGGACAAGAACCAAACAACACAATCCACAGGAAGACCTAATACTCCCAGATCTGAAGTAGGGTGTCAAAAGACTCCTCCCTCTCTAGGGTAAAAGCTAAGGTTTCTCCACAAAAGAAACACACGAAAGTTAAAAAGAAATAACTCCACTTAGGGCCTGGAGCAGGGCGTCAAAAGACTCCTCCCTCCCCAGGACAAGAAGATGGCCCTAAATCCAAAACAGAAACAGAAATAAACAAACCAAAATCAAAACCTACGCTCAGGACCTAAAGCAGAGTGAGAAAGCTCGATCTCACCCCAAGACGAGAGATTGACCCTCTGGTTGGTTCGAATCGTTGCTTGCACCTTGTTAGCCTCCCTGGCAATGGCACCAAAATTTTGGTGTCCAGGTAAGAATGATTTATCCACCCTAATATGACATTAATTTTATCAATCAGGGAGCGTATCCTTTCAAGGCAACACACAAGGTATATGCAGGAACAAACACCTAATCTGTCTTAACCAAGGGTTTATAATTAATACTCAAAAAATTTCCGTGAGATTAAATCAAATACTGAACTTCAAAACAATATTAACAGTAAAGAATAATAACAACAACCATAACAAAGAAACAATTCACACACCTACAGGCGCAACACCTGATCAGTAGAGCGAGCCCAGCTCTTTGATCAGGGCTGCGTTAGTCACGAAGATGCTTAGAACAACAAAACCAGTAATACTTTATTAATCTGTAAGATGTGATTACAGTATCCCTCTGGGAACCCCCATTTATAGGAATAATATCCATTTTATACACAACACGGGAGAATAACAGACCTCCCTGGAATGCGGTAATCACGCATTCAGAAATACACATCAGTTAGAACAACACAAACATCAGATATCCAGGATAGAACAAGGGGCCAAGAATAGGCCCAGGGAATCATGGCTCCAGCTACACGATCTTCCTAATAGTTGACCGTTACCAAATCTGTTGTATAACGTTGGGGCGAGGGTTCCTGTTCTCCAAACTGCAGTCAAGCACATATCTTAGTGCCGAAAATAGGTAAGACTCCATGAATTTACTTCATTAATTAAAATATTCCAATTGGACAAGTTAGGGGTATTTACCTCATGATTTTAGCATAGCAAATGTAGGGAATTAAACACAAAAGGGTCAAAAAGGATGATAAAAATGGTCAGAAAGGTAGCCAGATTTGGTGCCCAACAACTGGTCATTGGAAAATATTCTTATCAACATCACAGGGCTTATGGATAAACAAAGGAAAGTTTGAGAGGATTTTCTCCTTGCTACTGTGATGCAGATGACAAACTGGGCTGGAAATCCCATGTATATACTGTCAAGGAAAGTTATGAAGATCTTCTTTTCTCCATGAAAATTCCCCCTAATTCCTAACTATGGAGATTTAGCTATATCTAAATAGTGCCATCCCTAAATTCAACACCATTTTTTGGCTTCTCACTCACAAGAAAATTTTTATTTATGAAAACCTCAAAAAAATAGGCAACCAAGGTCCCTTGTGGTGCCACCTCTTCAATCCTAGTGAGGAATCAAACTCCCATATTTTCCTATCTTCCTCTTATGTTGCTAAACTAATACCCAAAACTCTATATTCATTGCCAAGAGACTCATCTAAGGGTGATACAATGATCCTTGTTTTTTCATTACTATCTTTAAGACGTTACATCTTTGGGAGAGTGAATGAGGAACACCAAAAATAATGCAAAGACCAAAGAATTTGAGAACATAATCCAAAGTAGTCTGAAATGCCTCAATTAGTGACAATGTTAGCAAAGGTATCTTCAGTTTGAAAAGTATAAGGTTGATAACATTAGATTGAAGGCTATATATTGTTTTTCTCTGAAATTTTTGCTTGAAGTTAAATTTCTTTTAGCAATAATATCGTAGAGTATATGAGAATCAAACGTAGGATTGATTGCAAAATTATGTGTTAAGACTTGTATTAAATTTTCTTTGATGTTGTTATGGCTGATATTAGTATTCCTTGATGGAAAAAATTCATTTGTGCAAAAATGTATCATCAAAGGGCTATGCCAATGTTCTGTAAATACATGCATTATATGAAGTTATGAAGGGTTCCTTAAAGAAAACATTAAGGACATAATTTATAAAGAGTCCCTTCACCTACTTATACACAACAATTTCAATGATGAAATCCTCAAGTGATATATTATCTTCAACAATGCTTGGGCAGTGTTAGATGCATCTACTAATTTGAAGCACGCAAGCCATATTGGTATTCGAAGAAGCAATGAAATGACTCAAGTTAATTGAATTTACTAAAGAATGGGTAACCTGTGTAGGACTCCTCTGATATGAAATATTGCCCTGAAGTTGCAAAGTTTGTAATGCCATATACCCTATACTGCAGTGATATGTCTTGCATTGCACTGTTGTTAGTATGATTGTATTGAATGAGATATGATGAAAAATGATTATTTGAAGTCTCTATAATTATGGCTAGTCCATAGCTAAAGGAAGCATCTCTAAAAATATATCTTGGGTAGCTACAAAATAAGATATTCAAGTATTTAACTAATATAAGGGATGAAATTATTATACCTATGCCAAGAATATTTGGTGATATATATTGAATTGAAGTTTTGGGGACCTATGTTTCTCTTGGAAATGTTTCATTGCATTTTAGAATGAAGGATGTTGTCTTGATGCCATGAACCTTGAAATATTCCCTAGAGTACGACCAACTCTTACTCATGAGCTTAATTTCTAGAGTATGACCAACCCTTACTCAATGTACAAACCCAACGGCATTTATGGCTCCCTTTTGGTCAATATTTCAACTTTCCCAGAAATATACATCAGGCTGCAGTATGAAAATATTGACCTAATGAGACTCTTATTACTGTTGGTGTGAAATATCCCTTGAGTTTATCTTGGAGCATGTAAAAAGTACTAGGTGGATATTCTAGAGTTAGAAGTGGGAAACCTTAGTCATCACCCATATGCTGAGTGAAAAGGCACTAATATCCTATCTTTCTTTCAATCTTATTTTCTTAAACAAACTACAAACCATTTTGTTGGATTTTTTGTGCATATCAACTTGTCTTTCTCATAGAAAGAAGGTAATTTTGGTATCTTGGAGGCCTTATGCTAGCATTCCTGAACAAAATATGTGAATGGAGGCCTTATGGATCTTTGTCAATTCTTTGATTGATAATCCGGAATTTGAATCCCAAACCAAGGAGACACTGACAACTCGTTAGAACAACTTTGGTTCAAAGTGTGAACTCTCTCAAGAGTTTTTGAAGAAAGTTTCTAAATGTGGAGTTGTTGAGAACATATTATCATGGGAAAACTTCAAACAGAGCAAGGATATTAATAAAACTGATAGAACCAAGAGAAAAATTTTAACTGGTATCACCAAGCTTGATGATGCAAATGATGCAGGAAGCAATAATTTTGAGAAATGCACTCTGATTTTCGTTGAGGGAGATTCAACCAAGGCCCTTGCGATGGCAGGGTTGGATGTTGTTGGTCAAAATCATTATGGTGTGTTTCTCCTTAGAGGTAAGTTACTGAATGTAAGGGAAGCCATCCATAAATAGATATTGGAAAATGTTGAGATTCAACATATCAATAAAATCCTTGGTCTGCAGCATGGAAAGGAGGTCTGCAACATGGAAAGGAATATGACAGTGTCAAATCTCTAAGATATGGTCATCTTATGATTATGATAGATCAATATCATGATGGTTCACACATAAAGGATTGCTGATCAACTTCATACATTCTTTTTAGCCATCTCTACTCGAGATTCCTTCATTTCTTGTTGAATTCATTACTCCTATTTTCAAGGCAACCCATAAAAATGGACGGGTATTGTCTTTCTATACCATGCTTGAATATGAATCCCGGAGAGAATATCTAGGTGGATTAGCTTCAACATCAATTACTAAGCTTAGACTGATATGTGTAATAGCTTGAATATGGTTAAGATATAGCTTAGAGAGTGTTGAATAGGGAAACATAGACTGCTATAGAGATCAACTTCATATGGTCACGATACAGGTAGAGATCTTTCACTATGGCTTGTGTAATGGTTCACTCATATCAATTCTAATCTTAACCAATCATACAAGATCGGCTATTATATAAACATTAGAAATCAAACTCTGTTTCTACTTAAGGTTTATAAGATACACATGTTGGCATAGAGCTAGTAAGGCTATGTACTTATTACTATGATTACGGTCAGTGTTAATAAGGTATGAAATGAATAGGGAAATAGAGATCATTGCGTCATAACAAGAAGCTTAGCTTGAATATGGAGTTCCTAGTCATTGTAATCTAAGACCTATATTAAGGATATCATGTTTATACGAATATGTGTTATTCCATTACGTGTAGTTACATCAATAAAATCTTGGTCACTGATTCAATGGACTTGATTCATTAGTACTAAGAGCATAGTGAAATCAATAAGCTTATAGATTCAATAGAGCTTACTACTAGCTTAAGTAAGGTGATATAGTGATAGTTACTAAGCTTAAGATGGGCATCATAGGTACGATACGGTCTCTTATACCAATCTTCTTTTAGTTCCATATAATTGTTATCATTGTAACTAATACATGGGACTCATAGAACAGAGATAAGGGTGAATACATTACTCAGCTTAAGCTAATCCAACTCTTTTCACTAATCAAAACTAGAAAGAGCGTATTCAATGATATCGGGCTAGAACATGAACAAGCATATCTCAATATTTAACTTACATTACACCTATTTCCACATTAGCTATTGAAATACAAGATGATTTATTAGGTAGAATATTGTATGCTATTACTCTATCCTTAACCTGTATGATGAATATGGACATTGTAGTATACACTAGAGTAACACTGAAACGTACTTTTTATAAAAGACCAATATGAGATAATGTATATTAGGGAAACACTATCCTCATATAAACTATACAAGATTATGGATCCAGATATGATCTGAGCCTATACTACGATATGTATATTTTTTATCACTTTATTATGATATATTGATTGGCCTAGGATTAAGGGACATTTCAACATCCCGGAGCACTGGACATTACACCATTGGCTTGGCACCTTGGTATAAGGTTTTTAAGGGTACAATTGAACAAAAAAATATAAAGGATAATTGTGTGTATTACATTATTAGTGGCATCATAGAGGAAATTAATGAGACAACATTAAGAATTATAGAGTTGCATGTTTGCAAGTGGACTTAGGATTACAAGGAATTTCTGGAAGCATTGATGATTGGGAATGATAAGATTATAGGACCATTCATAAGGGACTACAAGGAATACAATACTGATACCAGGGTCCATTTAGAGGTGTCATTGTCTGATGAAAATATGAAGATTTCACTTCAAGAGTGCCTTTTAAGGAAATTCAAACTGACTACTACAATTAGTACAAGTAACATGCATATTTTTGGCTCAAAGGGAATCAATCATAAATATGAGACCCTTGAGCAAGTTTTGGAGCACTTCTATCATATCCATCTTGAATTCTATGAAAAGAGAAAGAAATTCCAATTGCACAACCTTCAACTTGATTTGCTGAAATTGGACAATAAAGTCATATTCATCCTAGGAGTTATAAATGGAGAAATCATAGTGAACAACAGGAAACATGCATAGTTGCTTAC
This sequence comes from Pinus albicaulis, assembly GCA_034641835.2. Taxonomy (NCBI): domain Eukaryota; kingdom Viridiplantae; phylum Streptophyta; class Pinopsida; order Pinales; family Pinaceae; genus Pinus; species Pinus albicaulis. The sequence goes on along the minus strand of CM076576.1, from coordinate 542,001,529 downwards.
AATCAAATAGATGAAAAAACACATACAAAAAACCAGATAATAATCATGAACAAGCTTAATATTTAATTATGAAATGTAAAGGAACTTACAAAATGTGACACTACGAACTTGGTCAAGCGCACAAGAAAAAACATCCTGGACATGACCCTGGTTGACAAGTTGTATTGCTCGTGATGCAAGAGGATTTTTACCTACGCTGCCAAGTCATTAAAAATCCATAATTATCTATACAATAAATACAAGTAATTGATGTAGTATTTTTTACTCTAAGATGCATTCTTATGATAATGTTAGAACATATGTTGAAAATGTCAAAACATACCTGAATAAGCTCATCTTCATTTCAAGAACAATTTATTGGAGTCGCTTGAACTTGTAACAAGACTCCCACGATCTGAAAGAGTAGCAACTAAGTCAATAGTTACTTTTTTTTGCTATGCTGGATCGAGGGAGGTTTGCTCCAAGATTAAATCGCTCCAATAAATTAGTAAATTATTCTCTACTAAATAGGGCCAACCACGTGAAGGTGGAAGCTCTTGTGACCTCTCCCCTCTCACATCACTCTCAATTCCCCGATACCCAATCTATATTTCATTTTTTACTTTCATGAGCCGAAAAAAAAATATTCAATAACTAATAAAAAAGAAATGCAATAAAACATTAAAAGTGCTTGACATAAAAATAGTATGATAAATTATTTTTTAATATAACATAAAAAAGGTTCCAAGTATGGTAACATTTGTCTTATAATAATACAATATTTTACATTATCAAATTTTCTTTTTCTTATTCCTACTTCTAAAGCTCCTAACTACATCATCAAAATCATTTTTCTCTACTTCTGTTTCGTGGCTTTCCCACAGAGTTGACCTAGTTGCGTACTCATGATGTCTGGTCTCATGCAGTAATGGGGCATCACCTACAAAAACAGAGAATATTAAATTTTAATTGTCAGTTTTTAAATATCATTGAACTAGTTTGGTAATATTAATTCAAAAAATTGCAATGAGATTATTTACCTAGTGCACCAGTTGTCACCGTTGGAACCATTGCCCTGTCTTCCTCTCTGGTGGTAGGATCCTCAAGTACAACATTCTCTGTCATTTAAACAAAAAACGTTATAAGGACAGCCATCAAGGTATAATTAGAAAAAATTATAATTGGAAATTAATTATCGTCATGGCCCTCACTGATAGTAGCATTGCCGGCCTGGTCCCCACTACAATGATCAGGTTGCACGTGAGTACCATGTACTTCTGGAAATATTTCACTCTCAACGCATTGCTCTACAACTGGCTTATTTGGCTCGTTGAAAGTGTTGCTCCCCTATTTAAAAAAATTCGTTAGACATTAAATTTATGGACGAAAATAAACATGTTGAAAGGTTAACGTTTTACCTTATCAGGCATTCTGGATCTTGGGACCTGTCCCAAGCTTCTACAATGTTCAACTATGGATTGATAGCCGGAATGGAAAGCGCTCTTTTTGTCTTCCTCTGTGGTTTCCGTTCCAAAGTCATCACCCTACATTACATATGATTGTGTATTTTTAATGTTATTTGATGGGATTACAAAATTGTTGGAAGGCGATACAATTAATTATAATATGTTTAGCTACTTACAATTCTTGCGGCTAATTTCAAGTAGCCACCCTAGCCTAGCTTGTGATGGCCCTTTTTTTCAATCCTAGCTTTGGTTTCCTTCGAGGTGTCAGGCAACCTATCATCAAAAGCTTAAAGTCAGATATGACGTAGCACACTTTTATTTTAGACATAGAGAAAATTAAAGCTATTGAATTAAAGTTGTAATTTACCTTGCGGGCCCAGTTAGCATGTTTCCTTATTTCTTGGCCCTTTTCTCTTTTCTGTCATCAATGAGTGATCTCCATTCCCTCTCTAGAACTGTGAGAGGACGCTTGTATATAGAGTTAATTTGCAATTGTGTCCTATAGGTGTCCTTGGTATATTTCAAATATTTACCAACTACCCGAGCCACCACTGTACTATCAAATGTGCCCACCCCAAAAAGGGCTTCTAGATAATCTAGAAGTTCTTTTTTCAGGTTGGAATTCTGGGAATTCCACCTTGTGCGTATATTTGGGCCAAAAATTATCAATGCCTTTCTCTCCAAAAATCTGTATAACTCATTGTTTCCTACATAGAAAAAATATATTATCATTAATTTAAAAATAAAAATCATGATAAAATATGTTTTAGATAGAGTACAAGAAATAGTTAAAATATTAAAACCTACCTGGGGGTTGTACGTGCTTTATAGGAACACCTTCATCGTTCACCAAAAACGTGCCATCAATGGTCCTCGTGGAGGTGACACGTGTAGCTCCAGGAAACGCAATAATATAGTTGGCCATACCAGCCTCATCACTGCCAACACGTTCAGCGGTTGGCTGGGTGTCTTCTTAGGAAGGGTGTGTTTCTTGGCTGCCACCTAAAGGCGTAGAAGGTGTACGAGAGGGTCGCTCGACAATATCTTGCCCTTGTGTCCCACTACCACCAACACCGAGGGCAACAGGTGTCAAATAATGCTACATACAAAAGAATTTTTTTGTTAGTTTGGTTAATGTAAAAATTAAAAATCAAACTATCACAATTCATGATCTCATGCAGAACAAAAAAGATATCCTTTTGATTTTTTATTATTACCTTATATGTTTCTAGCTGGGTCATAAGTTGTGTTATCCTCATTTCTATTTCAGGTGTTTGAGGTGTAAGGTCTACCAAATGCTCAAATTCCAACTTTGCTTTTCGTGCCTTTTTTTGCAGCAACAACAATGGACATGGTGATGAAGAAAAATCTTCCTCGTTGAGGGAATCATTAGGCGCACCATGGCCAGGTGTCTGCATATTTGAACAAAATTAACATTATTTCAATTATGTAAATAACTAAAATACCTAAAGATAGAGCAATGTTGGCACTTTACATGTTCTTCCGCTGGCCCCTTTCCGTGATCATCCTGTCTCAGAGTTGTTCCTGTATTGTCATGATCAGTCTGCCACATTGCAATAAAATTAGAAATGTGAAAACTTGAAAACAATATCTAACTTGAAAACACAAAATGAAAAATGAAGTAATTTTTAAATTTACCGTTCTAATACATAAAAAAATTTCATTAAAGAGGCCCTAGAGAGGTTGAGTATAATTAAAATTAAGGGTTGTAAGCCAATTTTTTATACTTACACCTTGCTAGTAGAAAATTTCTGCAAAGTAGGTAGATTAGATGAGGCTAAAGGGATTTTTATTGAAGCTTTAATGAGAGAAATAAAGCTAACTGTAGTGACCTATAATGCATTGGTCAATGGATATTGCAAGGGAGGGAAATTGGATGAAGATTTCCTTCTCCTCGAAGAAATGAATGAGAATGACTGCATGCCTGAAATAATTACATACAATACCATAATTTATGGGCTAATAAAAGATAACAAGGTCTTAGAGGCTTTTAAGTTGCATGATCAAATGGCATATATCTGTTTGGGGTGCTTATTTGGCTTTTGAACTATGATCCTGGTAATTACATTGACAAGACAATGTTGACATAGAATGTACTCTCTCATCCTCTGCTGAACATTTGATAATAATAAGAAGGAGAATTGATCAAGGGTTTTCCCCATCTTGGGGTTTTTCCTTGCCTTGTGCCATATCTTCATGTCATTTGTCTTGGCTTGTCTTCTGCTCTTACATTTAATGTTCTTTCATTAGTTACTGTCATATGGTGATGATTAAAGTAATATCTTATGGTCTAATATATTTGTCAATGGGATAATGAAGTAACTATTCTAAGAAAAGAACATGTTAAGACAAAATTTAACATGGTATCAGAGCCTGGCGAGGACAAACCCAAGCTAGAAGGCACAATATTTGTAAAAAATGAAACTCTTTGTGGCACAACCTATGTGGAAATATGAACACATCACACATGTGAATGAGAGTTGGAGCTACAGTTTTGTTTGAGCAACTTGGATATATCTAGAACATCAGGTTATGTCCACTTGTAATATATCTACTGATGATGATTAGAAGTTATATCAGCCTTCCTCAGAACAAGGTTTGAATGCATCTTCATCCCTCCATCTCAAAACTATATCATAGGTTTGGTTGAAGATATCATTTCAGAAAATTGTGTGTTGATTTTGTGATGATTCTTTGTTGTCTTATCAAACGAATCTGAAGCACATGTCGAATTTCGGGAGATAACATAATATGCATTTATCACTGCTTCTGGAAGCTTGTACTCAGCTCCACTGCTTATCCATTGGTCTATACTCTATACTGACCTTTACCTTAGCCTGATTACTAATCTTCCATGCCAACAAATTTTCTATTAAAGGGAATGCTATAGTCAGTACTTTCGATAATGTGGATGCATTGATGATTGACTTGTTTGGATTTCCAATCCAGTATTTTGTTGAATTAGGCATCATAGTTGGAATTTCTAATGTCATTCTAAGTTCAAAATCCACAACAGTGATAAAATTCAATGTGTTTTTTTTTGTTCTCTTTCTAGCTTTGTGACTGGAATGGGTTGTAGGTCCAATTGAATCTATATAAGTTTTCTTTATATGGATTTTTTTTTCTGACAAATTCAATAGGGTTTCGATCATTCTGAGGCGAAATTCCGAGACTATTATCGTAGATATCTGTGGTAATCATTTCAGACTTGCACTAAAGTTGATCTGATGATTCTTGAAGTTTCTTTCGAGGTTGAAAATCACTACGGTATGGATGATATATAGAGATGTAATCAAGGTTTAAGTCTTGTTTCAATATTCACTGATGCATTGATCTACGTATTGCAATTTGACCTGGTCTGTAAATGCAATCTCCGTCTAACACATCCTCATTAAATCTGAATGAGCATGTTAGGAGCAAGATCTATTTTAGATGGAAAGACAAGGAATGGAAATACAATTACAACTAGCTGGAAGAGATTTAAATCAAATGAACGAAAATGATATATCATTGTTAGTCGGTAATCAATTGATTAATTCGAAACAATTTCTAATAAATCAAGTATATGAATTTTCCATGAAGCAAAAATTAGGAGTTCGATCGATGTGGATATACCTGAGTATGTTTGTAACCTATACGAGTTTTTAGCGAAGTTGTTGATGCGCTACACCTGTAACATATCATTTTGATTGTTGGCTTGAACTAAAATTTATCTCATGTTTATGTCTGCTATTGCTACTATGCCCTTTTGTTGATGACAGTTGAGTAAGTTTATTGCCCAGAAGAGAACCTTTGCAACAATACATGTTTCTATCCAATTGCATTGAAACCTTAGTCTGTAAGACATTGTTGGAAATTATAATTATTTGACAGATAAATTGGTCAACGTGATTGGAAGTTGTTTGATCTGATGTAATTGACCATTTGAAGCACTTCTATCAAGGCTTACATAAGACTTGTAGTCATGAACAAAAATTTTCTACTTGGATTCACATTTTTAAGTAAACGATAGTGTTGTGTACTATTATTAAATCTTGTGAAATTTCTTTGACAGCTTGATACATCTATTGAAGCTTTCAACACTAAGATAATAGGAAAATCCTCCATTATTGAGCAAGCATGTAAGACATAATGTTAATGTATAGAACTAATGACTTATATTGCAGAGACTAAAGCTACTTCATTAGGTCCATATGATGATCAGAAGTACAATCATTGATTGTCAAAAGATCACTTTCACAAGGTGGAAGTATGCCAAGTCCACTTATTCCTTACTGACGAGAGACTATGAAATTTCAGGTCAAATGAAGATAGAGGACAATTCAGATGTTTTGAACAGAAAGGTCCATGTCTCTGAATCCAGGTTGCATAAGAATCAAGGACATATTCATATTTGGAGTTGAATACTTAAGTATGGCCCATCAAGAAGCTGAAAGGTCTATGATATCCCTATATAGAGGGAAATTTGAAGGAAGTCTTGAAGCAATCAAGATTTACAGGGGATAAAATTACTATAAGACATCTGAGGCTATTTTGAGAATTACAGTTGGATGTATCAAAGATATACTATCATGTTGTTGGAGACTGGAATCTCCACTATTGAGATTGTCTACAATATGACGGAATCAAATAGAATACAACATGCAAGATTTATGGTTATAGGTTAAGATATGATCAGGTGATGGTTAGAGTCTGGTCAGAGAATCTTAACTAGAATTCACCAAGACCCTTTACTAGATGGATTATATGTATATGTTGCAATTGTAATTACTAATTAGCATGTCATGCCTCAATGAAAATATGTCTTGTTGAGGGACTGCATATCAAATCTAGTTTGACTCGGTATGATCAGTGATAAGCCTGTGGATGCTTTATTATATATAACTTATAGCATGCAAATCTTACACTAAAACCATTCCGATACTCAGATCTTACAATATAACCCAGATAACTTATTAAATCACTGTGTAATAAATACAGATAATTAGGATTGGAATGATTGTTGAAGAAAAGGTAATAGCCCAACCTTTGGAGAAACATTTGCAGACCTTTGGACGATGAAGCTCCTTTGAAGCTACCTTCAAACTTTGAATAAAATGAATAAGAGCCTAATGATTACATATTGAGTCTCAGAGGGAGTTGTCTATTGAACCCTCTTAGCATATATAGCAAAATACATTCCTGCTTATGGAAGTGCATGATTGATTGATAAATTATCTTCAAAGTGGATGGATTTAATTATTAGCATGTTTCCATATGGATGCTTTGCACTCTGGAAAGACAAGCTTAGGCTTGTGGTCTCCTTGAGTAAGATGGAGTAATAACAGTTAAGTATTTCCTGCAATAGATATGCTAGGATCAGGGGATTGCGAAGTGCTACTAAAGATATCTGCTAGTAGGTCTATTTAGTAGATCTATTGAGGTTTCCATTGACGATTTAGTCAGCAATATCATTAATTTTCAGAAAGAAGCCTGGTGAATTGTTCCTATTTTGGGATTTTTTATCTCTTGAAATAACCCTTTACTAATACCATGGTTTGAAAAAGATACTTTATGATAAATTCCATCATGTTCAATACTGAAAGGAAGGCCAAAAAATTAGAACATGAAAACTCATCATGATAGGATACCAGAAACTAGATAAGATTGGGGCATAATATCATGATAAATCTAGCTCATGTCGAAATGTTGTACAACATCAAATTGAGACAAGCCTATATCACTACTAACCATCAAGGGAAATGGATCATGAGAAATGTCATCTTCTAAATTCCTTGATTTTCCAAAGACATAAATAGATGCCTCAAATTTATTACAAGATCTATATGAAATCGTCTCTCCCCACAATGTTTTAGAAGTACTCAAAGAATGCACTGTTCAAATCCAGTTGTCGACAAGTAAGAATTTGAAGCAGTATCTAGAAACTTTTCACCCTTGACCCTTTGATCCATAGTAGGAAACTTAATATGAATTACAATATTGAGTTTGGAAATGTAATTTGAGTCATGTAGATTTGTGCATTGAAAGGCACATTCTGGATAATGCTTGTGACTGAATCAGACTATGGTGTTTTTAGCAATTTTGTGTGACATTGTGTTGAAAAAAGTGGTCATATTATAATGTGTGATAATTAACATAATGATTGAGTTGTTTTAATGATGCAGGCATTGGTAGTATCCGAATATCAATATGAAATCTTTGAGTGACAGGGCTTGATGTTCGTTATACTTCAAGAGAACTTAATTCAAGTCTCTAATTCAATGAAGGAAATAAATGGAGACTCCTATCTCGTTTTCCATTTTATGCTCTAGCCTCTAAGTGACATCATCAACACATTCATATACACAACCTAAACTTCAATGGAAATTTTTGATGTTCGTTGGCATCGTTGTTATACTCCTAAGGTATAGACATCTTGACCACACCATCAAGCAGAGGGAGTAATTAATATTCTATATCAAATGTATAGAAAGGCATTAATCCTCTTTCAGTTTTGAAGGGGCAGTCTCCTTGAAACCTTTAATATCATAATTAATCCTTGAGACCTGTAACAATATTATTGAATCATACTAGCAGAGTTGTCATCCTTTGAAAGGGATCTAGCATAGATGATTAGATCCATCGTTATTTAAGGCAATCTGGAGGAAGTTTTTTTTTAAAGAAGAAAAAAGTCCAGAAAGAATATATGGGTTGCAATTTTTGAAAGTTTTCTCCTTTTAAACGATTGGTTTATGAACCTTTGGATCATAATCTTGCAGCAGTTCTTATAATCACAAAGAACAGAAGTACCCCACCGAGGAAGCATTGATGGAGTGGACTGAATAGTCTCTAATTTTGATTGATCATTGGGAAATTTGACTTTATGATCTTAAAAGTAAGTCTGCAGAAGGAGATATTCTATCCAATAATTATTATAAGGAAGATCATGTCAAAATACTTGATAAAAGAAAAGTCATGACTATTGATCTAATGAATCTAAAAAGTATTCCATATATCTCTGGTTACTTGAGAAGTTGCATGAAAAATTTAAGCAAAATAATATATGAAAGATGGATTCGTAATTCAGAGAAGCCCAAAGGATTTTTTTTCTTGAAGGAAAATCCAGATCACCTATCAAGAGACTCTTTCTTCAACCTATTATCTATCACAGGAAGGTTGAAGTTATTGAGAAACTTTCTGATCATTTATGACATGGTAAGGTTTCTCAAGCTCAACATGTTCTGATCTCATCTTCAAATCAGGTATGGTTTTGCATTCATATTATCTATCTCTACATTAGAAACTAAGGTTCGTATCTAATAAGTCACAGTCCTGGGCATCACTTAAGTGTAACAAATGTAGAAATTATATAACCAATGCATTATACATCCAAGATTATCCTGATCACACACTATTTGACTTCATGCACAATACATAATCTCTTCTACTATTGATCATCATATGCGGAAATTAAATCAATTGCATGCACACATTGAAACCATAAAAATTCACACATATGAACACAGTGTTTTAATGGGAAAGACTAAAGCTAAAAACCCCAACTATTTGTATATAATATATGTCATAGAGATCATGTAACAATCCTCATACAAATATTCTCACAAGCTCTCAGTATAATACAATTGCTACACACTAATCAGGTTCGATCTAGCAAATCCATGCACCGATCTTTGCCACCTGCTAGCCTGCCTCTACTGCGCAATCCCTGCTAAATAATGACTCTAAATGAACTTGAATTTGTCTAGCCTTGCTCACGCAATCCTCATTGGCATCTCTACTCAGTGTTGGATGCAATCAATGCATCACTATAGTCACAACTGATAGTCAACTTTCCCTTTCACCTATCTCTCCACTGGTATCCACTGAAACTGTCCATGCGTTGTAGTTAACTGATGTATTCTTCAGTTGATTAAGCAGTTAATATTTAGTGAATTAATTATTAATCAATTCACACCACTCTCACTAGTGTATCAATCAGTTAGACTAGATACAACTAGCCCAACTGAATCTAACTGAGTTAAACTAAATACAACTCCACCAACTACTTCTACAACTCCACCAAACTCTGTCACATGAGTTCTAACTAAAGTCTCCATGCAATAGCTCCACTTAACCCTTAGGAATAGCATAATTCCTTCTGTCAGCTCCTGTGCCACATTTGTGCACTTAACTGAAGTGCTCCAAGAGAATAAGTTAATGTTTAGAGTCCAAATATTATTAAGAGCTAATAATATTCGACATATCTATTTTTTAGACTGGAAATCTAAAAATAGATTCCTACCAATATGTCTAAAAATACAAGTCCATCTATTTTTCCAACTTGACCAACCATCCACAAATAGCATCTTGAAACTCATAGAATATGATCGACATGTCTAAAAATAGGCATAGTCTAAAAATAGACTTGCGCCAAAAATAGCCTACGGGCCCACTTAGTGAAGGCGACTATTTTCACTAAGCTCATCATCTTGTTGCAATCTCAATACTCCCTCTCAACAATATAGGGATTATCTGCCACCCTGATCCTGTCTCTATGGTATTTGAATTTTCTCCTGGTGAGCGCCTTCGTCAAGATATCAGCATCCTGATCCTCTATAGGAATGTAAGAAAGTAACATGATCTTCCGCCACACACAATCTCTGATATGATGATACCGGTCCGTGAAGCCATGCAGCCTCAACTCATCCTCCTGTATGTACCAAGATCCATATCCTGATGTTCCTCTGAGATATCTCAATACATGCTTCCCCACCTTCCAAAAGAGCTTGGTAGGCTTAACCATAGCTTTTGAAAGCTAGTTAACAGCATAGCATATGTTCGGTCATGTATTGACTAGATACATGAGTGAACCAACCAACTGTCGATAAATAGTGGCATCCACTACCTCTGCCGATGTAGCATCCTTTTTCCTCCAACCACCAGGAAGAGGAGTGTCGATAGGCTTGCAGCCTTGCATGTTGAACCTCTCTAGTATCTCCCGGGCATACTTGCCTTGAGACACAAACAGTCCATCATTGCGCTGCCAAATTTCCAATCCCAGGAAATAATGAAGGAGGCCCAAGTCCTTCATCTCAAACTCCTTTGCAAGATCAACCTTGCATGAGAGTATCAACTATTCATCACCCATCAAAATCAAATCATCTACATAAAGTACAATGATTAGCAACTTAACCTCCACCACAATCTGGTATAGGTTCGGATCCGCCTCACTCTTGGTGAATCCAAGATCGGTGAAATAACTGTCTATCCATTTGTACCAAATACGAGTTGCTTGTTTCAACCCATACAACGTTTTTTTGAGCCTGCACACATGCGACTCGCTACTGAAGATCTCGAAACCTTCGAGCTCATCTATGTACACCTCCTCCTCAATGACTCTATTGAGGAACGTAGTCTTCACATCCATCTGATGAATGTGCCAACCCATCTGTGCTGAGAGAGATAGGATGCTCTGTATGGAAGAATACCTTGCAACAGGTGCAAAGGTTTCTTCATAGTCAATCCCCTCAATCTGTGAGAAGCCCCAGGAAAAAAATATTGCCTTGTACTTCTTGACGCTCCCGTCAGCTGCTTGCTTCACTTTGTAGATCCATCTTGAACCTACCATTGATTTCCCTTCCAGCCTTGAGATAATCTCCCATGCACTGTTTCTGACAATCGAATCATACTCTTCCACAATGGCATCTACCCATGCAGGGTCCTCCACAGCTTCCTCAAAAGAAGATGGTTCTATCATGATACACTTTCTCATCAGAGCCATGTATCCAGTATAGCGGTCAGGTGACTGTCTCTGTCTGCACTGTGATGTAGGTGCTCCTACAATATTCTCTGCATCTAGATTTAGTCGCTCAGCTTCTGTAGTGCGCTTCTGCCCTCTGATGGTTGGCGTTGCATGAGTGGTTTCTTCCACTCCATGAACCTCCTCTTGTGGCTGATCCACATCCTAAGGCTCATCCTTAGGAACTAATAGCTCCTCATCTGCATGCAAGTGTGGCTCCCTCTCAAGCGAACACTTCATGGCTTTCTCCTCATGAAATTTGATATCCCATTGCACAACAATCTTCCGACTGTCTGGAAAATACACAAGATAGTTTTGGGGTGTTTCTATGTACCCAAAAAATATCCCAACCTCTACGGTCGGCTCCAGCTTATTCTTGGCATCCTTCGTCACATGAATGTAAACAGGTGAGCCAAAAATCTTCAAATGAGAAATATCAGGCTTCTTACCAGAAAATGCCTCTTCAGGTGTACTCATGCCAAGTACTCTATGAGGACAACGGTTTTGCACATAAACCGCAGTGTTGCAAGCTTCAACCCACAAGTGTATGGGAAGGCCCTGATCATGCAACATCGCCTGTGCAGCACCCACGATCATTATGTTCTTTCACTCCGCGACCCCATTCTGCTGTGGGTTATGAGGCACTATGAGCTCTCTTCGAATTCCTTTTGCGTTGAAAAAGTCTTTGAATTCACCAGAGATGAATTCACCACCATTATTTCTCCTAAGAGCCTTCACCTGCTTCCCTGACTCTTTCTCCACCAATGCCTTAAACTCATAGAAATTTGAGAATGTCTCGCTCTTCTTCTGCATGAAGAAGATCCAACACTTACGAGAAAAGTCATCAACAAATATCACATAATACTTGTTCTTTTCTGTCGAAGCTACTGAGAAAGGTCCACACACGTCTATGTGAATTCTCTCAAGGATCGTCGTGGCGCAACTATCCTTCTCATGAAATGTGACTTTCACAAATTTTCCCAAAGTACATCCCTTGCACTGATCTAACTGTGCAAGTGTACCCTTGGGAATCCCAGTAGAAATCTGCTGCAAAATTTTCAAAGCACCATGGTGAAGGTGGCCCAATCTTCTGTGCCACAGTTCACCCTCATCCCGACTCACCACTCCTTCTGCTTTGCCTGCCATTTCTGCGCAACCATCTACCTGCAATTGATAAAGGTTCTTAACTCGAACCCCTATCCTCCAGGTTTCACCAATTTCCTTACTACGTAGGAAAGCCTTTCCCTCGCTAAAGACAACATCATATCCCTTGTCTTCCAACATCGCCATAGAGATCAGATTCTTCTTCAATCTTGGAACATGCATGACATCCTTCAAGATGAAAGGTTTTCCAGACTCCCTCTCAAAGGAAATGGTCCCAATACCAGTCACACTGTATCTATCATCATCGCCCATCTCAATGTGCACTCCAAGATCCTTCTCATCTAGATCAGTAAACAAATCATTGTCTCCGTTCATATGGAAAGACGCATCACTGTCAAGAAACCACACTGATCCCATCACACTTGAGACCAAGCATGCGAAAAATCCAGCTCAAACTGTGAGGCTAAGGCCTCTCCAGCTGCAGATCTAGCAGCCTGCTTATTTTTCTTCTTCTATGGACAATTAGTGGCGTAATGTCCGTGTTGGTGACAGTGAAAGAACTTCACCTTGGACATGTCCTGCTTCTTGCCTTTCGCATCGGATTGAGAAGGATTTTTCTTTCCCTTCCCTTTCATTGATTTTGTAGCCAAAGCTCAATTTTCTTCATCTTCATTCTTCGATGATGATCCATCCCTGGTACTCTGCCTTATCTCCTCCTGCACAAGATCCGACCAAAGTCGCTCCCATCCCGACAGTTTCTCCCGACCATTGACAGAGTCCTCATAGGAATGCCAAATATTTGGAAGCCCAAGGAGAGCCAAGCTCACCAATTCCTCTTCATCTACAGTAACCCCCACACTTCCCAACTCATCCCTGCACTGGAAAAACTTCGTGAGGTACTTGGGAATACTGTCACCTTTCTCCATTTTTATTTTCTTGAGTTTATCTTTGAGCGCCAACTTCCTCTGGTCGCTCTTGCTTTGGAAAAAGTATGTCAAAGCTTTCCACATCAAGAATGGAGAAGCTTTACCATGAATGCTGGACACTATGTGATCCTTCACACCTTCCAACAAAATCCTTCGACATTTTTCTCTCTTCTTTTTCCATGCGTCAAGTGCGGCAGCATCGCTAGAAGCAGGTTTTGGAATTTCTGCATCTATGAACTCCTTCAACCCATTATCCTCCAGAACTGCCTCCATCCTATCCTTCCATGCAATATAATTCAAGCTTCCCTCAAGGGCATACTCCAATCGCAATCCGTTGAAAGACATCTCAACTTCGACACCAAGAAAACACTACTGCAAATTCAAATTCCACCAGCACAAAACTCAACTGCTTCAATGATTTGCAATTGCTCCAATTATCAATATTGCTCTGATACCATGTAGAAATTATATAGCTAATGCATTATACATCCAATATTCTCCTGATCACACACTATTTGAATTCATGCACAATACAGAATCTCTTCTACTATTGATCTTCATATGCGGAAATTAAATCAATTGCATGCACACATTGAAACCATAAAAATTCACACATATGAACACAGTGTTTTAATAGGAAAGCCTGAAGCTAAAAACCCCAACTACCTGTATATAATATATTTCATAGAGATCATGTAACAATCCTCATACAAATCTTCTCACAAGCTCTTAGTACAATACAATCGCTACACACTAATCAGGTCCGATCTAGCAAATCCATGCACCAATCTTTGCCACCTGCTAGCCTACCTCTACTATGAAATCCCTGCTGAAGAATGGATCTGAATGAACTCAAATTTTTCCAGCCTTGCTCATGCAATCCTCATTGGCATCTCTACTCAATGTTGGATGCAATCAATGCATCACTATAGTCACAACTGATAGTCAAGTTTCCCTTTCACCTATCTCTCCACTGGTCTCCACTGAAACTGTCCATGCACTGTATTTAACTGATGTATTCTTCAGTTGATTAATCAGTTAATATTTAGTGAATTAATTGTTAATTAATTCACACCACTCTCACTAGTGTATCAATTAGTTAGACTAGATACAACTAGCTCAGCTGAGTCTAACTGAGTTAAACTAAATACAACTCCACCAACTACTTCTACAACTCCACCAAACTTTGTCACATGAGTTTTAACTGAAGTCTCCATGCAATAGCTCCACTTAACCCTCAGGAATAGCGCAATTCCTTCTTTCGGCTCTTGTGCCACATCTGTGCACTTAACTGAAGTGCTCCAAGAGAATAAGTTAATGTTTAGAGTCCAAATATTATTAAGAGCTAATAATATTCGACATATCTATTTTTTAGACTGGAAATATAAAAATAGATTCCACCCAATATGTCTAAAAATATAAGTCCATCTATTTTTCCAACTTGACCAACCATCCACAAATAGCATCCTACAACTCATAGAATATGATCGACGTGTCTAAATATAGACTTGCGCCAAAAATAGCCTATGGGCCCACTTAGTGAAGGCGACTCTTTTCACTAAGCTCATCATCTTATTGCAATCTCAACACCAAATCCTAGGCCGGATCATGTTGAAGATTGCAACAAGAAATAGTGAAGGAGGTATCCTGAAACATCTTTCCTGATCCTAGTTGGAAAGTGATCACCTAAACTAGGTGGGGGCCACACAGGTGATTTTTGTCGCAAAGTATATTTTTAGACATATGGATCATGGTCTATGAGTTGCAGGATGCTATTTATGGATGATTGGTTAAGTTGGTAAAAATAGATGGACCTCTATTTTTAGATATTGGGTGAAGTCTATTTTTATACTGCCAGTCTAAAAATAGATCAGTGAAATATTATTAGCCCTTAATAATATTTGGACTATAAACATTATCTTATCCTCTTAGAGCACTTCAGTTTGATGCTTTGATGTGGCACATGTAGCTGACAGAAGGAAATATGCTTTTCCTAGGGGTTAGTTGAGCTATTGCATGGTTGACTTTAGTTAGAACTCATGTGGCAAATTTTGGTGGAGTTGATGAGACAGTTGGTGGAGTTGTGTTCGGTTTAACTTAGTTGAACTAGTTGTATTTAGTCTAACTGATAAATACACTAGTGATGAGTGGTGTGAATTAATTATTAATTAATTCACTAATTATTAACTCATAAATCAGCTAAAGAACACATCAGTTAACTGCAATGCATGGACAGTTCAGTGGAGACCAGTGTTAGAGGTGGGTGAAAGGGTGAGTCTACTATCAGTTGTGACTATAGTTGTGCATGAGATTTGCACACACATTGATTGAGATTGCCAATGAGGATTTCACAGTACAAGCCAGTGGGATTCGAACTTGGATCTCATCATTATTCATCTTGGATTGCGCAGTAGAGGCAGGCAGACTTGTGGAGGAGATTTGAACTTGTGACTTGTTCATCTCAGAGCTAGTTTTGTGTGTAGCATGTGAGATAGTGTTGAGAGCTGTGAGGAGCTTTGTGCTATTTATTGTTACATGTTCTCTATCATTATAATATATAGATAGTTTGGGGTTTTCAGCTGTATGCTTTCCCCATTACATACTGTGTTATATGTGTTCTTGATTATGTTTTAATGTGTGCATGCGACTGCTTCTATTTCCGCAAATTGATGATCAATTGTAGAAGAGGTTATGTATTATGCATGAAGCTTAAATAGTGTGTAATCAGGATAATCTCGGTGAATAATTCAGCTATTATTCAAATTTATACAGATCATATTTCAGAAGGTGCCATTTCCTCCATCAAATTCTGGGTATAATGATCATTGATTTATTCAGCAGTTAAGCTCTAATTCTCTTATCATCCCATTTTCAATCATCCAAGAGAAATCTCATCAATAAAATACCTTTGAAATTTACAGCGAAGAACTGAGGCTAGCATGGAGCAAGAAGGACAAGTTTCTCTCTGTTTTAGGGTGCGTACTTCTTGCAGGACTAAGCCGCAGGTGTGAGGAGAGGTTAAGGGTACTTCTGTGTTTATTTTATGGTAATTATTCCTCTGTTCTGGGCTGCAGTGAATAGTACCTTGTGGAGGAAGGTTAGAGGGCATTGTAACCATAACAGTGGCATATTCCTCTCATTTATAAAATATAATAGACACATAGAGTTTCTTCAAACATTTTGCATGCAACAAAAACACTAGTATTGAAGAATGAAGAAACCACATTACCATTTTGCCATGTAGAAATTAAGTCAAGAGTTTCTTCAATGTCTCCTTAGCAGATTAATGTTTCCTTTCACTTGGCCCTATTAGATTAATCCCTGCACTGATGCAACCCTTGCAAATCAATAGAGCGAAATAGAGTAGGGTCTGGCTGTGCGGAAGGAGAATAGAGTGGGGTCTGGCTGCGAGGAAGGAGATAGATGCAGGTCTGGCTACTGGGGAAGGATAATAGAGCGCGCGGGAAAGAAACTAAATTGTGAAATGTATGAGAAGCGTAATCATCAGTGCAGGGAAGACCGACGGGCGCCCTTATGTAGTCAAAATTTTAAAATTCAAATTATTAAAGAATAAACATATCTACCCCCAAAGTTAATTTTTCCTTAGTTTGGATTAAATTAGACATTAAACTCATTAGAATTAATGTTGGAGGATGATTAAAATTCTTAACTTTAATAGATCAACTCAATTGTGAACATATATATTATTATAAACTTTGTAGTGTTTCTTTCTTCCTTTTACCAAAGTGGGTGAAAGGAACATATCAATGTGGGTTAAAGGAACATATTACAATACTCTTGAAGGTACATGTATTAGGGACTACATTAATGTGATAGATTTGGTGGATGCATACATGAAGCCTTAGTTAATGTTCATCCTAGTGAAGTAGAGTTATATAATGTTGGCTCGGGGAAGGGTATGTAAGCTATAACTATAACATGAACTTAGGTGATTTGATACGGGCGCCCTCAACCGAAACGACCCAACCCAAACGGGTTTGGGCAGGCGCCCTCGAACGAAATGACACGGTGCGCCCGACTGAATGAAGGCACAATGGAGAAAACAACAAATGGGCCACATGAAAGTGCACAAGGCACTAGTACGGTCACAACTTAGAAAATTTGATGCAGCCGCCCTCAAACAAAATGACCCGACCCGAATGTGTTTGGGAGGGTGCCCTCACACAGCGTGACACGACGCACACAACCAAACGAAGGCACAAGGGAGAAACTGGAAAATGGGCCGCACGAACGTGCACAGGGCACCCGTGCGGTCACAACTTAGAAAATTTTATACGGTCCCCCTCAATCGAAATGACCTGACCCAAATGCATTTGGGCGGGCACCCTCAACCGAAACGACCCGACCTGAACGCGTTTGGGCGAGCGCCCTCAGTCGAAACGACCTGACCCGAACAATTTTGGGCAAGCGCCCTCAAATGAAACGACATGGTGTGCCTGACTGAACTAAGGCATAAGGGAGCAAATGGAAAACTGGCCGCGCGAATGTGCACAAGGCACCCTTGCGGTCACAACTTAGCAAATTTGATATGGCCGCCCTCAAACGAAACGACGCGGCCCGAACGCGTTTGGGCGAGCGCCCTCACACGACGCAACATGACGTGCATGACCAAATGAAGGCACAAGGGAGAGAATGGAAAATGGACCGCATGAACGTGCAAAAGGCACCCGTGCGGTCACAACTTAGAAAATTTGATACGGTCACCCTCAAACGAAACGACCTGACCTGACCCGAACGCATTTGGGCAGGCACCCTTACATGGCGCGCCTGACCGAATGAAGGCACAAGGGAGAAAATGGAAAATGGGCCGCATGAACATGCACAAAGCACCCATGTGGTCACAACTTAGCAAATTTGATACGGTTGCCCTCAAATGAAACGACCCGACCCGAACGCATTTGGGTGGGTGCCCTCAAACGAAACGACCCGACCCAACTAGATTTTCTTATTGGATTTAGTATCCCTTTAAAATTCAACAATTACAATTAAAATCTCTGCTACAAGTGTGGAACAAGATTAAAACTTAACAACAGTGGTAAGTATTTCTCCTAAGAAATTGAGGAATTTTGAAAATCTTGGGGAATTACATGCTTGAAGACAACTCCACATGGTCTCGAGCAATATGGCCATGCTAAGAGACCAAATTAGATCTTGATAAAAAAATGCATGAAGCATGAGAGATAATGTTAGTTTAAGCAAAGGATTTTGAGTTGAAGTCGTTGCTACAAATAATTATTTGATTAATATGTCACCAAGTTCAATTTTGGGTGACATGAAACTAGAGAAATTTGGAGTAGAAAGAAGCCCTCTCTTGCGCATATTAGGTTTTTGAAGTGTGAAATATGCATGTATGTGGCTAAAGTGGATAAGACAAAACTTGACAACCTATCTTAATAAAAGAATTTTGAGCTGAAGCAGTTGTTTCAAATAATTATTTAATTAATATGTCACCAAGTTCAATTTTGTGTGACATGACACTAGAGGAAGTCGAAGTGGAAAGAAGCCCTCTCTTACATGTCTTAGGTTTCTAAAGTGTGAGGATTGCATGTATGTGGCTAAGGTGGATAAGATAAAACTTGAAAACATATTGGTCAATTTCCTTGACCCTTTATTGGTTATTCAGAAGGAGTATGAATACACCACCATTAATATCAAGGTAACCCCTAGCAAATCAAGGGCTACAAGTTGTAGTTTTCATCTAAACATCAACATACCACAACCATGCCAGACATGTAATATTTTCAAATAATGAGGGTCACAACATTGTCTTAATCTCCAGGCATTAGGGATTACATAGGTTTTGTTCACACGCCTCCACCCTTCTGGATTCAGCCTGTAGACATATTCTGGGATTCCAGAGGAGATCTTCCTCCACCCAATAGCCATGAGGGATTCCAGAGGTTTTGGTTCCACACCTCCACCCTTCTATTTAATTAGGAACCCTGGATAACTAAGCAATATCCATGCTTAATGAAAGGCAAAGGGCTCCAAGTCTTACAACTCTATCCCACTGTTGTCCAGGCCTAAGCTCTGCCATCAACACACTTGATTTTTTCCCTCGATTTCTTCTCACTTTTCAACGTTCCTCCCTATATTATTTACTGATATCCCCTCCATTCCCACTGCGTTCTCTCTACTTTTTCCCTTGGTTCATTCTTATGATACCCCTATAATCTGCATTTATTGGAATGATCATTAGTTCATCAACAAGCATTGTTTCATCGTTATGTGTTGTTTGGTATCATAATTTTATTTCAGTGGTGCACTTCCTATGGTAGTGGCATTACGCAATCCTTCAGTGAATATGGTAAAACACACGGTAAAGGGAAAGGTAAAGAACATGAATCCGTTCATTATGTTGTGGCACATTACAACATGTTTGCATATGTGCATACATGAACATATTTGACCCCTTCCGAAATCAATAGATATATAATTTCAAGATGATTTGTGGAAGAATAAACTCAACTATGAGCGTATGTATACCATTTAGATGTTGAATATGTCATGAGTACAAACATTCATATCACCATTGTTTGTTGATAAATCAGATGAAGTCCCTTGAATCGGTGTCGGGTCAAGCAAATAATGGGTTTACAGCTATTGAGCATAGTCATTGTAACCCTAAACATGGCTCCTCACATGACTCAGCCTGACTCGATTCGCCCAAATGTGTTTCCTTGGGCCCCCTCATAGTACGACACAACCCGAGCCTACCCGACCTGAACACATTTCCTTGGGCACCATCACATGACCAGACCCAACCTGACCCGCCCGAACGTCGAAGGCATGAGGGAGCAAACGAAAAATGGGTTGCACGAACGTGCAGTACAAGGCACATAGGCAGTCACAACTCAACATTTTTTATACAACCACCCTCACACGACCTAACCCAACCTGCCCTGACCCGCCCGAATGCGTTTCCCTGGGTGCCCTCACATGACCAGAACTGACCCGACTTGACCTACACGAACACATTTCCCTAGGCGCCCTCACACGACCTGACCCAACCCTCCTCGACCTGCCCGAACATGTTTCCTTGAGCGCCCTAATCACACGACACGACTCGACCTGACCCGCCCGACTTGACCCGACCCACCCGAACGCGTTTCCTTGGGCGCCCTCACACGACCCAACATGACCCTACCCTACCAAACACGTTCCTTGGGTAGCTTGCCATGACCCGACTTGACCCAACCCGCCCGAACATGTTTCCTTGGGCACCCTCATAGTACGATACGACCCAACCCAACCCAAACCGAACGCGTTTCCTTCGGCTCCATCACACGAGTACCCGACCTGACCCGACCTGCCTGAATGTCAAAGGCACGAGGGAGAAAATGACAAATGGGTCACACAAACGTGCACAAGGCACACAGGTAGTGACAACTTAGCATTTTTTATAAAACCTCCCTTAGACGATCCAACTCGAACACGTTTCCTGTGGCGCCCTCACGCGGCATGACCCGACCTACCCAAACGAAGGGCACACGAGGGAGAAAACGGAAAAAGGATCCCACAAACATGCACAAGAAACATAGGCAGTCACAACTTAGCATTTTTTATACGACCACCCTCACACGACCCAACCCAACCCAACCCGACCAGCCCGAATGTGTTTCCTTGGGCGGCCTCATGACATGACACGACCTGACCAGACCCAACCCGACCCGACCCGCCCTCAGACGACTCGACCTGACCCGACCCTCTCGAACATGTTTCCTTGGGTGCCCTCATGGTACAACACGACCCGACCCGACCCGACCCGAACACATTTCCTTGGGCGACATCACACGACCCAACCCAACCCAACCCGCCTGAACGTCGAAGGCACGAGGGAGAAAATGAAAAATGGGTTGCATGAACGTGCACAAGGTACACAGGCGATCACAACTTAGCATTTTTTATACAACCTCCCTCACACGATTTGACCTGAACAAGTTTCTAGTGGTGTAATACCGACACTTATCTCCAAACGTCGCAATACCAACACTCAAGCCTCATCATATCATGTATGACACCCTATAAGGAGTGGTATTGAAAATAAGAAGAATATGACATAGGGGATGACTATATAGAAGATGACTCTACCACTAGGATAATTAGTCAAGGTAAATTTGACTAGTACTAAAGGATTGTTGGAGTAGAAAATTGTCATGGGTGCCACATATTTTCGAGGTAGCTAGGAATCTAATATTTATAAGTCAAATGGGTGATGCAATCATGCATATCATATTTAATAAGGATTCATGTAATATGATTCGTGGTGTGATGGTGTTGATGAGAGGTGTTCAGATTGGCATATTATACAAGTTGTAAGGGCATATTGACCAAAGTGGTTGCAATAGTGCAAATGTTCATAAAACTTATGGGTCAACCCTGTTGTTTAGTCAACAAGACCATGTTGTAGCATCAAAAGATGTGACACAATGGAGAGAAAATAATTTTATTTATGCAAAGAAAAGGTATGATCGAAGTTTTGTATAGTAACTCTCTAGAAGTCTCTTTATGTGAATATTATATTTATGGGAAACAAAATCGTGTTAAATTCCCATTTGGTACTACAAGGGCAAAGAGAATTATGGAGTTAATTAATAGTAATGTATTTGGGATAGTACCAATGAAATGACTAGGTCTATCCATATATTATGTTTTCTTCATTGATAATTTCTCCAAGATGACATGGATATATTTCCTAAGGAAGAGATCTAAGGTTTTCAATAAATTTCAAGAGTTCAAATCTCTTATGGAGAACCAAATAGATAGAAAGATAAAGGTTATGATAATCGATAAAAAAAGTGAATTATATGGTAAATAATTTAAGAAAATATGCAAACAACATGGGATATAAATTCCCCAAACAACTACTCCATACACTCTTTAGAAAAAAAAAATCATTGAGAGAATGAATAAGATGTTGATGGAAAAGTGAAGGAGTGTGTCCAATGATGCAGAACTAGCATAAGAATTATACACAAAAACAATCAACATTGTGTGTTACCTGGTGAATAGGTCTTCATCATCAACGTTGGTGACAATACTCCACACGAAGTATGGTTTTGTAAGAAACCATCACTCGCACATCTTAGATTGTTTGGATTTGATGCATTTTTCCATGTTCCAATGGAAAAGAGGAAAAAATGGATAACAAGTAAATCAAGTGTATTTTCATAGACTATAAGGATGGAATGAAATGATAGAAGATATGGAATTATGTGACAAGGAAGATAATTTATAGTCAAATGTGATCTTTAGGGAAGTAAGGTGTAACTATAAAACATAAGATACTTCAAAAAATAAGGAAAATATAATTTATTATTGGACTTGCAGTTGGAGGAAAGTGACTTAGATGAGTCAACAGATTTAGCCAAATATTTGGAACATCAAAATTTGATTCTGAGGAGGTCTAGTCGATTAAGGAAAGATATTGAAAGGTATACCCAACATTCTTTTCGGTTTTCTTTTTGTTATCTTCCATTGAGGATGAACCTAGGACATTTGAGGAGAGAATCAACTTGATACATGGTTAACTTTGGTCAAGAGATATGAATGAAGAAATGGATTCTTTGCATAAGAATAAGACATGGGATTTGGCCAAGTTACTTATTAGAAGGAAGAATGTTGGTTTCAAGTGGGTGTTAAAGGAAAATTTGCATTCAATAGATCAGGTTAGGAAATACAAGGCTTGACTTAGGGAAAAAGGGTATTCCCATTCCCAAGTCAAGGGTGTCAAATTCAGTAAGATACTTTCCCCTATTGCAAAATTAAATTTCATTAGTTTACTAATGTCTTTGGTTGCGGCTTTTTATCTCGATATATGACAATTTGATGTAAATATAACAGTTCTACATGGTGACCTAGAGTAAGAATATACATGAAATGACCTGAAATTTTTGTAGTAAAGGGAAATCTGAAGTTAGTATATAAGCTGAAAATTTTCATTTATGGTTTGATGCAATCACTTAAGATATGGTACCATAATTTTGACATGTACATCCAGGGATTGGGATTTTTGAGAAGCCAAGTTGAACACTATGTATATCTCAAGTTGAAAGGTAGGTATTTCATATATGTAGTGTTGTATTTTGATAGCATCTTACTAGTTGGAAACAACATGGGTGCGATCAGGAAAGTGAAGATGTAACTATCCTCCAAATTTGACATGAAGGATCTCAATATTGTAGGTTTCATTCTTGGAATGGATATCATCAAAAGACTACGTAGTGAAGAAACTATTGGTAAATCAGAGAAAGTAATTTGTGACAACATTGAAGCGTTTCAACACGTATTTTGTAAACCAGTGAAGGTACCAATTCATGTCAAGGAAATACTGATTGTTGATCAATTTCCAAAGACACAAGAAGAAAGAGAGGACATGGCTTATGTTTCATATGCATTTTTTGTAGCTATTCTAATTTATACATTAGTCTTCACTTGACTGAATATTTCTCATACAGTGGGAGTATTAAGCATATACATGAAAAAAACTGGTAAAGAGCCTTAAATTGTTTTCAAAATATTATTAAAATATTTGTGTGGTACAAGTGATGTTCATATCTACTACAATCGAAGACTTGAGGATGACAATAAAAAAATTGTACAAATATTTTTAGATGACGATTGGATTGGATATCTAAAAAAAATGTGTCAACTAACTAATATGTAATCAAGTTGTTCAATGGAGCTAAAATATGGATGAGTAAGTGGCAGTTGGTCGTGGCACCATCAATTATGATAGTTGAACGCATAGTAGGAACTTATGCAAGCAAGGATGCAATTAGATTGTAATAGTTGCTTTCAGAGATCAGGTTTTATTGACAGCCCAGGGAAAATTCTCCTTCATTGTAATTATTTCATATATTTTGATTTATAATAAAAAAGACTTGAGAATTTAGGACACATATTCCAGATTTTTAGGAGGAAGGTTTCTTGGGATTTGAAGGAAGCTTTACTTGTTTCCCAATAGCCATTGAAGGTTGGAAAGTGTTCCATAAATGGATTGGTTTTACAAATTAATGGAGTGGGAAAGAAGAACACAAGAACCATTCCTGCCTTGGACAAATATATAAGGTAGAAATGAAAAAATTAAATAGAGGATGGGTTGCATTGTTAGTTGGGGGGCAGAGAAGTAAACCAACAGAAAGTGGGGAGGAAAGAAGTGCTAACACGCAACATTTTCTCCACAGTCAAACATGAAAGAACCATTATAGCGAAGAAGGAAGAGGGGCGACAAAAATGACTAAATCACACAACCAAAGACAATTTCAATGACCTAATGAAAATACAAACATCCTCATGGAGGATACTACACTTCACACACAATATAATAAAGAGAATGCACACACAGAGCACTCTCACTCATGGAGAAGGATAAAATTCCGATTGAGATAAATAAAAGAGAACACAACTAGAAAAAACAAGAGAAGAAAAACGTTATGTTGTTATCATAAAGTGGGGAGTAGATCCATTCTTCAGTTGAGCATTAATAGGTGGAATATTTGACACTTCTTTCCAAACGTCCCAAATTCAACAGTTCTCTTTATAATGTCGCAAGACTGACACTATTCTCCAAACCATCACAATACCGACACTTTTCTCAAAATTGTCGCAATACCAACACTTCTTTCCAAATGTCACAAATCCGACAGTTCTCTCTGTAACGTCGCAAGACCGACACTTTTCTCCAAACCGTCGCAATACCGACACTTTTCTCAAAACTGTCACAATACTGACACTTCTTTTCAAACGTCGCAAATCCGACAGTTCTCTCTGTAATGTCACAAGACCGACACTTTTCTCCAAACCGTTGCAATACCGACACTTTTCTCCAAACGTCGCAATACCGACACTTATCTCTAAACGTCACAATACTAACACTTGTCTCCAAACTTCGGTATAGCGACGGTTGTGGGCGGGATTTGAAAATTTGATAAAAATTGGGGAAATTTCCGACAATACATCAAAAGTGTCGGAATTTTGACCAAATTTACTAGTGATAACTACAATGTGATTTACTCGTACCCTCTTGCTAAGAGCATCTACAACCCTATTCTCTTTTCCCTTGATGTACCTGATCTCAAAATCGAACTCACGGATTGTGGCCAACCATATAGCTTGCTTGGAATTCAGATTTGGATGGTCAAACAAGTATCTCAACCCATTGTAATCACTCATACATAGAAACCTCTTGCTAATAATATAGTTCCTCCACTTCTTCAACACATGAATGATCGCCGCTAAATCAAGATCATGTCTCATATAGTTTTTCTCCTACTCATTTATTTATGTGACTCATATCACACTACCTGTCCCTCCTGCATAAGGAATCCACCAAGTATTTTTTTACAGGCATATGTACACACTAAAAACTCTTTATATGGATCTACAATATTAAGAACTGAAGAATTGGTCAACACCTGCTTTAGCTACTCAAAACTAGTTGCACATTTTTCTGTCCATTCAAACTTCTTACCTTTCCTCTACAAATATGTAATAGGATATGTACTGCATGAGAAGTTCTTAGTGAACCTCCTGTAGTAACTTGTTAATCCCATAAATGATCTAACTTGCTCCACATTCTTAGGAGCTTCCCACTCCATGATGGCTCTTATATTTTCTGGTTCTACTGCTATGCCTTCATTAGAAACAACTTGTCCCAAGTAGTGTACCTTTGTCTAGAAGAAACTGTACTTGTTAAACTTAGCATATAACTGATGCTCTCTTATCAATCTCAAAATTACTGCTAAATTCTTGGCATGCTCTTCCTAATTCTTAGAATATACCAAGATTTCATAAATTAATATAATAACAAACTTATCCAGAAAAGGACATACAACATTATTCATCAAACACATAAATGTAGTTGGAGCATTAGTAAAAAAAAATGGAACTACTACAAACTCATAATGCCCATACCTGGTGCTAAAGGCGGTCTTGTAGATGTCCTCTTCTTTAATGTGTACCTAATGATATCCTGATCTCAAGTCAATCTTATAGAACACTATTTCTCCCTTCAACTGATCAAACAAGTCATCAATCCTTGGCAATGGGTATCTATTCTTGATCATAACTTTGTTCAAATTCCTGTAATCAATGCACAACTTGAGAATACCATCCTTCTTCTTTACGAACAACACTCATGCAGCCCAAGGTGATAAAGTTGGCCTAATGTATCCCTTGTTAAGAATTTACTTTAGTTGAAACTTTGACTCTACTAAATCTAGTGTGCTCATCCTGTAAGGTGCCTTTGATTTTGGTGTTTCCCCTAGTACCAACTCAATAGAAAAGTACACTTCCATCTGAGGAGGTAACTCTGGAATCTATGCTCGAAACACATCCTGAAATTGCTGCAATACAAGATACCTTTGGAATATTTATGCATCCTCAACATCCTTACCCTTGTCATTGGAAATATGCACTACAAACATCACACAACATTTTCTGCAATTGCGCTTAGCCTGCATAGCGGCAACCATCCTCACTGATGTAGGCTTCTTCTTTCCCTGCAAAATTTTATTTTCTCTATTATCATATAGGCACTTAATGGCCTTGTCATAAAATTATACTTTGGTCCTGTGAAGGTATAGCCAATCCATACCCAAAAACATGCTATACGATCCCAATGGAAGTACATTCAAGTGTGATGTTGTAGGCATGCCATTTAACTCAAATGCACAAGCTCTTACCCAATGGTGAAATCTCTTCTTCGTATATGTAGCCAACTACACCAACCAAGATTTTGCATGCACTTCTTTTCTCAATCCACACTTATCTATCAGGTTAGGTGATCTGAATGGAGGATGTTAGTAATGCTCAGCTAATTCCTCTTTCATAATTTGAAACAAATTTCTTATGTGTGCTTAAGGTTTCAATTTCTCTTGCAAATTATCAAGTCTCATGAGGGTTTTTCATGTTTATTTTATGAACAATTTAACATAAAATAAAGGTTGCACAACGAAAAATAAAATTACAGTACATCACCATACAACACATCATCACGAGTATTTGATGAAGTAGTTCACCCCTCCTGGGCTACATCTCCTTGGTCCAGCTTCCATGGCTTGAGCCTCTATATTATGCTGAAATTTTGAAAATAACCTATTTATAATGATTTTATACTCTTGAAACCTACACTAGTGATTCTAGAATTCCCAAAAATGGTCATCGAGCCTCTTTTTACACCTTACTTGGTCGAAAACTTCAAAATTTATGACCATCTACATTTTCTCCACAATTTTAGGCCTAAATCTAGCTAACTAGAGCTAGATCTGGTTAGCTGGAGTTAAACTGGCAGTTTCCGCCAAAATTAGTGGTCCACCAAATTAATATTCATTAAGTTAATTAAGCAAGGTTAGCGCTAATTAACCATCCTTAGCCCTTAGTTCGGTGCTTTTGCGCTAATCTGATTTAATGATAGTAAATGTGGATTAGTGTTAATTTAATGGTGCTTAACCATTTAACTCTGCATTTAACAATTGGCTCCATCGGTTGGTTATGCGTTGGGGGTTGGCCCCCTCTCCCCCCGTTGTTGAACATGGCACAATTCAAATATATGTGGGGCCGAAATGAGGTTAAGACTCATCATGTGGCCGAGTGGTTATATGTGGCGTTGGCATGTGGGAGGTCGTGGGGTCGAACCTCAGCACCTCTTCCCTAACTCAACCATAATTTTTTGATCTACGATCCACCATGGGGGGCAAGTGGTGACCCTAGGCTGCACCATGTGTCCTCACCCAATTGGACCAAATTTAAACCAAACAAAAATTGCCACATAACCTGAATTCTTAGCCAATGAAATTTTGCCACTTGGCAGTCTGGTATTCACCGGAGGAAAATGACAAAATTTGACCCAGACCAGTCAGCATAGAATGTCAACAATCGGGATTGCTGACTAGGCTCCCTATCGCTTTTTTTTTTCATGTTTGTGCAAATGGAAAAAACTCATTTCCAGGAACATACGGAGTCGATTTTTCGCAAAACGAAGAGCGTCGGATTCATAACGACAAGAACTACATGTTCGTTCATCTTTTTCCCCATTTTGAGAACTTTGATTTTTTATCATAAAACTAAGAAAATGATCATTCCTCCCCACTAGAAGCCTTTTGTACCCCAAAATATCTTTCATTACTGAACATGTGGATGAGGGTACAATTCCCTCACCCTTCCAGTCTCAATCCATTGGAATTTTCCTAATTTCAACAATCTAAGATTTTCATGAAAACTAATCTTTTTCATTGATTCTAGAGACCCTCTCTTGTTGTTGTAAACACCTTCATGCTACAATTTCCATGAATTTGCAGAACAACAAGATTTCCATGAAGAAAAAAACTTTTTTCCACCTTGGTCGTCAACCAAAGGAAACTTGAAAATTGTCTCACCTCGAACATTGTCAACATGGTGATTTTTAGCTTGTCTTGCTTTGTACTTGAGTCGACTTTTGACCAAGTGTTTTCGCCATCTCCATCTACCATTTTGAAACAAAAAAAAAGTGCTTGTGGAACTTATGCCTTATTTGTCAAATTTTTTTGGCGCTTTCGCTTTGACCTTTGCACTCTCTTGCATCGACATCTTTTTCACATCATTGCTAAACATTGATGTAGACTATCGCAAATGCTTCACATCTTGTTTACCTCTTTTCAAAGGAAACATATTAGAGCCCTGAAACATCTTATTACAAACATTAGCAAATTTAATGAAATCATCTTGATGATTTGATGCATATTCTTGAAAGGTCTCATTCAAAACATCACTATGCTTGAACATTAACAAAGTCAAATTTTGACTTGCATTCACTATTCTCTTCATTTCTCTTGCATGTATAAGAGACAAACTCCTCTTATTCTTATGTGATCTAAATATGTACCCAATTCCATCCTTGAACAAGTGATAATTATTCCATGGCGATGAAATACTTCTTTCCTATCATAAAGATAAGGACTTCCAAAAACAATACCTGAAATCTCAAGTGGAACTACATCAAGTTAACTTCATCAATAAAGTCTGAATTCATTGCAAACCTTAGGATGCACTTCCTTGTTACCTGTAACTTTGCATTCTTGCATATCCACCCTAAAGGATAAGGTCTTGGATTTGTAGCTGTTTCAATATTTAACCTATTAACTAAGTCTTCAAAAATCAAATTATCTTAAGAACCACTGTAATAAAATAGTGTTCCTGTTTTGGTATGCTTTGAAATGACTCTAATATGAAAGAGTTCAATTCTTGTATCTTCATCTCGAGTTACATTAGAACAACTTGAAGAACTAGTGACTTTTATGTTCTTCCCTTTCAAACCCATTGTTTTAATCTTGGTTTCATCTCTTGAATCTGACCCTAAGTCATGTTTAATGATTGCAAAAATTTTCCCCTTCTCTTTGGCTTTAAGTTTGTTTGGCTTCAACTCTGGATGGAGTTTCCAACAATGGTCTTCATTATAGCCATTTTTTGAACAATGTTTACATGTGAGTTTCTCTTTCTCTATTTTTATAGAACCATTTTTCTTTCCTCTAACATTAAGCTTACCATTTCCTTTACCCTCATGCTCAAGGAAACTATCACTTTTCTCATCTGCACTATGTTTCCCTCTTGCTTCTAGATGTATGGCTTGAACGCAAACCTCATCTAATTTTTTGGGATTGAACATGAGAATAATATGTCTAATATAGCTGTGCAAACCCCCAATATTCTTTAACAAAGTTTCTTGAGAATACAAATTGACACCCAAAATAAGAGCTCTTCTCCTAAATTCATGAGTGTAATCTTACACACTTTTCCCTTTCAATTGTCTAAAATTCTGCAAGTCCATAATGGCTTTTTACATGTAATATAGAGGGTAAAATTTCCTTTTAATGGAAACAATAAAATTAGAACAATACATTGAGATCTTATCATGGTTTTTAATCTCATCTTCTCTCCTTGCTTCCCACCATACAAGTGTTGCGCCCTCCATTCTCAAGGAGCCAACTGAATCTTTATGTCATCATCTTGAAGGTTTTGAATTCTGTAGTAAACCTCCAATTGGAAAATCCAATTATAAATCTTGTCTACATTCACTTCACCATTATACATCGATAGCTCAAATTTTCCATCATGTTTAAGTAAGGGTGATTTACAAGCTCCTTTTTGAAGTATGTGGATGAATATATTGTAGGGTTATTGTAGTGGAAGATGATGATGAGAAAGGTGAAGATGGTGGTGAGGATGGTGGTGGAGTGGATGGTGGCTTCTTACCATCTCCATATACTCCTCCTCCTGGAGAACCCTCTCCTCTTGGAGGCCTTTAAATTTCTCCGTGCATCCTTAAATTCCTCACCTCATAGAGGACCTTAACCATCTCAGTCATATAAAAAAAATTCCTTTCTGAATGCTCTCTCATATTCTCTCATGATGGGTTATCCTTCATGATACATGCTCACTGAAGAATCAACTTCAACTTGAGGATTTTTTGGTGTTGAATACTTTGGCAACCTTTCCCTTCTTCCTCTTGACCCAACTGCATGACTCTCAACCAACTTCCCTTCTCCTCTTTTGAGTTTTAACCTTGTAAAAATTACAAAAAATTGCAAACAATTAGATTGCTTATTGCACAACAAAACCTAAATAATAAGAGATTTGATGCCAAAAATGATCTGAATGGAGGATTTTAGTAATGCTCAGCTAATTCCTCTTTCAAAATTTGAAACCGTAATGTCTTATGTGTGCTTAAGGGTTCAAGTTCTCTTGCAAATTATCAAGTCTCGTGAGTGTTTTCCATGTTAATTTTATGAAAAATTTAACATAAAATAAAGGTTTAAAAACAAGAAATAAAAGCATAATACATCACCATACAACACATCAACATAGGTATTTGATGAAGGAATTCACCCCTCCTAGGCTACATCTCCTTGGTCGAGCTTCCATGGCTTGGGCCTCCATATTATGCTCAAATTTTGCAAAATGGCCTATTTACAATGATTTTATGCTCCTCAAACCTACACCAATGAGTCCATAATGCCACAAAATGGTCATCTAGCCTCTTTATACACCCGATTTGGTCGAAAACTCCAAAATTTATGACCATTTACATTTTCTCCACAATTTTAGGCCTAAATCTAGCTAACTGGAGCTAAATCCGGCTATCTAGAGTTAAAATGGAAGTTTTTGCTGAAATTAGCAGTGCACCAACTTAATCTTCATTAAGTTAATTAAGCATGGTTAGTGCTAATTAACCCTACTTAGCCCTTAATTTGCCGCTTTTGCGCTAATCGTGTTTAATGATAATAACTTTGGATTAGTGTTAATTTATGGTGTTTAACCATTTAACTTTGCATTTAACAATTGGCTCCGCTGGTTGGTTATGTGCTAAGATCCTATGTGCTGGGGGTTGGCCCCATCTCCACCTATCGTTGAACATGGCATAATTCAAATATAAGTGGAGCCGCAATGAGGTTAAGACTCATCATGTGGCAGAGTGGTTATGTGTGGCATTGGCTTGTGGGAGGTTGTGGGGTCGAAGGTAATTTTAACTCTGCATTTAACAATTGGCTCCGCCTGTTGGTTATGTGCTAAGATCCTATGCACTAGGGGCTGGCCCCCTCTCCCCCTACCATTGAACATGGCATAATTCAAATATATGTGGAGCCAAAATGAGGTTAAGACTCATGGTATGGCAGAGTGGTTATGTGTGGTGTTGGCTTGTGGGAGGTTGTGGGATTGAACCCCGGCTCCTCCGCCCAGACTCAACCATAAATTTTTGATCCACGATCCACCAGAGGGGGGGGGGGGGCACGTGGCGGCCCTAGGCTGCACCACATGTCCTCACCCAATTGGACAAATTTAAACCAAACAAAAATTGCCACATAATTTGAATTCTCAGCCAATGAAATGTTGCCACTTGGCAATCCAGTATTTGCCAAAGGAAAATGACAAAATTTGACCTTTCACAGAAAACATGCCACATTAGTAGTACGGACTACTAACTAGGTTCCCTGTCACCATTACTTTTGCATGTTTTTGGAACAAACATAACTCATTTTCGGGAGCATACGGATTCCATTTTTCGTGAAACGAAGTGCACCGGATTCATAATGACGAGCACTACATGGTCGTTCAGGTTTCCCGCAATTCTGAGAACCTTTATTTTGAGCATAAAATTGAGCACAGGATCATCGAGATTAACATAAATATAATTAGATCTAGGATCAATAAAAATAGAAATAACTTGATCACAAAGCTTATCTTCCATCTCAATGATAGATGCCTGGTGATCTGCTTGCCTATTGTCCATAACTGCATAAATCCGAGGAATGATATGACCAACATCCCCAACTATATATGCCTTCTAAACACTATAGATCTAAGGTCTACCACCTTGATACTGTGGACAATTCCTCTTGTGATGATTCTTTCCACATATCCAGCACTACAATGGTGCTCTACCATCACCTCTAGTCTGCTGCTCTCCGAACTTTGATCCATGTCCCTTCTCAATTGTTCTGAACTTCTTGTAAGGAACCACATTTTTTTTTATCATTTTCATATTGAGGGAGTTCCTTGGTTTGGTTTCCATCTTCCTTTATATTTCTCATTTCCTTTCAAGTCATGCTTAGGTTCAACTAGGCATTTTGACTACTCATAATAATGAATCTTTCAACCTTTACCTTCTCCTCCTTGAGGTAAGGCACATATCTCAACAACTCCAAGAACCTACTAGTATACTCATCATCTGTCATGGAACCCATTTGCAACTCATAAAACTCCTTAGCTCTGGCATCATAGTACCTCTCCAATAGGTACTTCTTCTTTAAGAGTCTCTCAAACTCATCCCCAAGTCAATTCATCCTCCTAAATACCTTTAATATTCTTCACATCCTCCCATGATATATATGCTTTATCTTTAAGACTAAAATTGGTTATCTTGGCTTTCATATTCTCTATATAGCTACGCAATTTGAATAATTTATTCATCCCAATCAACCATGCCTCTACATCTTATAACTTTTTCATCTCTCCAATGAATGTAGGAGGCTTGACTTTATTGAACTCCTCATGTAAGTACTCACCTCTCCGATAAGGATGATGACTATGATGATTTCTCTTGGAAGAAAAAATATAATCATTTCCCATACATACTAGTCCTCCTGCCAGGTGTGTCCAATGATCTGCCACCTCTAACTATGTCCCCTTTATCCAACCTATGTCCATACTGAGACCTGCTACCATAGGATCCATTAGTCTTTTCTTTCTGCTCTTGATTGATCCTCCTATGTCCTTGATTCTAAAACTATGAAAAGCTTTGAATAATCGCTGCATTAACCTCTATATGCTTTTCCTAAACCATTACAAGTCTTTCCTGAGCCTCAACCAACCTGTCATTATCTTCATTACAACTTCGGATCTTTTCCCTCACGCTCCTCAATGTATCTGATACACTAGTAGAATACTCATGTCCTTTCTTCCCAAATGATATGTAGGGGGATTCACGAGAACTATAGTCTACCATTTTTCTCATCATCCTTGATTCTCTTCTTTCTTCAAGTATATCATGTCAGAAAAACAAATAGATACCAAAATAAAATCCATACCTTATTGTTTTTTAGGGGAGGCTTATCTCATTTGTAATATTAGAACACATTATCGTGTACATGTATAATCATAAACATATCCAGATAATCAGCATATCAACATATACCATCATGCATGACCATACCAACAATATAACCTAATCCCATGCATGATGACAATAACATTGAAAACATCAGAATTTTCCCCAAAGAGAGTGCAACCACACTTTGATACCACCTGTAACGTGCACCTCCCCTCACATATACCTACTTTCATTGTCTTAACTATGGTAGACATGAGATGAGGTGAAGTTATGATCAAACCCAACTTCCTAGGTGACCTTAAGGAAATGGAGTTGACAAAAAAAACTTACTGACTTCCCTCAGGTACCACAGGACCCTCCAGGAGTGACCCAACCCCTCCAGGTGTCCATCCCCTAAGACAACCTAAATTTTCCATGAGTTTCACCCCTAGATGCTCCCTTTCCAATGAATCAATGAGACTAGAAACTCCCAATCGCTCCCATAGCCATGCATCAGTGTGAATGTGGACTTTTTGGCCAATGTTGTGCCAACGACTATGGATTTTAAGGATATTTTCCAGGGTTGGGGCTAGACCTTTGCCTATAAATACCTGTAACTTTCATAATTTCATAAGTTATATAAGGGAAATGCTTGTAAACCAAAAAATAGCACCAGGACTAGACCTGACCATCCCCAACCAGGACTGAAATTATGTCAAACACTTGGCAACAATGAAATCTATAGCTCATGAATACAATATTGAGCATAAGGGACTAGAAATTCATATGATACTTATGAAGAAGGATCACCACCCTCTCCCATTAGTTGTCCTAACATTAATTAGGTCTTGCATCCGTTATTGTTTTAGTTATAAGTAAAAACATAAAAAGATCCATGACTAAAACCAGTCATATATCCATGCTTATAACCAACATATAAACATATAAATAACCCTAAGATAACAACCATTAAAGCCACATAATAGTAAGCACAAAAGCAAGAGAACTTAACTTTCATTAAAGATAGGCAAGAGACAACCAAGTTCAGGACTTCCACATACCACTTGACCATAGACATGGATGAACCAAATATTTCTTTCAGTCAGTCACCCCCTTTCCATATTCCAAGCATGAATGTGGGATATCATGGATAAACTAATCCAAAACCAACCAAGGGAATCCAGAGGTTAAACCACCTCCACCCTCACCATAACGTGATCTCACCTAAACCAGCACCAAGATCAAAAAACCGAACCGAGCTTGGAATTCCTTTGAATCCCATCACCATCCTTGAGGAAATTTTCATCTCCTTATCTCTAGGCTTTACCGCAATCCACACTGGATCACTGGGCCTTTACTGAGACACCACTCGCATGCTTTACTGTGTATCCTGCCAAAATCGATGAAGGTATTCCTAGGCCTTTGGGAATGTTACTGAGACCATCTCCGCACCATATTTTGAAACCATCTGGCAATTTCAAAGCTAAAAAATGAGAAAAATCCCATCACACCATGGCTATCTAGGAAAAGGAAAGACAAGGTTGAAAACCACTATCAAAACCCGCCAAAACATGTCGCCCACAACAAAAGAACCAAATACCAACATGCACATACCATGCATGTCAAAAATAGCTAGGGAATCATACATGCAATATGTTACCTACAAGTATTCCTATTGAAGTTGCTTGATCTTGCTCTTCCTTGCTTGATCTTTTCTTTCCTTTCCTTTCCTTGTCCTTCCTTTGTTTGATTGATCTCCTTTTCCTCTTGGTTCTCTTCTCCTCTCTGAGTGTAATTTTGAAAATGAAATGATAGAAAGCTACCAACTAATGATTTGAGGTATTTTATCATTCATGCCTCTAATTTATTCAATTTTCCATTTTTCCTTCAGTTTCCTCCTCACATACAACCTATGACCTTTTACCTTCCTATTATCCTAATTTCCTTTATTTTCATAAATAAATGTGCCAAAAATAACTTTTTTCCTTTTTAATTCCTTATCCATTGGCTTTTCCAATTTCCTCTTAGCCATAAACACATCCATTGATACCCACTAGGATATATTTATCAACATTCAGCTTGGAATAAGTGTCCCTTAACGGTGGTCTTATATTTTACTTTATTAAATTTTATTACATGAACTTTTATCCTGGGTCTGTTACATGGCCAATCTCATTGATTCAAATTATATATTTCTTATTTAATTATTTTACACACTCTTACATTGTTATGTATTTACTTTGAGCTTAAATATTTATACTTCAGATTTCATACAAAATTCTAAGTTTTGCTTCGACTTTCCTTACATGATAGTTGTGTATAATTATGAAACATAGTTATGTAGTATATTTTTCAGATATGATGCAAGGTTGTATCCTAATGTTAGGTATTGTCCAATCATGTCCCATTTCAAATTTCATTACCAAGAGTGTAATTGGTTTTGCCCAAGAGTGCATATTTGTTCCAACTTGAACATTGGAAGATATGATGAATTGCTACAATAGAAGCCTTTGATTTTAGTGAGTAAGATTTATTTTAGGATAATGAGTATGATATTTTGTAGAAAACATTCCTAGTGTGCATTTATTTAAGGCACACAAACCCTTCCTTTTACCCTATGAAATCCATGCGATTTGGAGTATTTTTATACAATAGAAATACATAGTGAAAAAATAAAAATATTTAATTGTATTAATGTTACCTATGAGTAAAACAATACTCTTCAAGTTGAATTATTCAATTTAGCCTTGAAATGAAGGTTGGGCATGCATTTTTGTGAAGTAGACCAAAATTTTCTTGCTTCACTAAAATGCATGCCCAGGGTTTTGTTCTTGGCCAATTTGATTTATTCAAATTGTATATTATTTAATTACTAAATTTACACACTAATTTGTTTCTATGAAGTTTATGTTGTTCATAATTTGTTAACACTTTTGGGGAGACATTGTGAACTATGATTGCTCCAACACTTTCACTTTCATCAACTTCGACCTTCAAATCACTAAATTAAAAAAAAAAAAAATTGTATTAATGTTTCTTATGAGTAAAAAAATAATCTTCAAGTTTAATCATCAAATTTGACCTTGAAATGAAGGTTGGGCATGCATTTTTGTGAACCAGACCAAAATTGTGTTACCTCACTAAAATGTACGCACATACTTCATTTATTGTCCAATATGATTGATTCAAATTGTAGATCATTTATTTAATTATTTTACACACTTTTAAATTTTTATATATTTATTTTGGGCTAAATATTTATACTTCATATTTCATACAACATTCTAAGTTTTTCTTTGACTTGCCTTCAGTGAAAGTTGTGTATAAGTGGGAAACATAATTATATAGGATATTTGTCATACATGATGCAAGGTTATATCCTAATGTTAGGAATTGTCCAATCATGTCTCATTGCAAATTTCATTACTAAGTGTGTAATTGGTTTGGCCTGGGAGTGCATATTTCTTCTGAATGTGCTCATTGGAAGATATGATCAGTTGTTATTCCAAAATACTTGGATTTTAGTGTATAACATTTCCTTTATGAAAATCAATATGATATGTTGCATAAAATGGTTGTATATTTAGGTTGGAATGATCATTATCGCACATTCAATTAAGTATAGGTCCTCATGTGCATTTATTTGAGTCACACAAACCTTGACTTTAACCCTATGAAATCAATCCAATTTGGCACATTCTTGTACAAAAGAAATTTGTGTGTGCAAGGTTACTGTTAATTATGAGTAAAAAATAAATCTCCAATATGAATCATTCAATTTGGTCACATAATGAAGGTTGGGTGTGTAGTTTTTTGAAGTAGGCCAAAATTGCCTTGCTTCACTAAAATGCACACCAAGGCTTCATTTATATGCCATTCTGATTGATTCAAATTGTCGACCATTTATTTAATTATTTTAAACACTTTTGAATTATTATATGTTTACTTTGATCCTTAAATAATTTTGTTTCAGATTTCATACAACATTCCAAGTTTATCTTCAGCATTATATGAAAGTTGTGTTCTTCTTAAGCTTTCATTGTTATTTGTCGGACTTGACTCAAAGTTATATTCTAAGGTTAGGTATTGTATAATTATGTAGAATTTATGGATGGTATTACACTTCTCAAAATCTCAATCAACTCTCTAATATCATAGGCTTTGGCTGTGAAAAGGACTAGAATACTTATAAATGCCTTGGTATTCCAATATCTCTGAAAGGGACCACTATTAAAGATTGGCATAACATAGTTTCAAAAATTCAAAAGAAAATGGTTTCTTGGGGTGCTAGTTGGCTAAATTTGGTTAGCATAGTGGTCTTGATAAAATCCACCCTATATGTTTTGTATATATTCCAAGTAGCAATCCTCTTTGCCCCTAAAGGAATCTTGAATCAGATTAGTAGGTTTATCAGAAATTTATGTGGAAAGGTGGAAAAAAAAATGCAAAAAAAATCAACTTAGTTAATTGGAACACGATTAAAATCTCAATAGAGGAAGTGGGTTTGGGTTTAAAGGACCATGTTTTCATGAAATTATATCTAGGGGCATACCTAGTTTGGAGACTATTAACAAAACCCTATAAACGGTGGTCCCAAGTTCTGCAAAATAAATATCTTCCTTTCCTTAGAGAGATCCTTCAACAATACATCCAGACCACAAGATAACTTCCACAAGTGCTAAGATACTCTTCAAAATTACAAAGTATTCCAACAATATCAAAAACGCAAGGTTGATCCTCTCACTATACCGCATAATATATTAGATCTCGAACCAATATATATTCCACAGATCTCAAATAAATAGATCAGATCTTGAACCAATATATACTCCACATATCTCAGATAAATAGATCAAATCTCGAACCAATATATATGCCACATATATGAGATAAATAAATTAGATCTTGAACCTATATATATATGACATAGATATTAGAATAATAAATCATATCTTGAACCAATATATATGCCACATATCCCAGGCTTCATATCATAAGTATATTGATCAGATCTATAATCATTGATTTCAAATCATAAATATAATGCACATATCTTACAAATCTCAGACCACTTCACATAGAAGGGAAGATAAGTAATGTATGTGTGTTTGATTTGCATCATAAGGAGAAAAAAATTAACCTCTCTACATGGTCATCATGTGATCTAAATGAGAGAATTTCAATGGAGTTTTTTTTTTCAAGTTGTCTTTGATCCTCCAGGCTTGACCTGTGGCTTGGGGAGTTGCGACCCAGGGGCATCTAAGCCATCAAAGTCACTCGAGGATCACACCCGGGCCTGGGCCACACCAGCCCTAAGCTGATTGAATTTTTTAACATGTCTTATCCCCCTAGCACAGGGCACAACCACCCCCTGTGAGGTTTGGTCATGGGTCGCCTTCCTAATAAGGCCCATCCTCAACCAATGCTAGTGGGGCTTGACTTCAAGGAAATTTTTTTACAAGAAATGAGGAAGAAAAATAAACAAAAAGCTAAAACATAAGCTAAAAAGGAAGATAAGGTGGACGTTAAAAACAATTCCACAACGAGGAGCAAAATAATATGTTAAACATGAAGCTAAAACAAAATCTAAAAGGGAAACTAAAGTGGATGCTAAAAACAATGCCATAATGAGGAGAAAAATAGGACATTACACAAGAAGCTATACATGAAGCTACATAAGGAGCTAAAGAAGAGGTTAAATAGGCTGTTTACGTCGGCGCTAAAGTTGACGATATTTAGCGTTGAATAGTTGTAATCAGTGAAAAAATTGCCAAAAAAACGCTGAAACAGTTAGTGGAAGCAAAAAAGGGAGCTGAAGAGGAAGCTAATCACAGGGATTCGTTGTAGTGAATTATATCTTGAAGATGGTATTCATGAGACTTTGGAAGGTAGATGTAACGTTGGTCAAGTCAAATGGAACAATAATGAATTAATAATGACCATCATGATTTTGGAAGGTTGTTTTGAGAGAATCCTTCTCATGAATTTTAAATTGATGATAAGTAAAATGAAAATCAAGTTTGGAGAAGTAGGTAACCCTATGGAGTTTAATTAGTAGCTCACTGATTACGAGAACTTGAAATGTGTCTCTGATTGTAATTGTATATAATTACCCATAATTGATAAGCAATTGCCACAATATGTCTTTCTTCAATAGATGATAAGTGAAAAGAAGGAATTTTTCAACTATGTCAAATTAATCTTGCATCAAATAATTCTTGAATCACATGCTCAATCTCACTTTTTTGTTGGTAAAGATAGTGGTATGGCCTAATATTGGGAGGAATTCTCACTCAAAGAAATTTACTACAAAATAGACTTTTATCTTGTACAACCATCTTACTAGACCTTTAAGGTTGATTTTTCCTTCAAAATGTCTTATCTTATCTTGTTTGAACTTCGAATGGAATTCATCTAGGGTAAATCTAATAGATTTAGATGTTGTAGGTGTAGCGTAAAGCATAAATTGTGATTGAAGAAAATGATTGTGTATCAACTTGTTTTATGTCTATAATGCATCTTCTATGATGAATTGATTTGTAAATTTCCATGGATATTCCACTACGATAGTCATAAAATGATCCAGATTTATGCAGGAACACAATAGAATACAGAAATAACCATAAACATAAAAATACAGCGGAAATAAGGCTTTATTTCATTAATATAAAATCACAGAAATATGCTTACAAACATGATGGTAATAAAATAGCTAGGGTGCTGGTAGCGAATCTCTGAGAAGAGATGTGGCGACTATAGACCTCTAAACTATGTTACAATGAGGATCGAGGGCCTATTTATTATGGAGAAACAATGGAGAACTCTAAATGTCCAAAAACCTAACCCTAGGAGATGAAGGGCCAAAACTATGGGCCCTGTTTGGGCAAATTGATGTTTGAACCTCCCAGGAACGTAACTTCGGCATACTATCTCTGTTTGGGGCCTCAAAACAGCTCCAGAAGTTTAGGACCCGAAAAAATGCTAAAAATAGTATGTTGTGAAAAAAACTGAAAGAGACAATGGTGGGGCCCCAAGTGGAATAGTCGGGTGGCCACCAATATCCACCTGGATCATTCATCCCCCCTTAGGAATCAATGGTCCCCATTGCGTTGATTTCATCCATGAGATGAGGAAACTTCTGTTGAACTTGGTCCCTAGTGAACCACTTGCCTTGGTGCAGCAGTTGGCCAGCTTTGACAACCCGATACAGATGGATCTTCTGTCGGCGAGTGTTCTTGATTTGCATGTCCATGATACAGTCTGTGGTGGCATGTTCCATGCAGTCTGGGTTTAACTCTTTTGGTGTGAGTTCTTCGATAATGTTAGAGGTGTCCAATAGAGGTGGGAAGTAGAGACAAAGGTGGTCTACATTGAATACTGGGTGCAGACCAAGGAATGGTGGAATACTGAGCTCGAAGGCATTGTTCCCTACAGCGTTGGTGATGGTGTATGGCCCATATCAGAGCAGGCGAATCTTGTGGTGGGGTCCAGTGAGGCGCTCCTTCTGCAAATGTAGCCACACATTTTCGCCCACCTAAAAGTTGTATGGCACCCGATGCTGATCATGTTGTTTCTTGTACTTAACATTGGCTCTGTCTAATATGTCATGAGCCTGTTGGCGGATGTGTTGAATGCATTCGATGAAGTTGTTTTCTTTGTTAGCTTCAGACTGGACATGAGCCGAATCGGCCTGAGTAGCTGCAAATGGCATGGCTATGTCAATGGGACATAGTGGCTGGAATCCCAAGCCCACCTAAAAGGGGATGTGGTCGATTGAGCTGTGGAGAGCCCGGTTATAACTATGTTGTACATAGGGAAGGCTCTCATCCCATGTGTGTGGGTGCTTTGAATTGTGTTAGCCACCTATAATAATTTTTCAAAGCAAACAGGTGGCTAAATTTGTCATCAAGCCTTCAAGAGATAAATTCCCTTGGAAATCTATCATCCTTTAAGTCTTATGGTTTTCCTATCCTGGAGGTTCATCTTCATTTTTGTTTCCATCTTAAAACCATGTTGATTCACCAAAGAAATTTGTTCCAAATTCCTCCGAAACTGCCTATTTTCACTCCTTCCCCCCCCATTTTCATAAAGCCTTCTTTCATTTTTTAACCCTCCATTTAGCCTCAAAGGCCTTAAATCCCCTTCAAGCCTTATGAAATCCCTTTATAAGGTTTAAAAACCCATCTTTGCCCCTATCGGAACCTCCAAATTCCTCAAAAAACCCTTTAAAATCCTTGAAAATCTCTGTTTTCTCACTAAGGGCTTAAGCCCCTTTCGGTTTAGCCCTTAGCCCCTTTCCTCTGCATGTGACCCGGAGCCATAACTAGACGTTAAGTCCTTATCGCTCATCGCAATTGGAGTTTCCTTTCCCTGGCCCTCCCTTTATTCTTCTAATCCTCTAATGCGATAGGCGCCCTTTATTCCGCCTTCAGTCCTTCCACTTCCCACAAAACCGTGTTTTTGCCTTATAATTAGCCCCCGCCATCGCAATCGCAATTTTCCTTTTCCCGAAATTCCCTTTATCCTTTTCCCTGATGTGATAAGCGCTCTTCCCTCCAAACCCCTGGTCCCACTTACTCCCACAAGACCACACCCCAGGTGCTTATTCTGTTCCATATCCATCGCATCGACAAATCTCAGTTCATCGATCCCTTTCCTTTCGTTCCACGTAGAATGATCCCCAACGCGATCCCAACCGTCCACCCAATAGATCTGACGGCTCACGCACTATCCCGTTGTCCACTCCGCGACAAATAATCACATGTCACTGCATGGCCCACCATGTATTCCACCCCTGCATCTCTACGACTATAGCGTGCAACCCGCACCGTCCGATCTGACACCCTAGATCTAACAGTCACTATCCAAAATCGCAAAATATTTACACCCTAGGTTTAATGCTCCAAAATTTTGTGAAATGGGCAGTTTTGAGAATCCACATGTCAGCCAATGTATGGAATCGCATTCCATTCACTCAAAACCGCTTCCCCCCATTTTATTATGCGAAAACCATTCCCGGTTTTCCCCCATACCGCTACCCTCCGCAACGTCGCTCCCGATTTAATCCTAACTGTCAATCTCTTAGATCGCACGGTCCATGTTATATCACGAACCCATTCATTTTCTCTCCATCTCTCTCCCGAAATGCTCACCAAGAGATCTCCACCGTAGATCGTCCTAATCTAACAGTCCCCATCCCTCATCGCACCCAAACCTCCATTGGACCTGGTTAGCTGCTCTGCCAGGGTTTGCTTCCCATTTTTCCACTGCAATCACCATCCGCACTGCTCCTTTCCCTCTCGCTAAGCCTTCTGCAAGAAGTCTAACCCAAATTCGCAGGATTTCATAACGTGTTTTCTGTGTTTTGCAGGTTCAATGGTGATCACTGTCAGTTTTCCCACAGTCATAGACAGGTGATAGAGAAGGTCCAGGGTGACGATCCTGTGGCCTGAAATAAATGCAAAGGGACTGAGGAGGGATGAATTACATGTCTCGGCCCTGTATCATGAGCACCGACCGAACGAAAAAAACCTCAGACACCAAAGCCACCTGTACACGTCAGTAGCGTAGAAGAAATGACAAAGAATATCAGCAAAGACTAAAATTTAATGCATAATACTGAAGATTTGACACTCAACCTGAAGAATAAATGCAGAATATCAGTAAAAAAAGAAACAAAGGATATCTATCAGCAGAGTGTCCTTGCCCCTAAGGAAGGACAAGTTCCCACAGCCTAGTTCATTATTCATCGAGCCTCAGAACAGTTATTACTCTAGCGGAAATCCTTATAATGTCAGTACATTGGTTGCACAGCATGGAAGACCTGAAAGCCAGATTGTCTACCTTACTTGTCACAGAAGATTAAACAGAGTAATACAGCCAGAAAGTATTTCAAAGGAACATACCCTTAGATTTATTGTCAAACTGACAAAGACTCCTAATTCATCTAAAGAGTACACATAGTTAATGTAAACCATTAAGCAGAGTGGGCATCTGAATACTTCTTCCCCCTCTGCCTTAATGAATCATTTAAGTCCTATCTACCACTACCACCACTCATTCACCTATAAGAACTCATCGAAAATGCATTGTAAAGGGTTGGAAATTAATTGATTGTAAGTTGTTTATTGAGTTAGAGTTCTGTGAGTAGTTGTTGTAAATAGGCTGGGAGATGATTTTTGGGTGATATCAAGCTATTGGACAAGAATGTATGTGACTGGTTTTTCTCTACAAATATGACAAGCATGTTCATCGGATCCTGATCTAAGTCATTGGTGATGTGTCCCTTCTCTGTTATTGTTTTCCCTCTGTGTTACATTAAGTTTCATTTTCTATGATAAGAAACAGTAATTTTAGCTTAGGATATACTACTGCAAGTACCCTAATGCTTCCTGCACATTCTTATCTTTATGTTTTATGCTATTTGTGTATCTAAGAACAAATTCAATATAATTTAACCAGTCAAAGAGTTGATTCGCCCATGCTTACTGATGTATGAATTTAGAGTTTGT
The DNA here is from genome assembly GCA_034641835.2 of Pinus albicaulis. Classification (NCBI taxonomy): domain Eukaryota; kingdom Viridiplantae; phylum Streptophyta; class Pinopsida; order Pinales; family Pinaceae; genus Pinus; species Pinus albicaulis. The sequence continues at coordinate 541,957,160 of CM076576.1, read as the reverse complement.
TTCTTAGACATTCTTGATTAGTTCAGCTGAAAGAATAGGAAAGTAGGGAAATTAAGTGATTAGCCATGTCCCCTAAGTTCTCCTTCCAACAATTAACTTTGGTAAGATCCCGTTGAGTTGAATGTCAAAAGCAGAGAAGGTTAAAAGTATTTCTCTGATCGTAGGCCTCACTTTGTGTTTGAACTTAAGTGTTTTCTACTATCTAAAAGTAGTCATGAGGACTGCTGGATTGTTGTCTTTGAAGCTAGCCTCATCAGGAATATTGATCATAAAGGTATAATATATGCCCTATCCCTTGACTTACTCCAAAGTGGTCACCTTGGAAGGTTTTCCTTGTTATTCCCATCCACCTCCTTAGTGTTTCATCCCATTTAATCATCCTAAGAGATCCTCTGTTTTAGATTACTAGCCCTTTGAGAGCCTTGGATATTTTAATTTCAAGTAAACCCTTTTATGACCCCATTGCCCAATGGACTCGTATTCTCTTTGAATTATCTCCCCATTGCTGAAAATCCTTCACTACTCATTCCTTTACCTTACACTGAACCCTTTTGTCAATGATTCCAACCCAAACAAACTAAACAAAACCCTTGTGCTCTGTAACTAGCCTAATACCTTAAACTGAACTTCAAATATATACATTTATTTACTTTTATAGAGAGATCCCTCTCTGGATCCAAGAGGGCTAGATCCTAAGATCCCAAAGTGGTTTGATGTTGTCTTGTCATTTGGCATTGCCAAATATACCAAATCACAGGAACCACAACATTATGGTGACTCCGCTGGGGAACTATTGAGTAAAACACTTCTTAAAACATCTCTAAGAGCTTAAAGAATACCATTTAGCCTCGATTTGGTAAATATTGTTTATGGTGGACAACAGCCTGCTTCGAAACATTCAAAATCCTCCACCTGGCGACTCCACAGTTCCTAAATGACCAAAAGACTCCATTGGTGATTAGTAGGCCTGCTAATTATCTCTGTTTTCACAAGACTCCACTGGGAGGTCAGTTTCATCTTAACATCACCCACTCTAAGGAGACTATGGGTATTAGTGTTCTTTGATTAAATTTGTTTGCTCCTAAATACTGTCATATCTGGTTTGAGCTATTCTTGGAAATTTTGGCCTAATCCTGGCTTCAAGAAATATCTATAATAGAGCCTACCCTAACCCAAACCCCCCTGAGATAGTTGATAACCCAGAAATCATTCTCGGGAAATCTCCTAAAACCGGTGTTCCAACCATTGTCAAACATATTATAAGAGCCAATTCTACCCCTGAAAACTTTTCAGCTCTTCCAGATGCTCTAGGTGATTTAGCTTTCCAAAGCGATCTACCAAGAACTAGGTCCCTGAGTAGTATTGACCAAATAGAGAGTGAGCCATAGAGTTCAGGGCACCATAGTGGCCAAAATACCAACATCATAGGGACCCCTTCATCAACACCACTTGATATACACATCATTCATAATTTTAGGTCCTCTCACCCTAGGTTTGTTCATCAATCTTCTACTTTCCCAAACATTCCTGCCACCTATACATCTTTCATCCATAATAACCCACTCCATCATCTTCCACCTATTATTAATCCTCCTTTCCCTCCATAGAATCCTGCCATGGCAACATGGTATGACCCTCTAGTCCTACCTGCTCAATTAGCTGCCTTACCCTAAGGATATAAGACCTCTATTCCATTATATGAAGCCATGGGCTCAGTTACTGCCTCACAACACATAGACAAAATGAATGACTATTGTGATAGAAATGAGATAGCTGACGAGACCATAAAGCTCAGGCTGTTTGCTCAAATTCTTGGGGGAGAAGCCAGGAAATGGTTTAAAAATCTATCTCCACATAGCATCCAGGACCTCCCTGCCTTTCATAAATAGTTTCTGAACAAGTGGGAAGTTAGGAAGAACCCTCTCCAAACCTTGTCTGAATATGAGAACATTAAGAGAAATGTGGGAGAAGGGGTCCAAGAATATTTTGCTAGATACAACAGTATTTACAATGCTTTACCAGCCCACATGAAACCTCCTTAGGGGTTAGCCCTCATGAACTTACCTGATGGATTTGATTCTGAGATGGCTTACCAACTAAGGGAAAGAGACTATAACACATTAGAGGATATGCGGAAAGGAGAATTGAGTGTAGAGGAAAACTTAATTGCCAAAAGAGCTAGGATGAGGGCTGAAAAGAAGGTAACCTATAGGGAAGACACCAGGGCTTCTACATCTGATTCCAAATTAGATAATCTAGCCAAAAACATGGATAGGCTAGAAATAATGATGGAGAAAATGGTTGTCCAAGCCAATAATCAGAATAGAAATCAGTCTCAAAACCAGAACCAAAAATTTAGGAGAAACACTCCTCCCAATAGACAAAGGGATTCTTACCAACAAATCATACCTGCATTCCAAGAAAATTTCCTTGATGAGGATGAAGGGATAATAGAAGAATCAAAGGGAACAAATATTAACATGTTGGGAGGAGGTATTGAAGATCTTACATTTTTCATAGAAGAAAACCAAGCCTTATTCACGAATTGTGAATATGAAGGGTTGGAATCTGAAGAATATAGGTTAGGATTCAAGAATTCCATCTTACAGGTCCGTGAACGATATGATCTCAAAAGAAAAAGGAACCCAGAAACTCCCAAACCAAAAAAATCTGAGGTCACTATCAAGAAAAGGCCTAAAAAGACTCCTAAAGAGATTGCTAAAAATGACAAAGTAGCAGCTGAAATTCCTCGAAAAACCAAGGGTAAGAACACCCAATCCATTGACAAAACCAGTAGCACTAGTATTACAGCTAGTGCCCCTAGAAAAACAGTGTCAACCGATATACATAGTGAAAATCAACAAGATGATTTTGCCAATAAAATAGTGACCAACAAAACAAAGCTGAACCTTTCAAAGAACCAATTTCCTTTCAATTTGGAAAGTGAGATTGTCAAAATCAAAATTTCTATCCCTCTCACTAAGTTGGCCACCCAGGATATATATAAATTTAAAATATTGAAAGCTTAAACTTAGGAGAAAACAGTGACTCTGTTAAATTAAATGATGATCAACCAGCTCTCTTATTTGGCCCAAAAATTGAAGGGAAATTCCAGGAAGGAGTAGTGGCTCCTTTCTATGTCAGTCTAAATATCCATGAAAAAATCCTACACAATGTTATGCATGACTCAGGGGCTTCACATAATCTTATGCCAAAGGTGATCATGGAGAGTTTAGGCCTTGAGATAACCAGACCATATAAGGATTTATATTCCTTTGACTCTAGCAGAGTAAAATGCTTATGCCTGATCAAAGACCTCTGTGTAAATTTGACCCAAATCCTAGCTAAGTGCATAGTGATGGATTTTGTACTGGCTGATGTACCTCCCAAGTATGGCATGTTGTTTTCAAGATCATGGGGTGCTAAGCTGCATGGCACAATGCAAATGGACATGACATATGCCACCATCCCTATTTTTAGCCAACTTAGAAGACTCTATAGGGAATCGCACATGAAATTCATGGTGAACAGCCCAGAGAAACCAGAGAATGCCCCTCTTTACTCTGTCCACATAGACCTAGACTCTTTTATCCTTTACAACGATGAATTCAACTAGTGAACGAGAGCTAGAAGATAAAATTTCAAGCAACAGAGTAGAAGATATTGATCCAAACATAATGGCAACACTGAAAATAGAGGAAAACGAGGGAAAAGTGCTTGAAAGGTGACGGCAACAAAACTGAAAGTCGGCCCCTAAGGAGAGCTGGTCTCTTCTTGTGGCTCTGTCAGTATTTCCCTCAATTAACTTAGTTTTCCTCCACGTGGTCTTCTTTCTCTTCCTCGGAATTTTATTTATCAATTTCGAAGAAATTGAAAACTAAACATAATCAACAATTGTGAAATTAAATCATATCTCCCGAACTTTATATTCTACCGCTAAACCTTATAACCAAGGGTTTAATCCTTCGAACCTTATATAAATACCCCACACTTTTTAAACAAATGGCTTTGTAATAAACCTTTGGCTCCAGGCCCCACATCTATGATCAATAGTCCAATCAAATTCTCATGTCGTATCTTGGTTATCCTTCGTGCATCTTCCGAATACGACCACCGTCCGATGGCTTCCCTCCAGATCGACGGAATTCAACGATATCCCGCGGCCTTCCTGGTCAAACGTTAATGCGCGATGGCATGCAATGAGAGCGGTTTCAGGGGTCCTGCCTTTTCCACGTGTCAAGCACTCAATGGAATCGCTCCCAATTTGGAAATACCGCTCACTCCACAAAAGTGGTGTGATATGGGCAGTCCAGTTTCACAAATCCGCTCGCGGATTTGGAACAGTGATTTACCACGGTTAATCGCCTACCTTCCTATGCTCTCCATTTATTAACTCAGGTCAGGCCTCAAGTTAGGATTCTGATAGCAAAACAATTCTATCTCTGCGTAAGTGGGTTTTGCACTATCATCAACCAGAGTTCGATGACCACGATTTCTCTACACAAGCCTTGCCTGCGGGTGGGATTAATTCAACAAGGTTTGTTCAGATAATTCAAGAGAAATGGTAGACAGTAGGATGCGGAGACTGTACAACAGTTCCATTCAAAAATTATATATGCACAGAGTTCAATCGCCTCACAGTTAAACAAATTTCCTCACAAACATCAATTCAAGACAGTTTTATAATCAACAGGAACTTAAATTCATTCAACCAGAAGCAATTGCTTAACACACAAATTTTATTGCAGAAAATCTCTCCCCCTTCCAATGCATCCGAGGGATACAATTTATATACATTACAATGTGTCTCTTCAGTTCCTCTGTGAGGACCGTTTAGAAAATCAAAAGCCTAATTACAATAATTCAACTAACTGAAACATGACAGATGGATCAAATCTAACTATTCGACTTCTACAAATCTAAATAATCTAAATGAAACAGTCAGTTGAGGTATTGACACCTAGCTGTTACAATTCAATTGTTTTCGAACCCTCCTAGCCAAAACATGTGGACAAAACCTCCTACATTGTTGGCTAGTGTCTAATGCCCCTGCATCAGACTCCTGAGGGCAATTTTCTTCATGGGCTCCTATCCATGAGCTCTTCCACTAATCTGCCCATCCTCTGCAACATTCCTTCAGTCATCCAAGTGGCATCTTTCTCTGGCTTGTCCTTCCATTTGATTAAGTATTGAAAGTACTCTTGTCCTCTGGTCTTCCTGAACACTCTTTTGTCCAATATCTTCTCTAGTTTCAATGGTTGCGCTGGAGGTAGCTGCTCTTTCCACTCAATCTGTCCCTTGTCTGCTGATCTTTCTTCTGCACTATCATCTTCATACTTGTACAAATATGCAACATTAAAAATGGGAGATATTCCAACATCAGGTGGCAATTCAATCTCATAAGCATTTGCAGAAAACTTTCTAAGTATCTTGCATGGCCCAATCTTTTTGAACTTCAGTTTGTTATACTGCTTCTTTGGGAATCTCTCCTTTCTCAAGTGTGCCAAAACCAGATCTCCTACTTCAAAATGAACTTATTTTTTTCTCAAGTCTTCTCTTCCTTTGTATTTGATGCTGCTGCCTTGTAGTTGTTGTTTCACTTGTTCATGTATGGTCTGGATCTCTGAAGCAAATTCCTCACCATCTGCGCTCCTTAACTCTGCCCTTCCCAGATTTATTAACTCTGATATTCCTCTGGGGTGCATTCCATAAACAATATGGAATGGGCTCTGCCCTGTGCTTCTGTTTGGTGAGTCATTATATGCATATTCTGCCTGGGGCAAAATATGATCCCACTGCTTGGGATGCTTTCCTGCAAGACTTCTCAACAAATTTCCCAGACTCCTATTCACTACCTCAGTTTGTCCATCAGTCTGAGGATGATAAGATGAGCTGAAACTTAGTTTGGTACCAAGTTTCTTCCACAGTGTCCTCCAAAAATGACCCACAAATCTGGTGTCCCTGTCTGAAACAATTCTCTTGGGAAACCCATGCAATATAACAACTTCTTTGAAAAACAAGTTAGCAACATGGGTGGCATCACTAGTTTTATAACATGTAATAAAATGTGCCATTTTGGAGAATATTTCCACTACAAAAAAAACTGCATCATTCACTCTCTGAGTCTTGGGAAATCCTAGAACAAAATCCATACTTACCATGTCCCAAGGCCTGTCTGGAATAGGCAAGGGAGTGTACAATCCTGCATTCTGGCTCCTTCCTTTGGCATATTGACAGATTTTGCAATTTTTCACAAACTTGTCCACTTCCGTTATCATCTTAGGCCAATAATAGAAGTGACTCAGTTGCTCATAAGTTTTATCAGTACCAAAGTGTCCAGCAAGTCCACCACTATGCTTCTCCTTAATCAAGTTTTCTCTCATGGAACATTTTGGTACACACAGTTGGTTTTTTCTGAATAGTAAGTCCTCCTGCAAGAAATAATCCAGCCACTGGCTTCTATCTGTTAGAACAGGGTTACAACATGCGTCAAATGCTTCCTTAAAATCTGAATCTGTTTTATACAATTCTTTGATAAAATCAAACCCTACAACTTCAAAATTAGTTTCTTGAACAAGCATGTGCCTCCTACTCAAAGCATTAGCTACTTTATTTGCTTGGCCACTTATATGTTTCAAAAAAAAATTAAAACCTTGGAGATACTCAACCCATTTGGCATGCTTCTGATTCAACTTGGGCTACTGTACAATATACTACAAAGCATGATTATCAGAATATAATACAAATTCCCTCGACATCAAATAATGTCTCCACTTTTTCAATTCCTGAACAATTGCATAGAATTCCTTCTCATAAGAGGAATACTTCCTTCTGGTGTCATTCAACTTTTCACTGAAATAGGCTACAAGCCTATCATCCTGACTCAACACAGCTCCAATGACCTCTCCACTGGCATCACACTTTACTTGAAATGGTTTAGTAAAATCAGGCAGAATCAAAACAGGCTTTTCAGTTATCCTTTGCTTCAAAAGTTTAAAGTTTCTTTCTGCTTCAGCAGTCCACTTAAATGGTTGTTTTCTCTTATTTATTGTCTCAATTATGGGTGCATTAATCTTACTGAATTTTTTTATAAATTTCCTGTAAAAACTGGCAAGTCCATGGAAACTTCTTACCTCAAAAACATTTCTGGGTGAAGGCCACTCCACAATTGCCTTAACTTTTTATGGGTCCATCTTCAATCCTTCTGCAGAAACAACAAACCCCAAATACACCAACTCTTCTTTCATGAATGAGCATTTCTTTAATTTTATCAGCAGTTTCTCTTGGTGCAGCTTCTTCAAGACATAATTAAGATGCCTTATATGTTCTTCTTTAGTTCTGCTGAAAACTAATATATCATCCAGATACACTATCACAAATTTACCAATGAATTCTTTCAATACTTCATTCATAAGTCTCATAAAAGTACTAGGTGCATTTGACAACCCAAAAGGCATGAACATCCACTCATACAGTCCTTCATTCGTTTTAAAGATAGTTTTCCACTCATCACCCTCTCTTATTCTAATCTGATGGTATCCACTTTTTAAATATATCTTTGAAAAATATCTAGCACCACTCAAAAAGTCCATCAAATCCTCAACTCTGGGCAAAGGGAATCTGTACCTGATTGTGATCTTATTGATTGCTCTAGAATCAGTACACATCCTCCAGCCTCCATCTTTCTTTGGGCTCAATACTGCTGGTACTGCACATGGACTCAAACTTTCTCTGATCAGCCCCTTGTCCACCAATTCCTGTACTTGTCTCTTGATTTCCTCATTTTCTATGGGAGTCATTCTGTAGGTTGCCTTATTTAGCAGATTTGAACCAGGGATAAAATCTATCTGATGACTGATCTTTCTCACAGGTGGCAGCTCATCAGGTAAATCATCCACAAAAATGTCACAATAATTGTCTAACATCTCTTGGATTTCTATTGGCAAATCAAAAATCTTTGTAGAAGTAAGAAATACCTTAGGTTTGCAAACTAAAGCAAAACTTACCTCTTCTTCTTCTATCTGTTGCAGATATTCCTTCCCGCTCAGCAACAAGTTCTTTGGATCAATCACTCTGCTAGATGGCTCTCCTTCTTCCATGGGTATCAATGTATGATGTACACCATCCTTGAAGAACTTGTAAGTGTTCTTCTTGCCATCATGCACTGCTGCTCTATAAAACTGCCAAGGTCTACCCAACAGTATATGACACACATCCATGGGCATTACATCACACAGGACCTTATCTTTGTATTTTCCCATTTGCATCTCTATCTCACACTGTTCTTTTACAATCAGTTGGTGCCCTTTATGCTGCCAGGACACCCTGTAGGGAGTTGGATGCTCCCTTGTCTTCAGCTTCAACTTCTCTATCACCTCAATGGAAACCAGATTGTCTGTGCTGCCACTATCAATGACTAGCTGGCAGAATTTCCCTTCGACTTTGCATATTCTCCTAAACAAAGTCTTCCTTTGTGTAAGCTCAGTGACCTCTTTGGTTTGTTTCAACAAGACCTTATTAACCACTAAGGACTCTCCCCTTTCTGGTAGAATTTCTTCTTCAATTTTTGCCTCTTCTCTAGCCTGGGCAACAACAGCATTTCTTGGACCAGCACCCACATTCTCTGGACACTCATAGTGCTTGTGTCCCACTCCCTGACGTCTATAGAACCTCAATTCTCTACCTCTACCTCTGTCTCTGCCTCCTCTTCCTCTTCCTATATAAGAACCCCTTTTGCCCCTTGCATTATCCTGTATAGATGCATTTTGAGGTGAGCTACTATTAGCTCCATCTCTGGGTGTAGTAGGCTTTCCTCTACCATCCTGACTTCCCTTTCCACAGAAATTACCTCTCTTCTTGGCAGACTATTTCCTCAGGAGTTTCTCCTCTACTTTCAAGGCCATCTGGTAGGCATCTTCCACTGTCTTAGGAGACAGAAGACCAATCTCATCTTGGATCTCTAGCTTGAGACCATTCACATATCTAGCAGTCCTCTCTGGTGTGTCTTGGAATTTCCCAGCTCTTATGCTCACTCTGTAGAATTCCTTTGTGTATTCCTTTACTGTCAGCAACCTCTATCTCAGGTTCTACATTTGCCTAAACAATGTTAGCTGATAATCACTAGGAAAGAATTTACCTTTTAATTTATCCATCATTCTGGTCTAGCTCTTGATAGGTTGCTTTCCAACTCTCATTCTTTCTACCTGCACTCCATCCCACTACAGTGCAGCATATCCTTTCAGCTTTTTCACTGCAAACTTGACCTTTTTATCTTCGCTTATTTCTTCATAGTCGAAGCACTTGTTCATTTCGTTAATCCAGTCCACCAGCTCCTCTGGATTCAATCCTGCTGCAAAATTCGACACTTCAATCCTGGGCTTAACTGCAAACCCTAGAACAGTTATGAGGAGCCTCATGTCAGGAGGAATTTTAACATCTTCTTCAGCTTCCTCTAATTCAGGTTCATTGATGTCTTCGGGATCTCTGGGCTGTCTTCGCTCCATGGCATCCATTCTAGCCTCGAACCTCTGCAAAATCCCCAACACTTCTGCATTGGCAACGGGTCCACCTCTCCTTCTGCCAGCACCTCTACCAACTCGGATTGCCATGTCAGCTCTCTGCAAAAACAACTCAAAAACGCTCTGATACCACAAATGACGACAACAAAACTGAAATTCGGCCCCTAAGGAGAGCTGGTCTCTTCTCGTGGCTCTGTCAGCATTTCCCTCAATTAACTTAGTTTTCCTCCACGTGGTCTTCTTTCTCTTCCTCGGAATTTTATTTATCAATTTCAAATCAATTGACAACTAAATATAATAAAAAACTGTGAAATTAAATCATATCTCCCGAACTTTATATTCTACCACTAAACCTTATAACCAAGGGTTTAATCCTTCGAACCTTATATAAATACCCAACGCTTTTTAAACAAATGGCTTTGTAATAAACCTTTGGCTCCGAGCCCCACATCTATGATCAATAGTCCAATCAAATTCTCGTGTCGTATCTTGGTTATCCTTCGTGCATCTTCCGAATACGATCACCTTCCGATGGCTTCCCTCCAGATCGACAGCATTCAATGATATCACATGGCCTCCCTGGTCTAACGTTAATGCGTGATGGCGTGAAATGAGAGCAGTTTCAGGGGTCCTTCCTTTGCCACGTGTCGAGCACTCAATGGAATCGCTCCCAATTTGGAAATACCGCTCACTCCACAAAAGCGGTGTGATATGGGCAGTCTGGTTTTGCAAATCCGCTCGCGGATTTGGAACAGTGATTGACCACAGCTAATCGCCTAACTTCCTATGCTCTCCATTTTTTAACTCAGGTCAGGCCTTGGGTCAGGATTCCGATAGCAAAACAATTCTGTCTCTGCGTAAGTGGGTTTTTCACTATCATCAACCAAAGTTTGACGACCACGTTTCTCTACACAGGCCTCGCCTGCGGGTGGGATTAATTCAACAGGGTTTGTTCGGATAATTCAAGAGAAATGGTAGACAGTAGGATGCGGAGACTGTACAACAGTTCCATTCAAAAATTATATACGCACAGAGTTCAATCGCCTCACAGTTAAACAAATTTCCTCACAAACATCAATTCAAGACAATTTTATAATCAACAGGAACTGAAATTCATTCAACCGGAAGAAATTTCTTAACACACAAATTTTATTGTAGAAAATCTCTCCCCCTTCCAATGCATCCGAGGGATACAATTTATATACATTACAATATGTCTCTTCAGTTCCTCTGTGAGGACCGTTTAGAAAATCAAAAGCCTAATTACAATAATTCAACTAACTTAAACATGACAGATGGATCTAATCTAACTATTCGACTGCTACAAATCTAACTAATCTAAATGAAACAGTAAACTAAGGTATTGACACCTAGCTGTTACAATTCAATTGTTTTCGAACCCTCCTAGCCACAACATGTGGACAAAACCTCCTACATTGTTGGCTAGTGTCTAATGCCCCTGCATCAAAAGGCCTGCTGAGTTAGAAAATCAGAGTGAACAGAGCCAAGACTGTGAACAACAGATTACCCATCAATCTAAACTCCATGAAAATCCTGAAGGACAAAACGTAACCCAACATGGTGTTGACCTCAAAAAACAACATAATGGTGAACATGACATTAGGGGTGAAACTGATAACAAATCTACAAACAGACCCTTATGGAGCATGAGCTTTGATGGGTCTTGTACCAAAAAGAGTGCAGGAGCAGGAGTATGGTTGCACAAAACTGAAAACAGTTATGCTGAAAGCCATGCTTTCAAGTTAAACTTCAAATGCACCAACAACATAGCAGAGTACGAAGTAATCCTCTTAGGATTACATCTATTGAAAAAACTAGGAGCCAAGAGGATAGTTGTCCATGGAGACTCAGAACTAGTCATCAAACAAATAAATGGAGAATACACTGCCAAACATCCCAGGTTAAGGGCATACAGAAATGATGCCATGGATATTTTGAAAACATTTGTAGAATATGAGCTGGTGTTTGTCCCCAGAAGTCAAAACATACTTGCCAATAGATTACCTTGTGCTGCCAGTTCATGTCAAAGACCACTTAGTGACAAACAGTTCATTTTTCAAACAAAATATAGACCGACAGTACCAGACAACAAAAAATATTGGCAGGTTTTCAAGGGTGATAAACAGATAGAGGATTTCCTACTTTCCAGGAATGAGTTTGAATTACCTGATTCAAACTTTAAGCTCAGTAAGGACCGTTTAGATAAAGAGCCCCTAATGAAGAAAAACCATTCCCTATTGCAGAAATAAACATGTTGACCAAAGAGTTTGAAAATCAAAAAGGAGAGGGAGACATAGAGGTATTGTAGTCCAAAGACATAGCCATACCCAGAGGACTAGCACCCCTTGAAGACCTCTTCGATTTTAATGATGTGGCGAAGAAACCCGCTATAGAACCCACTGAATCTAATGTCGAAGAATGAAATATAGGCAACAAGGACTAGCCTAAGATGATCAAATTATCTAATACATTGCCAGCTCATATCAAAATAAAATACATTGATCTATTTAAAGAGTTTGTTGATATTTTTGCTTGGAGCTATGAAGATTTGAAAGCCTATGACATAGAGATCATCTAGCACAAGATCCCATTGAAAGAAAACCAGAAACCTTTTAGGCAAAAACTACGTATAATAAACCCCGTACAGTTACCTCTGGTAGAAAAAGAAATTAAGAAAATGTATGAGGCTGGAATCATAGTCCCTGTGAGGTTTTCAGACTGGGTATCTAATCTTGTGGTTGTAAGGAAAAAGACAGGGGAAATTAGGCTATGTATCGATTTCAGGAACTTAAATAGGGCCTCACTAAAGGACAATTACCCTTTACCCAAAATGGAACACATCCTACAAAGAGTAGTTGGGTCTAAGAGGATTTCTCTGCTACATGGCTTTTCAGGATACAACCAGATCTTAGTACTCCCAGAAGATCAACTTAAAATAGCCTTCACCACTCCTTGGGGTACCTTCATGTATGTGAAGATGCCCTTTGGATTAATGAATACTGGTGCCACCTTTAAAAGAGCCATGGATATTTCATTCTCAGAATAAATAGGTCACTTCATTGTAATTTACCTTGAAGACATTACAGTTTATTCCAAAACTGATGAAGAGCACCTTAAACATTTGAGGAAAGTATTTGAGAAATGTAGAAGGTTTGGGCTATCTTTAAATCCCAAAAAGACAGTGTTTGGTCTCCAAGAAGGTAAACTTCTTGGTCATATCATATTTGAAAAGGGGATTAAAATAGACCCAAAAAGGGTTGAAGGTATATTGCAAATTAGTCATCCTAGAAACATCAAAGAGTTGCAATCTTTCATTGGGAAGATTAATTTCTTGAGAAGATTCATACCCAACCTAGCAGGACTCCTTAGAAACAAGACAAACATGCTAAAGAAATAAGTAGGATTTAAATGGACCCTAGAAGCCAAAAATTATTTTGAAATGGTAAAACATGCACTCACCCAAGCACCAGTTCTCATCAGCCCTGATTTTACTAAGGATTTCCTCATCTTCTCATTTGCATCAGAACATATTGTGGTCACTGTCTTGTTATAGAAAAATCCATAAGGACAAGAGCAGCTAATTGCATTTTTCAGCAAGGCATTGAGAGATGCACCTCGGAAATATAATATCATGGAGAAACAGGCCTATGCTTTGGTAAAGGCCTTGAAGGATTTCAGATTTTATGTTTTACATTCTCATATTATTGCCTTTGTGCCTAGTATAGTGGTGAAATACATTTTGTCACAGGATCCAGATGGAAAAAGGGGCAAGTGGATTGCTATGATACTAGAATATGATTTGGAAATCAAACACCCTAAACTCATCAAGGGTCAAGGCTTAGCACAATTGATGGTTGAATCTAACTTACAAGCCCTTGACATAAATATGGTAGATGCGTTGGATGAACATGAAGGGTTACCTACTCCCATTGTTGAAGATCATTTCCAAAACTCACCTTGGTAAGCTGATATCTTGTATGTGCTTATAAATCTTAATGCTCCTCCTGATTTATCTAAGACAAAGGTAAGGTTTTTAAAGTTGAAAGCTAAAAATTAATGCATTTTAAATGAATGTTTATATTGGAAAAATGCCAATGGTTTATTTCTTAAATGTTTGCTTGAATTTGATGCAGATAGGATCAAGCATGAGTTTCATGAAGGTGAATGTGGAGGCCATCTCTACTAGAAAACCACTGCCAATAAAATCCTTAGAGCTGGCTATTACTGGCCCACCCTCTTCCAAGATGTCCACAAAATGATAGTTGCTAGCCACAAATGTCAAATATTTGAAGGCAAAAGAAAACTCCTTCCTCTACCTTTACAACCTGTCACTGTTGAAGCTCATTTTCAACACTGGGGCCTAGACTTCATAGGGGAAATCCACCCTGCTTCATCTGCCCAACATAGATGGATACTCACAGCCACTGATTATTTCACTAAATGGATAGAGGACATCCCTTCTAGGAATGCCACAGACTCAGTTATCATAAAATTCCTTGAAGACCATATCCTATCTAGATTTGGCTATTCTAGGAAAATTATCACTGATAATGCTGCTGCATTTGGTTCCAAAAATATGATTTATTTTTGCCACAGGTATCAAATTGTGCTTGGTCATTCCACTGCTTATTACCCTCAAGATAATGGGTTGGAAGAATCATCAAATAAGAGTTTGGTGAACATCATCAAAAAGCTGCAGGAAGAAAATAAAAAGTCATGGCATAATAAGCTAGTGCATGCTTTATGGGCAGACAGGTTGACAAAGAAATCCAATGGAATGTCTCCCTATCATCTATTTTATGGAGTAGAAGCAGTATTCCCTACCAGTTTAGGAGTACCAATGGTAAAATTGGTCCAATAAATATAGTCAGAGGAAGATAGCATGGTGAGGAAGATAAATCAGACCATACATCTCCAGTAAACAAGGGAGGAAGTCTACAACAGAGCTCAAAAAGTGCAAGAGAATATGAAAAATATGTTTGACAAAAGGGCAAAGGCATGTGATTTCAAAATTGGAGATAAAGTGCTCAAATGGGATTCTAGGAGGGAACATAAAGGTAAGCATGGAAAATTTGACAGTTTATGGCAAGGCCCTTACATCATTCAATCTGCCATTGGTCCCAATGCATTTTTCTGTAGGAAATGGATGGTACAGACTTATTTGGGGGCCCTGTCAATGGCAGGATGCTCAAGCATTACTTCTGCTGAACTCAGTCTAAAGTTTTCACTCCCACTGTAAATATCGTTGCCTTGTTTTTTTTTGAAAGAAAAGAAAAAATATACAAAAAATATAGAAAGGAAAGGTTCAGACAAGCTCAAATCTTGAACCTATGGAGTCCTAAAAAGAATGGCTCAAACTAGACCAAAACCTGAGCCAGAGTAAAGGGAAGAAGGTTGGTTCTAACATGCCCAAAACTTGAACCAGCCAAGAAGAACAAAACAACTCTAACAAGATCAAAACCAGAGCTGAAATGAAAAAGAAAGGTGACTCTAGAAAGATCAAAATCTGAGTCACAGCAAGAAGGAAGAGTGTTTGAATTTCAGATCTTTAGCCTTCAGAATATTGATTTTTAATTTCTACAAGTTTCAGTTCATGCGTAGCTTTTTTTTATGCCATGGACCCACAGCAAATCAGACAGTCTAATCCTAGTTTGGCTGTGTTTCCAATTTCTGTTTTAGAATATAGAGAATGAAAATCTGCCAGAAAGTCTAATCCTAGAAGATATTAGTTTAGGTAGAGAAACTATGAGTCCAATTGTTTAATCTGGTCTCATGGAGGAATAAGGGTAGGATTAGATTAGTTTTTACTTTCAATAAAAAATTATGATGAGGAAGGTCTGCAAGTCTAAGTGCACCTTGAAGAAAAATGTTAGGATAGTAGGATGGGTAGGTAGTTGTTTGAGAAAGTAGTATTGCTGATATAATGCTCATCATGTCTGTAGCAGCTACTCAAAGAAGAAAAATATGGTCGAGTGCCAGGCTCTAGCCCACTACCAAAGATTATATCTGAGATTCTTGACATCTTCAAGAAGATTTCATCCCCATGTGGAGCCACTGTTAGCCACCTATAATAATTTGTCAAAGCAAACAGGTGGCTAAATTTGTCATCAAGCCTTCAAGAGATAAATTCCCTTGGAAATCCATCATCCTTTAATTCTTATGGTTTTCCTATCCTAGAGGTTCATCTTCACTGTTGTTTCCATCTTAAAACCATGCTGATTCACCAAAGAAAGCTATTCCAAAGGCCTCCGAAACTGCCTATTTTCACTCCTTCCCCCCCCATTTTCATAAAGTTGTCTTTCATTTTTTAACCCTCCATTTAGCCTCAAATGCCTCAAATCCCCTTCAAGCCTTGTGAAATCCCTTTATAAGGTTTAAAACCCCATCTTTTCCCCTATCGGAACCTCCAAATTCCTCAAAAAGCCCTTTAAAATCCTTGAAAATCTTTGTTTTCTCACTAAGGGCTTAAGCCCCTTTCGGTTTAGACCTTAGCCCCTTTCCTCCGCATGTGACCCGGAGCCATAACCAGACGCTAAGTCCTTATTGCTCATCGCAATCAGAGTTTCCTTTCCCTGGCCCTCCCTTTATTCCTCTAATCCTCTGATGCGATAGGCGCCCTTTCTTCCGCCTTCAGTCCTTCCACTTTCCACAAAACCGCGTTTTTGCCTTATAATTAGCCCCCACCATCGGAATCACAATTTTATTGTTCCTGAACTTCCCTTTATCCTTTTCCCCGATGCGATAAGCGCTCTTCCCTCCGAACCCCTGGTCCTACTTACTCCCACAGGACCACACTCCAGGCGCTTATTCCGTCCCATACCCATCGCATCGGCAAATTTCAGTTCATCGGTCCCTTTCCTTTCCTTCTGTTAGCCCCCTATGAATTTTTTGACAAGCAAACAGGGGCCTAAAATTTTTTTTGAGCCTTCAAGGAATGCATTCCCTCTGAAAACACATCATCCTTGAAGCCTCCTTGTGCCTTTTGTCCTTTGACAAATCCTCACTGTTGTTTCCAATTAAAAAGCCTCTCTATTTCTGTGAAGAAAATGCTCAGAAAAGGCCTCCCTCTACCCATTTTTCCCCCTCCAAACCCCAACATAATGGCGACTCCACTGGGGAAAAAATCAGACCAATGCCTTTATATTGGTATCTCATTGTTGATGGTGGACAACATCCTGTTTCAATCATCCAAATTCATACACCTGGCGACTCCACACTCTACAATTCCTAATAGACCTAGTGACTCCACTGGTAGAAGACTCTGAAATGGTTGAGAAGATGCAGTGACCTTCTTTGTAGAAACATGGATCCAAATATGGACCAAGAAGCAAAGCTAGATGCTTTAGAGGATAAATTGATCAAACTGGTGAACATATTTGGTGAAGTGGTGGAGATGTATGTGGTTAATTTAAATACAAATGTTGATTATCTAGAGTAGGCCATGCATTTTCCAAAGCAAGAGCAAACTCCAGACCTAGAAAATGAGAAAGACATGTATGATGCTCAAGAGTCTATAGAAGATGAAGAAGAAAGTGATCAGGAACTGCCTGATTGCTTACCCATGCCTTGTACTATGCTGATTAGAGAAAATCAGGGCTTAATGACGAAAGCTAATAGGGAGTGCTGCATTGAGGGAATGACTGACCACATGGAAGATGTAGAATCAGAGGCAGAAGAAGAACCAGCACGCTTAGAGGCTCCTCCTCTGGTTGATATTTCATCTTAGATTCCACTAGAAGAGTGGCACCCTGATCATGAGGAATTGCTTGAATCAAAAAGAGATAAGGAAACACCAGAAAATCCTCAGAGTTTCCCTACTAGCAAAAGTGAAGATTCCACAAAAGAGGCTCAAGAAGATATTCGGCCTCCAAATCAGTTAGTACAAGAAGCAGAGGACTGATGTTCTTCTGTCTATGTTGAAAAATAAATTCCTCCATTGATAGAAGAAGAGATGGAAAGAATATTAAACACGCAGCCCACCCCTGGAATATTTTATAAGACAGATACTCTTGCTCATTTATCTATTGATTTTGATGATACAGATCCAGAAAAATCCTCTAAAAATCTAAATGAAGAAGGCCTTGCTGAGAATTTGACAGGTTTGATTGGTGACATTTCTTACGATTATGATTTTACTAGTTATGATCTATTTGATGATGTTGTTTTCAAAGGGAGGCTGAGCTTGCAGGACCATCATCAGTAGATTCATGGGAATAAAATCAGGGCCAGCAACTCTAGAGATGCAATGAACCAAGTCAGCCTATCTATGACATTGATGAAGAAAGTTATGAAAGCCTAGTAATAGATGAAGATTCATGGAATTTTCACTCGGTTACGCCTCAGATCATCAATGATAATTTTCATGTGATTGGAGACCAACAATCTTCCTTTTTAGAGGATGAGGAAGAAAGAAGAGAAGAGATTTTTGAGCAAGATGAAAGTAAGGAGCCTTCTCTTGAAAAGGAGGAAGCAAAGGAACATACCACTGCTAGAGAATACACGGATCTCTTCACAGAGCTCAGCCCACCAGAGCAGAATATATCAGAGTTCCAAAAGGGCACAGCTACAGTATATGATGAGTCCTCTAGTTCAGATGATGAAGAAGATGAGGGAGATTATCTCTCTCAAGAGATTCTTGTTCTTGATCTAGTGGAAGAAGGAGAGATCCTGGTTGAAGCCCGCCTGCCAAATATTCACAACCAGGTATCATTTTATGATCCTTATGTTTATTTCCTGCAAACATTTGAAGAAGGATCAAAGGTCTTTTTGAGCAGCATGTTGCAAATGACAAGAAAAGCTTTTAAAGTTGTTGTTAAGAAACAGAGAGAATGGAAGTAGCCTTGCCTATCCAACATGCTCAAGGAGATGAGCAAGAAAGACCAGTCATGGGATCACTTGATGGACTAGTTGTATTGGAAAAGAAGGTTTATAAGCTAGACTTGTAAATATGTCAAGTTAGAGTAGGGTACGTAGGAAAATCTCAATAAAGCTCAGTCCATGAGCATTTAGTTACTGGTTTTAAATTTTTGCAAAGTGTCAGTCCATGAGCAGTTTTGTCTTTATTCCATGGTCCACAACAAGCTAGACAGTCTAATCCTAGCTTGATTGTTTTTTAATTTCTGTCTTAGAATGTAGAGAAGAAAGCTGCTAGACAGTTTAATCCTAGCAGATATAGTTTAGGTAGAGAAAGTATGAGACCAACAGTTTAATCTGGTCTCATGGAGTAATAAGGGTAGAAATAGACTAGGTTTATTTTCCTGTTTGTAAAATTTGATGATGTAAAGGATCTGCAAGTCTAAATGCACCCAGAAGAAAAAAAATGTTAGGATTGCAGTATGGGTAGGTATTTGTTTGATAGAATATTACTGTTGATATAATGTCTTCATGATTTGTGGCAGCTAATCCAAGAAAAGAAATGGATGTGTCAAGTACCAGGCACCTGGCCTACACCAAAGATCATTTTCTGAATTCTTGACACCTTCAAGAAGATGCCATCCCCATGTGGAGTCACTGTTAGCCCCCTATGAATTTTTTGACAAGCAAACAGGGGGCTAAAATGTTTTTTGAGCCTTCAAGGAATGCATTCCCTCTGAAAAAACATCACCCTTGAAGCCTCCTTATGCCTTTTTTCCTTTGAAAAATCCTCATGGTTGTTTCTAGTTAAAAATCCTCTCTGTTTCTGTGAAGAAAATGCTCAGAAAAGGCCTCTCTCTATCCATTTTTCCCCCTCCAAACCCCAACACCTTCCACGTAGAATGATCCCTGACGCGATCCCAACCGTCCACCCAGCAAATCCGACGGCTCATGCACTATCCCGTTGTCCGCTCCACGACAAAGAATCACACGTCACTGCATGGCCCACCGTGTATTCCGCCCCTGCATCTCTGCGACTATCGCGTGAAACCCGCACCGTCCGATCTGACACCCCAAATCTAACGGTCACTATCCAAAATCGCAAAATCTTTACACCCTAGGTTTAACGCTTCGAAATTTTGCGAAATGGGCAGTTTTGAGAATCCACGTGTCGGCCAATGTATGGAATCGTATTCCATTCACTCAAAACCGCTTCCCCCCATTTTATTATGCGAAAACCATTCCAGGTTTTCCGCCATACCACTACCCTCTGCAACATCGCTCCCGATTTAATCCTAACCATCAATCTTTGAGATCGAACGGTCCATGTTATATCGCGAACTCGTTCATTTTCTCTCCATCTCTCTCCCGAAACGCTCACCGAGAGATCTCCACCGTAGATCGTCCTGATCTAACGGTCCCCATCCCTCATCGCACCCAAACCTCCATTGGACCTGGTTAGCTGCTCTGCCAGGGTTTTCTTCCCGTTTTTCCACTGCAATCACCATCCGCATTGCTCCTCGCCCTCTCGCTAAGCCTTCTGCAAGTATTCTAACCCAAATTTGCAGGATTTCATAACGTGTTTGTTGTGTTTTGCAGGTTCAATGGTGATCACTGTTAGTTTTCCCATAGTCATAGACAGGTGATAGAGAAGGTCCAGGGTGACGATCCTGTGGCCTGAAATCAATGCAAAGGGACTGAGGAGGGATGAATTACGTGTCTCAGCCCTGTATCATGAGCACCAACCGAAAAAACAAACCCTCAGACACTAAAGCCACCTGTACATGTCAGCAGTGCAGAAGAAACGACAAAGAATATCAGCAAAGACTAAATTTTAATGCATAATACTGAAGATTTGACACTCAACCTGAAGAATAAATGTAGAATATCACTAAACAAAGAAACAAATGAGATCTATCAGCAGAGTTTCCTTGCCCCTAAGGAAGGACAAGTTCCCATAGCCTAGTTCATTCTTCATCGAGCCTCAGAATAGTTATTACTCTGACAGAAATCCCTATAATGTCATTACATTGGTTGCACAGCATGGAAGACCTGAAAGCCAGATTGTCTACCTTACTTGTCACAGAATATTAAATAGAGTACTATAGCCAGAAATTATTTCAAAGGAACATACCCTTAGAGTTATTATCAAACTGACAAAGACTCCTAATTCATCTAAAGAGTACACATAGTTAATGTAAACCATTACGCAGAGTGGGCATCCGAATACTTCTTCCCCCTTTACCTTAATGAATCATTTAAGTCCTATCTACCACTACCACCACTCATTCACCTATAAGAACTCATCGAAAATGCATTGTAAAGGGTTGGAAATTAATTGATTGTAAGATGTTTATTGAGTTAGAGTTCTGTGAGTAGTTGCTGTAAATAAGCTGGGAGATGATTTCTAGGTGATATCAAGCTATTGGACAAGAATGTATGTGACTGGTTTTTCTCTACAAATATGACAAGCATGTTCATCGGATCCTGATCTAAGTCATCGGTGATGTGTCCCTTCTTTGTTATTGTTTTCCCTCTATGTTACATTATGTTTCATTTTCTCTGATAATAAACAGTAATTTTAGCTTAGGATATACTGCTACAAGTACCCTAATTCTTCTTGCACATTCTTATCTTTATGTTTTATGCTATTTGTGTATCTAAGAAAAAATTCAATATAATTTAACTAGTCAAAGAGTTGGTTCACCCATGCTTACTAATGTATTAATTTAGAGTTTGTTTCTTAGACGTTTTTTATTAGTTCAGCTAAAAGAATAGGAAAGTAGGGATATTTAGTGATTAGCCCTGTCCCCTAAGTTCCCCTTCCAACAGTTAACTTTGGTAAGATCCCTTTGAGTTGAATGTCAAAAGCATAGAAGGTTAAAAGTATTTCTCTGATCTTAGGCCTCACTCTGTTTTTGAACTTAAGTGTTTTCTACTGTCTGAAAGTAGTCAGGAGGACTGTTGGATTGTTGTCTTTGAAGTTAGCCTCATCAAGAGTATTGATCATAGAGGTATAAGGTATGCCCTGTCCCTTGACTTACTCTGAAGTGGTCACCTTGGAAGGTTTTCCTTGTTATTCCCATCCACCTTCTTATTGTTTCATCCCATTTAATCATCCTAAGAGATCCTCTGTTTTAGATGACTAGCCCTTTGAGAGCCTTGGATATTTGAATTGCATGTAAACCCTTTTATGACCCCATTTCCCAATGGACTCGTATTCTCTTTGAATTATCTCCCCATTGCTGAAAATCCTTCACTACTCATTCCTTTACCTTACACTAAACCCTTCTGTCAATGATTCCCAACCAAACAAACTAAACAAAACCCTTGCGCTCTATAACTAGCCTAATATCTTAAAATGAACTTCAAAGATATACATTTCTTTACTTTTATAGAGAGATCCCTCTCTAGATCCAGGAGGGCTAGATCCTGAGATCCCAAAGTGGTTTGATGTTGTCTTGTCATTTGGCATTGCCAAATCTTCCAAATCACAAGAACCACAAAAAATTGTACATGCACAGAATGTGTACAATCATCCTGTTGACGACCTTTGTCTGGCCATCAATTTGGGGATGGAAAGCTATGGACTGGGTGAGCTTGGTGTCCAACATTGACCAAGGGCTGGACCAGAATGTGCTGAGGAACCTGCTATCATGATCTGATATGATAGACTGTGGGATCCCAAAGTGCACCCACACTCATTCAAAGAAGAGTTTAGCAGTGGCTTCTCCTGTGATATTCTTCTTGCAGGCCGTCATAATGGCCATTTTTGAGAATCTGTCGACGACCACAAAAACACAGTCATTTCCATGCTTAGTAGAAGGAAGGCCTGACATGTAATCCATGGAGATGGATTGCCAAGGTCGACTAGGGGTAGGTAGCGGAGTATAGAGCCCTTGCTTCTTGATGGTCAGTTTAGAAATGGCGCAAGCAGTGCAGGATCTGATGTACTTCCCGACATCCTATCAAAGGTTCAGCCAATAGAAATAATTCTGCAGTACTGCCACTGTTTTCTCGACCCCAAAATGCCCAACAAATCGACTGTAATGTGCTTCCCATATCATCTTGGCATGCTCGCTTGAGGGAACACAAAGGTGTCCCAGATGACATAATAGTGCATCTTGGAGGTGAAAATTTGGAACTTGCATACCCCCCAAGAGTGCCTTGTATGTGTAGCTGAATTCTGGATCGCTCTTGTAGAGAAGCGGCCAATCAGAAGTCTCATGCCCACAAGAGTTGAGAACTGTGGTTATGGCCACAATCGGTGGTCGGTTGAGGCAGTCTGCAAAATTATTGGTGCTACCCTTTTTGTACTTGATGTTCAAATGAAATTGTTGCAGATATGTGGACCACTTTGATGGCAATCATTCTGCAACTTCCCTTGTGTCTGTATGAACTGCAGGGGTTGGTGGTTTGTGTGGATGATTGTCTCCTTCCAAAAAATGTAATGCTTCCATTGTCGACAAGCCTGCAAAATGGAATACATTTCTTTGTCATAAGTGGGATACTTTCGAATTGTGTCGGACAATGTCTCACTGTGATATGCCACTGGATGCCCTTGTTGAGTAAAAATTGCCCCAATAACATAGTCAGAGGCATCTGTCTCGATCTTAAATGGTTGTTGCAAGTCTGGTAATGTGAGTACTGGGGTAGAACAGAGGCGATGCTTCAATTCTACGAACACCTTCTGTTGAGATTTCGACCAACATAATTTTTCCTTCGCTCCTCCCTTGGTGACTTGACTCAAAGGCCAAGTGATATGAGATAATCCCAACATGAACTTGCGGTAGAAATTAGCAAGACCTAGAAAGCTACGAAGCTCTATTAGGGTGGTTGGGGCTGGCCAATCCCGAATGACTTGGATCTTGGCTGGATCCACATGCACCCCCCTTTCATCAATAATGTATCCTATATATTGAACCTAGGTCATGCCAAAAGTGCACTTCTCGAAATTGGCATACAACTTGTGTTACCGCAGTGTTTGGAGGACTTCTCGGATGTGGTGGAGGTGCTCTTCCGAAGTCTGGCTGAAGATCAGAATGTCATCCAAGTATACCACTACAAATGAGTTGGTGAATGGACGCAAGATATCATCCATCAGCCTCATGAAGGTTGCAGGAGAATTTTTCAATCCGAAAGGCATGACGAGCCATTTGAAAATGCTCTCCTTGGCTTTGAAGGCAGTCTTCCACACATCAAAGGGTTCGATTGGTACCTGGTGATACCCAGAATTCAAGTCGATCTTGCTGAAATATTTTTCCCCTTTGAGTTGGTCCAGAAGGTCATCAATCTGTGGGATCGGGTACCTATTCCAGACAGTGATCTTGTTCAACGCCTGATAGTCAATACAGAGTCTCCAAGTCCCATCCTTCTTCTGTACCAACACGATCAGGCTCCCACAGGGCAATGAACTTGGCTGGATGTGACCTTTTTGCAGCAAATCCTGAATCTGCTTCTTGATTTCATCATTCTCCAGAACAGAGTGCTTATAGATCGGTCCATTGGGTAGCGGCGAACCTGGGGTTAGGTCAATGGGGTGCTTGACTTGAAGTGTAGAGGCACCCCTGTGGGAGAGGTGAAGATGTCCCCGTACTCCTCCACAACCTTGTCCATTTTTTTTTGTCGTGCAGAGCAGCCATGTCTGGAGGTCATGGCCACAGTCTTATTCTTTTCCTGGGGGCGGATCATCAGGAAAATACATTTCCTGGTTTGGGAAATGAGCTTACTGCATTGTTTTGCAGTAACCAAAGAGATAGTGGGAGGCGGTGGTACCTCTAGTATTTTGTACAATTTATTTCCCAAAGTAACAATAACAGCACAAGGTCGAGACTCATACACAGCATGTCACTTCCACAAGTATGGTTGGCCTAATAATACCTCAGAAACATCAATAGGAGCAATGTCACACAATACCTCATCCATGAAGGGCTTAATGCTATAGGGAAGAAGGCACTGCTGGCTGATGCGTAGATCTCGTCCTTGGTGAAGCCACCCAATGGTGTATGGTTGTGGGTGGGCTGTGGTTGGCAAGCCCAACCGCTTCACGACATCTGCTGAAATGAGGTTCTTTTGGCTCCCATTGTCGACAATGAACCATAGCGGGGAACCCTTTAACCACATCTGGGAGTGGAAGAGACGTTCTGCCTCCTTTGGATCTTCTAGTTCCTCCTTCTGGAACTTCGTAGTGGAAACAATGGCGTTGGGCTCCACATCAATAATATGCTTCCCTTTTTCATTCCCCTTGTCAGGTTCTGATTCAGAGTCGAAGCATGCACCTGATTCAGATGTCCTCATCTCGGCCACCAGTGACTACTTGGCTCGAAACTCACTTGTGTTGTGAGTGGAGATCTTATGGAACTCACACCACTTTCCCGTGTCCTTCTTTGGCTTCACGGTGTTGTTCTTTGCTTGTGTCTTTGGTAGGTTGTCTTGGGCCGCTATGCCTTGGCTTTGTCCTTTGTTCTGCGGTTTGGGGGCACCTTTCCCTTGCTTTTGATTCGCAGATCCAAAGTCTCACTTCTTTTGTTTGAATTTCTACTCATTCTTGGCAGCATACCGGTATGTCGTACCAAGCGAGGAGATGTCGAGGAACTCCATTTCCTCCTTAATGTATCTGTGTAGACAGTCACGATACTTTAGCACCAAATGTTTCTCTGAATCTTTGATAGCCAGCTTTGTGCGCAGGGTATGGAACAGATTCGTTAGCTCATGCACATCTTGATCCCTTTGTTGCTGCAACGTGGTCCATTGTATGTACTTGTCCTCGTAGCTCCCCACGGGATAGTATTGTTCCTTGATGGCATCTCGAAAAGAATTCCAAGTGGGTACGGCTGAGAACATAGAGGGTTTTGTCTCGTCCTTTTTGTCACAGTAGGTTTCCCACCAGTCCTTGACATCGGGGGTAGCTTTGAGGAGTGCAAAAATAATCTTCTCCCAGTCGGAAAAGTCATGAACCGAGAAATATCCTTCTAATAGATTCAACCATCTATCTACAACATCTGCATCTATTTGACCCTCAAATATGGGAATGTCAAAGTTTACTTGTACCTTAAAGGGATTCGTGCCTCCAGAGTGGCTGCTAGATGCAGATGCGCCGCCGGTGGGTAGTCGTTGAAGGATTTGGGCAAAGTTATCCATCATCGCGTTCATTTGTTTTTCGAGGGCCTCCTTGAGCAATATTTTGATAGGATCTCCTGCTCCCTCATCTTTCTTTCCGTCCCCCATGGGCGTCCGTCGAGGTTTGCGAGGCTGATCTTGAAAAGGTTCCACTGGATCGAGCCCTATCTCCTTATACCCCGACCTCGTTGGGGACATGCAAAGAAGGATTGAGAAAAATCAAACTGCTCTGATACCACTGATCTGGATTTATGCAGAAACGCAACAGAATACAGAAATAACCATAAACATAGAAATACAACGGAAATAAGGCTTCATTTCCTTAATATCAAATCACATAAATATGCTTACAAACATGATGGAAATAAAATAGCTAGGGTGCTGGTAGTGAATCTCTAAGAAGAGATGTGGCAACTATAGACCTCTGAACTGTGTTACAATGAGGCTTGAGAGCCTATTTATTATGGAGAAACAATTGAGAACTCTAAACGTCCAAAAACCTAACCCTAGGAGATGAAGCGCCAAAACTATGAGCCCCGTTTGGGTAAATTTGTGTTTCAACTTCCCGATGATGTAACTTTGGCATACTATCTCCGTTCGGGGCCTCAAAACAGCTCCGGAAGTTCGGGACCCGAAAAACTACTAAAAATAGTAAGTTGTGAAAAAAACTGAAAGAGACAATGGTGGGACCCCAAGTGGAATAGGCGGGTGGTCACCAATATCCACCTGGATCATAAAATAACTAAAATATATATTATGAAGGGTAATTTCCTTTAGATCTCATATTTTTTAATTACTAATTTTCTAAAATGTATAAGTAGATGAAGTGTGAAAAATAGAAAACAAAAGATATATACACACCATCCATAAATAAACACATGTTTTACAGTGAGAAAGCTTTATGGGAGAAAAACCACATGCAAAGTGATGTTACTCGCCTCCCTTTTGTCTAGTATGGAAATATGCAAATACAAAGAAAGATGTATTCTCTAAGGAGTTACCATAAAACTATGGATTATAAGGTTGCTACAAAGTCTTAACCCCTTCTATTATGCTCTCCAACTTCCCACTCTAAGTTGTGATGCTCATCTACAAGATAAATACAATGACATAAAATGGAAATCCCCACTCCTCCTAGTAGCCTACTCTTTAACATATCCTAATAGTAATCTAGGGGTAAGCTTTGACTCCCTCAACACTCAACTAGTATTAAGGCAGTCTTCTTGAAATTCCATAGGTGGCTAGCCCCATATGCATGTGTAATAGGGAAATCAACATTGTAAGTTAACTTGCAGGCTGAATGACTTTTGCATATGAAATGTAATTGGCATGACTCTTGCACCATAAAAAAAACTCATTTAATACCTGAAAAGCCATTAAAATAATCATACAAACTGATTACTCCAATTATCCTCACTATTAAAACAGCAAAAGAAATGACAATAATTCACTTAAATACTAAATTATAAACCCAAATTTAACCCAGAAGATCACTAAAACAACCACTAGTATACACAAGATAGACAACATTCAAACATATATGTTAGAAATGTACATTTTTCATTATTATTTTAATGTTATAAAAACACCCATATTCAATAACTTTGAATTCAGACAAACCAAATATTTGAAAAATAATCTTTATGAATTCAGACAAACCAAAAAATTGATTATCCGGATGCATTATTTCGTAGGAGAACTTCAACAATAATTGGAAACTATATAAAACCCTTAAATATCAATTTAAAGTGAAGTACATTTACATTGTTGAATGGTTGAAATTGCAAATGCTCCAAATGCGTTGTAAAAAACATAAAACAGAGACTGTGTAAACCCACGTTCACAGAGGCCCACTACTGGGTGGAAATTCGGTGACCACCAATTCATGTCTTGTATTTTGTATACCACCTGTTACCAATAATGCAACGTGATCTGCCAGTCAGAAAACGGCTGGAAGAGTGCATGATTTAATTACATTTTCAATATCATGACTTTTGGATCATTGTATCATTAATTAAGATTTTAACATTTCATCACTTATTTCAATCTTTCTGTGATTGCCCAATTCAGTTTCGTCTTAAAAAAAATTCATGAGAACATAATATGGATTCAGTAACTACTGAGATCGGAACAAATTACGTTTTTTTTATTTTAATTATAGAAATTCAGGTAAGATTTTAAGAAAATTTGGCAGTGATTTTTGTAAATCTAAGTTATAATTATCAAATTTCAATATTTTGGGTGCTCTATAGGTTTTTGATGGTACTGAATCTATTTGCACCAAAAAAAACATGATTCAAACACTGTTACTAAAAGATTTCTGAATAAAAAAATTGCCCAGATTTCAACGGTCCAGGCAATTCCTCCTCCTCCGTAAACAACTCCTAATATAATATACATGTGTAATTCGTTAATTTCAACAAATTAAAGTGGAAAAAAAAACAAAATAACCATTTTAACTGATTTTTTTTAACTTTTTATTAAGCAACACAATTGTAATATGACATGACTTGCCTACTAACTTGTGACTTTAGTGGTCGTTCCCTAGGAACATTTAAATTTGTCAAAATCACCTAGAAATTGCAACAGGCCTGGCCATGCCAACTCTTAACATGGCTGGATTTGTGCCGCTGAGTTTTGAACAGTTTTACACCATTGGTTGTCTTAACAAAACACCTCTCACAATCTACTCTACCTAGTAGCGGACTAATATTTTTTTGTTTTTAGTTTAAATTGTATCCTTAATATAAAAATAGATTCAAAAAATTTCAAAATAAAAATAAAAATGAACATATAAATTATAGCCCTAAAAAAAAATTTAATATATAAAAAAATTTAATAATTTTTTATTATATTTTTTCTTATTTATAAGGGAATATCGAATAAAAACAAATCACTTATTAAATTACTATTTTTGAGGAGAGAGACTTATTCTACAATCCAATGAAGATATGTAAGTATATTTGTCCCTCTTAAAATAAAAATAAAATATTCTCTAAATAGAAAAACAATGTCTACTATAATAAAGTGGATATGCTATACATATTTAATTAGTTGTCCATATGACCTAATATAATTTATATTTTAACATGTGATACCAGCTTCTTATATTTATATATTATAAAAAAATGTTAAAAGAGCATATTTTAATGTTATATAGAATAAATATTTAATACTAGTTATGAATAAAATATTTCAATATGAATTAGTATTGAAGATATACTTAAAAATATATTAATAATAAAAGAACAAGTTTAATGTGGGCTGATAAAATGGGCCAATGTACATGTTATGTCTATAACATTCAAAAATACAAATTAAAAAATAAATTGCATAATATGAGCTAATAAATAGCTTAATGTGCATGTTATGTAATCTCTATAGCATTCAAAAATACAATTTAAAAATTTGCAAAGCCTTAGCAAGTATTGTGCCTTGTAAACCATTCAGGTAGAGATCCCTTTACTCTTTTGTTTTTAAGTATTAAGGGGTTTTCACAGTGCATTATATTGGATATCATTTTTTGGGATTCAACTGCGTTAAGAAAGTCATTCAACTATGACCATTTACATGTTAAGAAAGTCATTCAACTATGACCATTTACATGAGATGAAGTCATAACTCACTAATTTCTCATGAATTTTGAATAGTCCACTTAGCACCCATTGCATGGACTATTCAAAACTCATGAGAAATGAGTCAGTTACGACTTCATCTCATGGAAATGGTCATAGTTGAATGACTTTCTTAAAGTAGTTGAATCCCAAAAAATGATATCTAATATAATGCACTGCGGAAACCCCTTAATACTTAAAAACAAAAGAGCAAAGGGATCTCTACCTGAATGGTTCACTAGGCACAATACTTGCTAAGGTTTTACAAATGGGGTAGCAAGCTAAGTGGGCTTGATTGTGGGGAAAGCTACTACCAATTAAGCGTGCTTTGAGCCTTATAGTTTTAGATGGGTGACTACCCGGAAGAGTCAACATTTAGTGAAAGTCTATGATGATTGACGCGAGGATTCATTTCACTAGTTTCATCCCACTCTTCATCCCCCCGAGCATCACTAGTTACGACTCCATCTCATGGAAATGGTCATAGCTAAATGACGCCATGTGAGCATCACCATCTCAGACCGTTTTTGCTTTCTAAAATAAGACATTGTTTTTTGCTTCCTAAAAATAAAAGATTTCATCTAAAAAAAATTAAATCTCTTTTTCATTCATATTAGATCCATACTTAAAATAAATTTATACACTTTTAAACGATAATTTTTTTTATCATAATTCAATAATCATATTTAAAAAATAAATATCACTAATTATTATCTTCTGAATCACCTCTTAATTACGACCATCTCCTTTATTTATTAACTTCCCAGAGGACACTGATACGACATAAAACATTTCATGTTCACCTTTTACAATATGCCAAAATAGTTATACACTTACATGTACAATTATATTCTTTATTGAACATGGTTATCGAGAGTTTATTTGTGATATTTTCCATTAGGAGATTTAATAAACAACGCCACAAAATATCAATTGTAAGTATAAAAGTACAATGTTTTTTATATTGATATTTTCGTTATAATGAATATTGGTAATATATTTTTATTATAAAAATTTTAAGGAATTTATTATGATGAAGTCATCTTTTATTATATAAAAGTTTATATTTAATTTATATTAATTAAAAATTTAATCAAATTTTAAATATTTTAAATTAATTTAGATTTGTTAATATTTTTAAAATTATTATCTAATTTTTTACAAATTTTACATTATATTAAAATTAATATATATATATGTATATATATATATATATATATATATATATATTTTAATTTATATTAATTTTGAATTTTTTATTATATGATTAATTTATTTTTATCATACAAAATATATAATAAAATAATTTTATTAAAAATATATATATTTTTTACTTCTCGAGTTCAGTGCTCCACATTTTATTGAACAATTTAATTATTTCAATATGTTTTTGTAAGTATTTTTAACAAAATTCAATGTTTTATCTAATTATTTTTAGAAAGATTATATATATATATAGATATATATTCTTAATTTAAATATATATAACAATTTAAAATATATATTTTAATAATTAAAAAGATAAAAAAAATTTGCTTTGAGTATGGCCAAAAAGTTTTTTTTCAAAAATTTCAAATGTTTCTTCCTTCATAAATCTATACACAAAAATAATATTTATTTTTAATAAAATATTTCAAAATAAAACTTGCTGTAAAAATATTTTGTTCATATATTATATACTAATTTTATGGTTTTCTAAAGAATAATGTCAATATTATTTATTATTTTATTTTGGTAATATTAATTTTAAAGAATCTCTATACAGTACCATTTTGATTTATAAATTGTAATATAGTTGGCTTAATTTGTTATTTTTTTACTATACACATTGCAAGATATTTTTTATATAATTTAAAAAAAAAAAAAAAAAAATTAAAAACTTTGAATTAATAGTTAAATATATCACTAATTAGAAAAGGAGAAACATATTTTACATTTTATGATAATTGTGGTAACATTAGAGATCTAGCTTCTAAAGAGATAAGATGTATCCAAATGTATAATTGCAAGACTAAAACTTAAACTAGATTTACATAAATATTTAAATTCAAGTTAAAATAAATTTATATTAAAAAATATAATTATATATTTGCCATTCATCTAATGAAGTCCATTTTGATTTTTTGTTAGCTGACATCAAATTCACTTTCATTTTTTCTCTTTATTTTTTTCTTACAAAGTTATTCCCCTAATATTATTCAACAATAATAAATATAATCAAATACTAAACATCGACCCCATATGAATATGCCATTCCAAAAAAAATTATCATGAAATTTCAACGTAATCATTAATAAAAAGTAAAAAAAAAAATCAAGACAATCATCTTAACTAAACTTTTTAGTAACATATTTTTAGTAAGTAACATGATTCTAAGAAAAATAATTCTTTTATTTTTTTAAATTGTATTTTTAAATATAAAAATAAATTCAATACATTATAATTATAATTAAATATATAAATTTAATTTAATACTTTTTAATTATATTTTTTTAATTTTTAATCAAATTTCAAATAAAATAAAAATTTTATTTAAAAATTTTAAATTATATTTTTTTCAAATTTTAAAATAATTTAAAATAAAATAGAATAATAAAAACAAAAAAAAAGCAAATCACCCCTTTCCTTGTTTATTTATTCACCCTTACTATAATATAGGTATGATTTGAAAATAATCACATGCAGCCACTTTTAAAAGTACGCAGAGGACATTGATACGACATAAAGGCAGTTCCAATGTTAACTTTTCAAAAAAAATCTTAAGATACAATCGGGACTACCACAATCTGCCAAACAGTTACACGTACAATTATATTCCTTTTATGATGATGGTTGAAAATTTATCTTGTGATAAAGCCTTTTCCATGAGTGATTTAAAAATAAAATCACGAAATATCAGTAGTTGTAAGTATAGAAGAATAATGTTTTTTATATTAATAAATGTTGATATTATATTTTCATTATTTAGAAATTCTAAAGAATGTATTAAATTGAAGTTAGTTTATATTAAAATATTATATTAAATGTTTTTCAATTAAAAATTTAATGAAAATTTAAATATTTAAAATTAATTTAAAATTTACAAAATTTTTAAGAATATCATTTTATTTGGTACAAAATTTACAAAATTTGAAAACTGCTTTAGTATAAAATTAATTTATTGTTATTATAATTATTGATTAAAGGTAATTTCATTAAAATCCATATAGATTTATGTTAATGAAGGATTTACTAAATTTTGAGAGGGATAAAATTGTAGTGATAACTATTTAGATTTATTTTAGGTCTAAATTTATTAAATGTTTATAAGGATTAAATTAAGGTGGAAATTTAAGTGCGAAATTTGAGAAAAGGTTTGCACATGGAGAGATTTCCAAAATTTCAAAGTTAAGATGGATCTAGATTGTTATTTCCCCCTTTAAATAAATTGTATCCCATATGAATACCATAGATCAATATTGTGGGTCAATATATTATCTTTATTTTAATGTATTATTATTATTATTTTATTATTTGTATTTACATAACATACAGGAAAGCGGTAAATTCCTTATGGGGGAAGTTGAGGGAGCAGGACAATTGGAACCCTAGCTGCCCTGGCTCCTTGTCTATGTCTTCTCATCCATGTAGCCAGTGGTTTCTTCTCTGATCATGACGGTCGTCATCGGCATTTTGCAATTACTCTTCTGCATGGAGTCTCACAATGTGTTTAAGGCTTCTCGTTTTGGTTTGGATGTCGCCGGTGTGTGTTCCTGAGCAGTCGCTTCGTTTTGTAGGGTTCTAGAATAACTATTGTCTATTTGTTGGGATTTATTTCCCATCTTTGTCGGTCGATGGTTTGCTTGTTGCTTCCCTGGTTGTGGTGCGGTTATGGTGCCTCTGTTGGCCTTCCTCTAAGCTTTGTGAATCATTATTTCTTGAAACTCGTCATTCGGTTTAGTTCATATAGCTTGTGTGTCATTGCTCCACCTTACCGCCATCTATTTTGGATGTGCGTTGGTGCCCTCTTGGTTGTTAACATGGGGTTTCATATGGTTTCTTGTTTATATTTGTGTGGCGGCGCGTAAAAGCTCGAATGCATTCAACATATGCAAAATGTAATTTTGTTCCTTTTCGAATGAACAAAATTAGGATTTTCTTTGTAATATCCCAAATGGGAAAATAACAGTAGTAATAAGCTAAAATATAATAAGGAGACAACAAAACAAAAACTAATATCAATACACCATTGGAGCCATAAAATACACAATTGGAGCCATAAAGTACTACTGAGCCATTTTATTAATATCGGTAAAATGTGTGTAATGGAGTTGTTGGAATGATTCACATGGGCTTGCTCAAGGCAAGCTAAAGATAGCCTCAGAATAAGCCCGAAATCTCCCCCAAAATGTACAATGCATGGTTATGGAGCTGCACTGAACTGCCCAGTTACTCGCCAAAAACGTTTTTGCTGCTCCAAATGAAATGTTGTTAGGGCCTACTACACTGCTAAGAAAATTCTAGGATTCTAACCATAGAATTTGCTCAAGAAACCCACAATAACCCGTGAAGGAAATGACCAAATATTAACCTCTGAATTTTAACCCAAATTTTCCTTAGCTCCTCTAGCTGTTGGCTGAGTTGGGATCCTTGTTTGGCCTCTTAATTCTACCCAAAAAATTCTGCCAAATTAATCTTGACCTCTCCTCAATAAACCCAGAAAGTGTTTGCTGAAACCTCGACCCCGGAAATTGGCCTTCTTGGTCTTAACTCACTAAACTACTGGGGAAATTGAACGACTGAAAGGAACTGTTGGGAAATTCCTCCTGAATGCTGCAAAAATCCCTGGTAGGAGGTTGCTAGCCTCCCCTCCAAATCTATTGTGTAAACTCCTCTCCTCTCCACACTTCTGGCAGGTCCAACACCCAACTGTATTGCGCAGTCCCTTTTGCCTCTACAAAGTTTTGAAGGGACCACGCTATCTCCTAAAGATGTTGATGGATAATTATCTCACAAAATGCAGAACTCCTCTCCTGAGTGAGCACTCGAAGTCCCCCGAGGTAGAGGTTGAGATCTCCTCTTGAAGATCTCGTGTGCTAAACAACATTGCAGACTTGGCTCTCCGACTCAAGCGTGCTCAGTCAAAATGACAAAGAGAAATAAGCTGAAGGAATGAGGAATGAGGCCTTCCTTCTTCGTTTTGTCCATTGAGCCTCAACACATTCCTTGGGGCCCACCTTGTCCTGTGTTTCCTCTCTTCGAGCCATTCACGTGTTGTCTTCCTCCAGCCACTCACCCTATGCCTTCTTCGTGCTCCCTCCATGCTACCACCTAAGGACAACTCGACCCCACCGCTGGAGCCACAATTTATCCTTAGTAACTTCAGGAAGTGGCCTTATTTTGGCCAAACGTTATTTGTGGGTCCCCTACCCACTTTATTTTTGTCCAACATTAGGAAAAGCAAAAATTAATCAAAATATTATTCCAATTAGCTGAACTGCTAATTTGGAATATTACATTATTTTCTCAGGAAAAAAACATAACATAAAGGACGAGCCATTACAACATTTCTTGCATACTAGGCTAGAGAGCGTCTCTTGGCACAATAATTTAATTTTTTAAAGTGTTTTATACAATATGTACATATATGCATACCTAACATTGAAATATTTTACTTAATATGTGCATTGACATGTTTCATTATAAAACACTTTGTCTATATTAAAATGTTATCCTTTTATAACTATATTTTTAAATACATGTCAATATTATTTAACCTTGCACAATGAATTATTTTATTTATGAACCACATTCAATATTTTTAATATTAATAATACTTTTGAATCATAAATATCGATTTTATATTAAAAATTGAATTAATTAAACATCTCCTCTTATTATGAAAGAAATTGAATTATTTTACTTTTAATTATTTATTCCTTCTTGAAGGAAATTTTGGGGCACATGATATTTATTATGGTGCCATAATTCCCCGCTCCCCCAGATCATCTATATCCTGGATCTACTCTTTTGTAACTCATACTGTGCAACCCACAAGTATCCATATGGTTACCTTTTCCATCATTGTATCTACGTCATGTTAGCATTAAACCACCACAAGGTATCTGTGTGGCATTGTCACATTAGTATGACATAAGTCTACATCATCAGGATGTTTCCCTATGGCACCCGTGTGGCTTTGCCATGTCACCATGAATAGTTCCACGTCACCATATGTGTGGCATACACGCAGACATATCCATTATTTCATGGTGCTTGCCGCCCCATCCTAATTTACGTGCACCATTGAGTCCAACCCCTTCATGCAAACCATCGATTTCTTGTTATATCCAGTTTTAGTGGATATCTGGGTGCACCCATATTTTTTCCATTTGCATCCTTCCCGAATCCATGGACTCCCTATTACGCACTCAAAGGTATCCAACCTTGGCCCACATATAGGGTTTCACAAACTTGTACCATTGCCTCACCCTCGAATGAATCGAATCCTAGATACATCCTCCACCTAATTCAATCTAGCTTTGAGCCAATAAGCCCTCCTATGGAGCCACTCTGTATTTTCCACAAAAATCTAGGACATTTGAAATAATTTCCCATTATTGGATGGTCATATGCCCATATTTCTTAATACATCTGTCAAAATTTAAGTATTTGGCCATTTTGTATATTTGGATGTGCCTAATACTTATAGAACCCAAAATCTCATCCAGCCTTGTATAACAAATCTAACCTCTAGAACAATTAGGCTTATAAAATTTGAGGCTTCAAGGGACTCTGCCAAGGTTCTCTTTGAAGGATGACATCACTCATAACACCCATTTACATAGATAAAATCCTCATTCAAATACTGAACATACCAAATATCATGCATAACCATATTGCAATCAATGGAATTGTCAACATGCACATTATCGGGCACTGAAATAGGTTAAGCCACAGCCAACACTAATTTTTAAATTCAACTATAGTAACATCATATTAAACCACAACATGGATCCCAAACAATACTATCAGGTCCACTGATATATCATACATTTCCCCAAAAATAGCCCTTTCTCAGGAAAGACAATCATAGTCTTAAATAGTCATAGATCCATGATATCCATAGAATTCTAGACAATTGAATTCACACACTATAATAATTTGACAGAGTGCATTAAGCAAGCATACAAGATCGTGTAAATGAATCTGCAACTCATGTGAAAATAAGAAACATAGGGACCTCCAAGTCCCTCATAACTATGACAACATACATATATACATATCATCATAAATAAACAGGAATAACACATTCCTCCATTAACAGTGTTGATACATACATTATCATAACACATAACAATCATCATTCATCATTCATATTGAAACATGTATATATGCAAGTAACTACACTTATCTATATGACTTGAATGATTGGAAACCAAGGGAGGGACTTCAAATCTCCATCGAACCATAGGAAAAGTACAATGCAATATTTCTTGCAGCTGGCAACCTGTGAGCCAGATTCATAATGTAAGGAGTTAATTTCTTAAGGGTATTCACACCAATAATTAGTTTAATAGATAATCAAGAAGAGGAGTCCACTATCCAGGTGTTTTTTTAACTTCCTCCAGTAGTACGAAACATAATGAACCTCTACCCCAACCAAAATAAATCACATGGATTCACCCCAATATCAGTGAAGTACTTCTTAGTTCAAGGAGAATGAATACACTTTATAGGTAGTTTATTAGCTTAGTTTTATAGGAAAGCACTGTAGGAGTCAATATCCCATTATCCAAGTGGTTTATCAACTTAATTGAGCAAGCACATAAGTGATTTATCAACATTTTTTTAGCAAGCACCTAGGTGTCCCAACCTAACAAGTGATTTATCAACCTTATAGAAAGCACCCCATTGGTTTATCGGTTCATTAAACAATAATTTAGTGATTCAACTCTCCACTGAACCTTCACTGGCCAACCAATCACATTAACACATCATTGGCATCTGAAAATCATTGGGATCATTGTCCCAATTACAGAGCACTAGCTATAGAATGTCATTTCCCCCTTATAGATCCTCAATTTCTACCACTCCTGCGCTTTGTGTTATTTTGCACTCTGCATTTTCTACACCTTCCTTCTATGAGTTCTCTATCTACATCTCTGAGCATACCCCATGTATCCCCCTTTTCCTTCTCATTGGTTTGTTTATTTTTTTTTCCTACTATGTCACCTACCTCTTGCATTTTTACCACACCAACACTCCCTACAAGGATACAAGTAGTATGGGCTCGTCCTTCACTCAGGAAGCCCATACACAACTTCAATTATTGCACCATTAGGGCCATAAATTCTTCAGGGAGATAGGTAGTAAAATAAATGAAGTGGAATGTGTTTACACTTCGCACAAGAAACTCCTCCTCAAACCGCTAAATCCGTGTCCACTCATCCAACCTAGTCCTTATTTACATTTCCACATTATTTACATGAATTACAATTCACATTTACATTTACAAGAAGGGTAAGAAAAAGGGATGTTATAAGCCCCAAACCTTTAGAGGAACGCCATCCTCAATGTTTTATACATAGAACAAAAAATTCCACTGCGAGATTTATATACACACAATTATTTTTACATCCATTTACAGAGCAAACAAAAATTGGTATGATACCTTCATATGATCAAACATTTCTCAAGTGGCTTCATATGGTCCAAAGTGCTTCCACTACACCTTGACTTTCTCTATTACTCGATTTTAGAGTGTGATCTACCTCTAATCCATAATGCATGTAGATCTAGTTGGAATTCTCCCTAAGATTTCACATGTATCAATAACCCATCAAAAATATGATTAGCATCATGAATATACTTTTTAAGCAAAGAAATATGGAAAAATTCATGTGTTTTCACTGTGGGTGGAAAGACTATTCTGTAAGACTTTATCCCCACTCTTTCTAAGATCTGAAACGGTCCAAAAAATCCTCGCGCTAACTTAGCACGATACCCAATTCTTAGTGAACTCTTCTTTGGTTTGATGTGGAGATAAACATGTTCCCGCACTTTTAATTCTTTATGCATTCTATGTTGATCTGCATAGCTCTTTTTCTGTCTTGAGCTACTTCCAATTTCTATCTGATAGTAACTACTTTCTATTCCATTTCCTTCAACATATCAGGTCCAAGAACTACCCTATTCACTAGATCATTCCAAATGATGGGTTTGTTCCATTTTCTTCCATACAAAGCCCAAAAAGTACTCATCTTCAATGATTATTGGTATGATTGTTGTAAGAAAATTCTACCAAAGGAAGAAAATATTCCTACCTCTTAGGTTGATATGATGACATACATTTGTAGCATGTCTTCGAGCGCCCTATTAACCCTTTCAATATTTCCATCTATTTGAGGATGGTAAATTGTGATAAATGCTAATTTTGTCCCAAAACCAACAACAATAGTTTCCAAATAATTGAGGTGGACTTTGTTGAAATTAGAAACAAGAAGAGGCTTCTGATTTAATTTTCCCTTAATTAAATTAGAATGAAAGTGTAATTCCACATCACATGACAACTTGTATGAGTTAACTAAGTTGGGAAGGCTTACTCATCTCAGTCAATGCAAGTTGAGAGTCAAAATGGAGGCATGTTGAGTTCACCCTAAGTTTTAGGGGGTCCAATTGCAGTTTATTTTGAGTTGTAATTGTTTAGCTTAATTATTTGAGTTAAAATCAGTTTAATTAGTTCTAATTGATGGATGAGCTAGTGAGAGGTCCAATGAATTAAATATGATTAAATTTACATGCAGTGATAAAAAAGATAACTGATAATTCACTATAAATAGTTGTTTCATGTCAGTTCTAAGGAATACCCAGTTGAGATTGGAGTTAAAGGGAAGTATACTATTAGTTGTATAACTATAAAATTTTACAGGTCATGCATGAGGTCAGTATGATGCCTTGGATGTATTGTGCAGTCAATTATTGGGAATTTCCTAATTAATGGGGGCTCAATTCCCCAGGAATGTGTAAGCAAGGTTGAGAAACCCAGAGGCAAGAAATTGGTTAATTATTGGACCAAACTTGTTGGGATCAGTGTGAGATAGTCAAAGATAGTGCAGAGAGCTCTCAAGCCAAAGAGAAGCATTGCATTATTTCATATTATTGAGTTAATGCAATATACATATAGTACGATTTTTATCTTAGGCTTTCCCAGATACATCTTTGTGTTGTGTGATTGAAATTATTTCTCTTTCTTTTTCATGTGATTGTGCAATCGTAATTGGTTTCTGCAATTTGTAGAATAGATTCAAGTGTTTTTTTTTAGCATATTACAAGATCATTTGAATCTATGTGGATTTTCTACATGGTATCAGAGCAAGAATCACTATAGAAGAGAAGAATATGAATATGTTTGAACAGTTGT
Source organism: Pinus albicaulis (assembly GCA_034641835.2). Classification (NCBI taxonomy): domain Eukaryota; kingdom Viridiplantae; phylum Streptophyta; class Pinopsida; order Pinales; family Pinaceae; genus Pinus; species Pinus albicaulis. Next base: position 541,917,633 of record CM076576.1, on the reverse strand, counting down.
ATCAAATTTACAGATCTATTCTTCAAGACCAACAACAGATCAAGATGTCCTTCTGTGGATGAGACTAGAATTTTCCCCTGAGGGTAGTTCGAATTAAATAGATTGGAAGGACATGATGGAGATAGTGTTGGAGGACTACAAGTTGAAGGAAGTCATAGACAGTGATATTCCAAAGCCTGCAACAGCAGATGCTCAAAATCTTGATGAATGGAAGAAGAATGTAGCAAATGAAAGAAGGATTCTGTTAGAAGGAGTTCAAGATCATATTGTCTCGAACCTCCATGAAAATGAAAATCCATTTGCTATGTGGAAGGCCTTAACCAATTTATTTCAGAACAACAACGACCACAGGAAGCTGGCGCTGAAGGAGAAGCTCAGAAAGATAAATATGGAGAAGGGAGACACGATACCAAAATAATTTATGAATTTCATTTGAAGTGTTGGTGTGATAGTTTCTGAGGATGATTTGGTGAGATTAGCACTTCTAAGCCTTCCCAAGAGCTGGCACAAATACCAATATTCGATGAATGGGAGGGAGAATCTACTAGAGTGGGAGCGATTGTGGTCTGACTAGGTATAAGAAGAGATTCAACAGAACACTAAATATGGATGCTCATAAAATACTGATGATGAGGAGAACTGTGCCTTGGATGGAAAGGAAAATAAAGAGAGACAGAAGGCGTCCCATTCAAAATTATATTTTGGTCAGGTGGGTAAGAAGAAAGGATTTTCAAAGATAAAAAGTTTTCAATTTCATGAGCTTTGACACTATGCTACAAATTTTCCACATGAGAATACCAACAAGAATCCCTCAAGAGGAGTAGTAGGTGAAGCACTTGCTTCACAGTTCGATTTGGATATCACCCTCATCGCATGCTGGCATCATCAGTGATGGGTTCAGTGTGGTACTTAGATAGTGGAGCTTCATTCCATATGACCGGAAAAAAATAATTCTTCCGCAACTTGGAGGAGAAGGATCTCCAGATGCACATCGAGATGGGATATTACAGGAGGTATAACACGACCACCATAGGTACAATTACCATTTGGAGGGAGTATGGTACTCCTCTCATCTTGAAAGGTGTCATGTATGTTCATGGTTTAAAGAAGAATTTTGTTTCAGTTGCTATGTTTGAAGACCATGGATATGATGTGATATTTAGCAAAGGAAAGGATTTCCTTCGTCACAAAGCCACAGGACAGGTGAAGAAGATTATGGTTTGAGTAAAGAACCTCTACAAATTGGATGACAATAATATGATGCCTTGAGCATGAAAGTAGAGAAAGTGTAGAGCCAAGACATCGGTGAGTTATGGCACAAAATATTGAGCCACCTACACCATGGTGCTTTGAAGATCATGCAATAGATTTCTACAGGAATTCCCAAGGGTGCACTTGAGAAGCAACATACATGCAAAGGGTGTACATTGGGGAAGTACACCAAAGCCACCTTTAACAATAAGGAAAGTCGAGCAAAGGTGATCCTTGAGAGAGTTCACTCATATATGTGTGGACCATTCTTGACAACCTCCACAAAAAAAACACAGGTATTATGTGATTTTTGTAAATGATTTTTCACACAAGTGTTGGATATTCTTAATGCAGAATAAAGATCAGACGTTCTCAATGTTTTGTGAGATCAAATAACTTGTTGAGAAAGATACAAGGAAGAAGATGAAGGCTCTCAGAAGTGACAATGGTGGAGAATATGTCTCGAACGAATTCAAGAACTTTTTTTCTTTAGAAGGAATTTGACAGGAATTGATAGCACCTCGAATACTTAGGATGAGTACACTAGAGGAAACTTTTTCATGTAAGAAAACATGTGTGGCACATTTTAAATTTTTTGGTGCATCAGTTTATTTCCATGTGACCAAATATTTTAGGAAGAATCTAGAGCCAATAGCTAAGTTGGGAATATTTTTGGGGTACAACAATACACCTCATAACTATAGGGTGTATTTTCTAGCACACACTATTGAGATTTTTATTTTAATTATTTTTGGAGAAAATCTCATGTAGGTGACAACAATAGGATTTGTTGCTGAATTGACTCCATCTATTTCTGATGAGGAGTTAATGCATCCTATATTTGTTGTGAGTGAATTTATGATTTTGTTTCCATTCATAGCTATAAAATGTAAGCCCATAGAGGCAAGTGAGCATGATGAGGGATGTGAGGTGAGTGGAAGAGATGAGCAGATGAGAAACTCTGCTATTGTATTTCTTCAGTTGTTGAATGAGATTTTCGATGCCCTGTTAGGTGGACGTAGCCCAGATTGGTTGGGTGAACCAAATTAAAATCTCTGTTTTTTCATGATTGAATGTTGTGTGTGTGTCTTATTTGTTTTAAGTTTATGGTGTGTTAACTCTAACACTTGGTATCAGAGCGTTGAGTGATTCATGTCTGCGTTAAACAAAAATTTTGGTTCTGTGTTTTTTCTTTAAATGGCCAGAGCCGTGAGCGCAGTTTGAAGGCACTGCAGCATTCGTGAATCTTCTACATGTGATTGTGGAAACGTGTTGTGGATCAATTTATAACCTCCGTGTATTTTTTCAACAGTCATCATGGAAGGAGTGAAGTGAACTAGCAAGGAGCGAAGATTTGAGTGCTTGGACCGTGGACGTGTGAACGCGTTGCGGGCTGCCGAGCTGTCAAGATGTGATGCTCAAAGCCGAGTTTGGAGAGTAATTGCAGCCGGGTTCGTTGTGGACTTAGCCTATGTGAGACGATGCCTGCTTGCATTGAATATCTCTTGCGTGAAATCGCTGAATGCCGCTGTCTGAAGCCGCTGCTTATTCATAAAATACTGTGGACTGTGAAACGATTGAACGGTGAGGTGAAATTTAAAAATCGATTTATGAAATGGCGGTGTTGAACCATGAATTCCATGTTTCGATTTATTGCTTTTTATATGCCAATCTTTAAAATCGATTTGCATTGTGGTTTTAAAACTTAAATCGATTTTATTAAAAAGGGTGGCACTTTATTCATTTAAGAGGAGGTGGCCTATTATAAATCATTTTTAAATGAAGTCATAAGTTGGAACTTCATATTGTACAAGTTTTAAATTGATTTGTAATTTTAATTCCATTTGCATATGGTATTAAGGGAAAGGCATTTGATTAGAAGAAGGGCATTTTTTTAAAGGCAAGGGCTTTTTTAATCAAAACTAATTCCTTTTGAAATTGGATATTTTTGTGACACGAGCTACTAAACATGGTAAAAACACAAAGTGTTTGGTTTGAGATCGAGAAGTTCAATGGCAAAAACAACTTCGAGATCTGGAAAGTGAAGATGTATGATCTACTCGTGCAACAAGGCGTGCCGAAGGCACTATTGGGAAAATCCAAACAGCCTTACACCATGACAAATGATGAATGGAGTAATTTAGATGAAAGAGCACTAAGCGACATTCGACTGTGTTTGGCGGATGATGTTTTGTTTAACATTGTGTCAGAGAAAACTGCTGCTGGTTTGTGGACAAAGCTTGAAAAGTTGCACATGACAAAATCCTTAACCAATAGGATTCTTCTGAAGTGACAGTTGTACATCTTGCGCATGAAGGAAGGTACGACGATAACTGATCATCTGAATACCTTTAGTACTCTCCTGGTGCAGTTAGAAAGTATAGATGTAAAATTTGAATCAGAAGATAAAGCTGTAACTTTATTATGCTCGTTGCCCAAGTCATGGGATCATTTTGTTACTTCTATAAGTCTTAGTTAATCAGAAACCCTTGAATTTGATGATGTTGTTGGAGCTTTGTTTTCCGAAGAAAAAAGGAAGAGGTCAAATTCAGAAACCTCTACATCAGAAGCAATGATGGTCAGAGGTCGTTCTAAAGAAAGATGCTTCAGTAAGCACAACAACTCGTGTTCAAAATTGAAAGGGAAGAAGAGTAAGGTAAAGTGATGGTTTTGTGAAAAATTAGGACATTTGAAGAAGCACTGTTGGAAGAGATAGAAAACATCCAAAGGAGACTCTTCGACAGAAAAGAAAGAAGCAAACACGACAGATACAATTTTGACATCTATTTTAGGTATGAGTGATGAAGTGTTATCAGTTGGTTTGTATAATCATGATCAGCATTGGTTGTTAGATTCTGATGCGTCAAATCACATGTGCATTCATAGAGAGTGGTTTAAAACTTATAAATAAATCAATGATGGAGTTGTTTACATGGGAAATGATGTCTCATGTAATATTGTGGGAATTGGAAGCATCCATCTTAAAATGTTTGATGGGACAAATAAAATTCTAACTGATGTAAGACATGTACCTGAACTAAGAAAAAACCTCATTTCACTAGGAGTACTAGACACTAATGGATATAAAACCTTTATTCAAGGTGGAGTAATGAAAGTTTATAAAGGAATTTTACTAGTAATGAAAGCAAAGAAGGTTGGAAATCTTTTCCAGTTAGAAGGAAGAACAGAGTCAGATCATGCTTCTACAGTATCTGAAAAAGACAGTGATTCTATTCGTTTATGGCATCAAAGGTTGGGCCATATGAGCGAAAGAGGATTAAAAATTTTATCTGATCGTAAGTTACTTCCTAGTTTAAAATCTTCTAAGTTAGATTTATGCAAACATTGTCTGTTTGGGAAACAAAGCAAGCAGAAGTTTAAAACTGGAAAACATACTAGTAAGGGAATCCTTGATTATATCCATTCTGATGTTTGGGGTCCATCTCCTACAACCTCATATGGAGGATCGTCATATTTTGTATCTTTTATCGATGATTTCTCTAGAAAAGTGTGGGTCTACATGTTAAAGAAGAAGTCTGATGTATTCACAGTTTTCAAACAGTTTAGAGAATTAGTTGAAAACATCACTGGAAGAACCATTAAATGTTTAAGAACTGAAAATGGTGGTGAGTTTACTTCAAAGGAATTTGATAATTATTGCAAGGATGCTGGGATCGAAAGACATAAAACCACTGTATATACTCCTCAGCAAAACGGAGTTGCTGAACGCATGAACAAGACTCTCTTAGAGAGAGCAAGAAGTATGCTTAGTAACGCCAATTTGCAGAAGGAATTGTGGACAGAAGCGGTTTCTACAACTTGTTACTTGGTAAATCGATCACCATCAACTACGATAGGATGAAAAATTCCTCAAGAGGTATGGAAAGGTTATCCATGTGATTATTCTAAACTGAAAGTTTTTGGTTGTGATGCATATGCTCTAGTTCCGAAACATCAACGTTCTAAATTAGATCCTAAATCAAAAAGATATATATTTGTTGGATATGGTGATGGGACTAAGGGATACAGGTTGTGGGATCCTACTACTCACAAGATCATCATTAACAGAGATGTTAAATTTAATGAATCTTCACTTGAAAATCCAGATGTAGATGATAAATTGAAACAGGATAATGTACCTAAGCTTCAACACATTCAGTTTGAAACCAGTTCAAATACTGATAATAATCCAGATGAACAAGTTTCAGATTCAGATCATGAACAAGTTTCAGATGCAGATCATGAACGTGTTTCAGATGTTGATCATGAAGAAGTTCCTACAGATAATAATCAGCAAATTGGGGAAGTACCAGAAACATCTTTAAGGAGGTCTACGAGAATCAGATGTTTTCCTAAAAGGTATGATGATTATGTTACTTCAGTTGCTTTAATTGCTAACGATGATGAACCTTTGTGCTATCAGGAAGCTATAGAAGGTTCAAATAGTGGTAAGTGGAAAGAGGCTATGAAGGACGAGATGAAGGCATTAGACAAGAATGCCACATGGGATCTGGTAGAACTTCCTAAAGACAGGAAAACTGTAGGATGTAAGTGGGTTTACAAATTGAAGAAGGGTGTTGATGATACAAAAGACAGGTACAAAGCGAGGCTGGTCGCGAAAGGTTTTTCTCAGAAAGCCGGCATTGACTTTCATGAGATATTTTCACCAGTTGTAAAAATTGTTTCAATTCGGATTGTGTTAGCATTAGTTGCTTTACTTGATTTAGAATTACAGCAACTAGATGTTAAAACTGCATTTTTACATGGAGATTTAGATGAGGAGATTTACATGGAACAACCAGAAGGGTTTGTTCAAAATCGCAACAGGAAATTTGTCTGCAGGCTCAAGAAATCATTGTATGGTCTGAAGCAGTCGCCTCGACAGTGGTACAAGAAATTTGATTCTTTCATGATGAGTCAAAATTATATAAGAAGTGAATATGATCATTGTGTTTACTTTAAGAAATTGAGTAATGGCATATTCATTATCTTAGTGTTGTATGTTGATGATATGCTTTTAGCAAGCAAAAGCATAACAGAGATCAACAGGTTAAAGGCTGAGATGGCTAGGATGTTTGATATGAAAGATCTAGGAGCAGCAAGACAGATTTTGGGCATGGAGATTTTCAGAGACAGGAGCAATGGTAAGCTGTGGCTATCACAACAGAAGTATGTTGAGAAGATACTCGTGAGGTTTGGTATGAACAATGTGAAGCCTGTTTCAGTCCCTTTTGCTTCCCATTTTAAGCTTTCTTCAAGTTTATGTCCTAACACTAATGAAGAAAAGGAATATATGTCTCTAATTCCATATGCCAATGTAGTAGGTTGTTTGATGTATGCGATGGTTTGTACTCGACCAGATATTTCACATGCAGTTGGGGTTGTCAGCAGGTATATGGAAAATCCAGGAAAAGAACACTGGTCAGCAGTGAAATGGGTGCTTCGGTATCTGAGAGGAACAAGTTATTATTGTATCACTTATAACAAGAGCAGTGAATATGTTTGTGGATATGTTGATTCTGATTTTGCAGGTGATTTGGATAAGAGAAGGTCAACTTCAGGGTATGTCTTTACTCTTGCAGGTGGAGCTATTAGTTGGATGTCAAAGCTACAGAACATTGTTGCTTTATCCACTACAGAAGCAGAATACATAGCTGCTTCACATGCTTGCAAAGAAGCAGTTTGGTTGAAAGGTTTGTTTGGTGAGTTTGGTAGGTTACAGGACAACATTAAGTTATTTTGTGATAGTCAAAGTGCAATTCATTTGGCTAAGAATCCGGCCTATCATAGTAAATCAAAGCATATACCTATCAAGTATCATTTTGTAAGACAGGTTATCACTGAAAGGGGAGTCTCTCTTGAAAAGGTGCATACAAAGGAAAACTGTGCAGACATGTTCACGAAACCAGTTTTGTTAGAGAAGCTACGATGGTGTCTGGCTTCTCTTGGCTTGCAGAAAAGATAAAAATAATAATGGAACAGGGTATCAGGCTAATTATTGTCAAGGTGGAGATTGTTGAGATTTTTCTTTTAATTATTTTTGGAGAAAATCTCATGTAGGTGAAAATAATAGGATTTGTTGCTGAATTGACTCCATCTATTTCTGATGAGGAGTTAATGCATCCTATATTTGTTGTGAGTGAATTTACGATTCTGTTTCCATTCACAGCTATAAAATGTAAGCCCGTAGAGGCAAGTGAGCATGATGAGGGATGTGAGGTGAGTGGAAGAGATGAGCAGATGAGAAACTCTGCTATTGTATTTCTCCAGTTGTTGAATGAGATTGTCGATGCCCTGTTAGGTAGACGTAGCCCAGATTGGTTGGTTGAACCACATTAAACCCCAAGAGAGCATTGTATGGGTTGACACAAGCACCTCGTGCTTTTTACACCAAGATCGAAAATTACTTCACAGGGATGGGCTTCACCAAGAGTGAAGAATATTCAAACCTTTACCATATTGTGGTAGAAGGTAAACTTTTGATTATTGTACTTTATGTCATGTTGAGATTCAACAAGATGATGAGCTTAGTGAAAAGAGTCGCCTTCACTAAGTGGGCCCCCAGGCTATTTTTGGCGCGAAGTCTATTTTTAGACTATGTCTAGTTTTAGACATGTCGATCATATTCTATGAGTTGCAGGATGCTATTTGTGGATGGTTGGTCAAGTTGGAAAAATATATGGACTTCTATTTTTAGACATAGTTAGCTGGACCTATTTATAGATCGCGTCTAAAAATAGATATGTCAAATATTATTAGCTCTTAATAATATTTGGACTCTAAACATTATCTTATTCTCTTCGAGCACTTCGCTTAAGTGTACGTACGTGGCACAATAGTCAGATGTATGAATTACATCGGTCGGGAGGGTTTACCGGAGCTAATGCATGAGGATTCTTCAGTAGGAACTCATGTGACAGAGTTTGGTGGAGTTATAGAAGTAGTTGGTGGAGTTGTATTTAGTTTAACTTAGTTAGACTCATTTGAGCTAGTTGTATCTAGTCTAACTGATTGATACACTAGTGAGAGTGGTGTGAACTAATTAGTTAATTAATTCACTAAATAATAAATCATTAATCAACTGAAGAATACATTAGTTAACTATAGTGCATGGACAGTTTCAGTGGAGACCAGTGGAGAGGTAGGTGAAAGAACAAGTGTGATTATCAGTTGTGACTATAGTGATGCATTGATTGCATCCAACACTAAGTGGAGATGCCAATGAGGATTGCGTGAGAAATTCTGGCTGAATTCGAGTTCATTCAGATCCATTGTTCAGTAGGGATTGTGCAGTAGAGGCAGGCTAGTAGGTGGCAGAGATCGGGGCATGGATTTGCAAGATCGGGTCTGATTAGTGTGTAGCGCATTGATTGTAATCGGAGAGCTTCATATGATCAGCTTTGTATGAGGATTGTTACATGATCTCTATGACATATATTATATACGATAGTTTGGGTTTTCAGCTTTAGGCTTTCCCATTAAAATTGTGTTAATAACTGCGGAATTTTTATTGTTTCATGTGTGCATTGCAATTTATTTAATTTCCGCATGTGATGATCAATGGTGGAATAGATTCTGTATTGTGCATGAAGTTAAAATAGTGTGTGATCAGGAGAATCTTGGATATATAACACATAATTTATATAATTATTACATGGTATCGGAGCAGTTGATCATTGGAGCATATTGAAATTATTGAAGCGGTTGAGTTTTGTGCTAGTGGAATTTGAATTTGCTACAGTGTTTTCTTGGTGTCGAAGTTGAGCATTCATTGAAATGTATTTCAACAGATTGTGACTGGAGTATGCCCTTGATGGCAGCTCAAATTATATTGCATGGAAGGACAGGATGGAGGCGGTGTTGGATGATAATGGTTTGAAGGATTTCATAGATACTGATATTCCAAAGCTTGGTTCCAGCGATGCAGCCGAACTTGACGCATGGAAAAAGAAGGTAGCGAAGTGTCGAAGAATTCTGTTGGAAGGTGTGAAGGATCACATAGTGTGTAGCCTTCATGGTAAAGCTACTCCATTCTTAATGTGGAAAGCTTTGACAGACTTGTTCCAAAGCAGAAGCGACCAGAGGAAGTTGGTGCTTAAAGACAAGCTTAGAAAAATAAAAATGGAGAAAGGCGACAGTATACTGAAATACCTCACAAAGTTTTTCCACTGCAAGGATGAGATGGGAAGTGTGGGGGTTACTGTATATGAAGAGGACTTGGTGAGCTTGGCTCTCCTTGGGCTTCCGAAGAGTTAGCATAGCTATGAGGACTCTGTCAATGGTCGGGAGAAATTTCCAGGATGGGAGCGACTTTGGTTGGATCTTGTGTAGGAGGAGATAGGGGGCGGGGCACTGAGGGGATGGATCTTCATGAAGAAATGAAAGATGAAGAAAATTGCACTTTGGCTGCAAAAGCAAGGAAAGGGAAGGGAAAGAAAAATCCTTCTCAATCCGGTGCGAAAAGAAAGAAGCAGGACTTGTCCAAGGTGAAGTGCTTTCACTGTCACCAGCATGGACATTACGCCACTAATTGTCAACAGAAGAAGAAAAATAAGCAGGCTGTTGGATATACAGCTGGAGAGACCTTAGCCTAGCAGTTTGAGCTAGATTTTTCACTGATCGCATGCTTGGTTTCAAGTGTGATGGGATCAGTGTGGTTTCTTGACAGTGGTGCGTCTTTCCATATGACCAAAGACAAAGATTTGTTTAGTGATCTGGATGAGAAGGACCTTGGAGTGCACATCGAGATGGGCGATGATGGTAGATACATTGCGACTGGTATCGGGACCATTTCCTTTGAGAGGGAGTCTGGTAAAACTTTCATATTGAAGGATGTCATGCATGTTCCAGGATTGAATAAGAATCTGATCTCTGTGGAAATGTTGGAAGACAAGGGTTATGATGTTGTTTTTAGCGAGGGAAAAGCCTTCCTGCACAGTAAAAAAACTGGTGAAACCCAGAGGATAGGGATTCGAGTTAAGAATATTTATCAATTGCAGGTAGATGGCTGTGTAGCTATGGCAGGCAAAGCATAAGGAGTGGTGAGCTAGGATGAGGGTGAATTTTGGCAAAGGAGATTGGGCCATATTCACCATGGCGCTTTGAAAATTTTGCAACAGATTTCTACCAGGTTTCCCAAGGGTACACTTGCATAGTCAGATCAGTGCAAGGGATGTACTTTGGGAAAATTTGTGAAGACCACTTTTCATGAGAAGGATAGTCGCACCATGATGATCCTTGAGAGAATTCACACAGATGTGTGTGGACCTTTCTCAGTAGCTTCAACATCAAAGCACAAGTATTATGTGATATTTGTTGATGATTTTTCTCGTAAGTGCTAGATCTTCTTCATGCAGAAGAAGAGCGAGACATACTCAAAGTTCTGTGAGTTCAAGGCGCTGGTTGAGAAAGAGTCGAGGAAGTGGGTGAAAGCTCTAAGGAGCGATAATGGTGGTGAATACATCTTTGGCGAATTCAAAGACTTTTGCAGTGCATAAAGAATTCGAAGAGAACTCATAGCGCCTCATAACCCACAGTAGAATGGGGTCGTGGAGAGAAAGAACAGAACGATCGTGGGTGTTGCACGGGAAATGTTGCATGATCAGGGCCTTCCCATACACTTATGGGTTGAAGCATGCAACACTGCGGTTTATGTACAAAACCATTGTCCTCATAGAGTACTTGGCATGAGTACACCTGAAGAGGCATTTTCTGGTAAGAAGCTTGATGTTTCTCATTTGAAGATTTTTGGCTCACCTGTTTACATTCATGTGACGAAGGATTCCAGGAAGAAGCTGGAGCCGACCGCAGAGGTTGGGATATTTGTGGGGTACACAGAAACACCCCACAATTATCGTGTGTATTTTCCAGACAGTCGGATGACTGTTGTCTGACGGGATATCAAATTTCATGAGGAGAAAGCCATGAAGTTGTGGCTTGAGAGGGAGCTACACTTGCATGCAGATGAGGAGCTACTTGTTCCTAAATATGAGCCTCAAGATGTGGATCAGCCACAAGAGGAGGTTCATGGAGTGGAAGAAACCACTCATGCAATGCCAAACATCAGAGGGCGGAAGCACACTACAGAAGTTGAGCGACTGAATCTTGATGCAGTGTAGAATGTAGGAGTTCCTACATCACAGCGTAGAAAGAGACAATCACCTGACCGATTTACTAGATACATGGCTTTGATGAGCAAGTGTATCATGACGGAGCCATCCTCTTTCGAGGAAGTTGTGGAGGATCCCGCATGGGTAGATGCCATGGTGGAAGAGTATGATTCGATTGTCAGAAACAGTGCATGGGAGATTGTCCCAAGGCCGGAAGGGAAATCAGTGGTAGGTTCGAGATGGATCTACAAAGTGAAGCAAGTTGCTGATGAGAGCGTTTATAGCACAAGGCAAGATTTGTTTCCCGAGGCTTCTCGCGCATTGAGGGGATTGACTATGAAGAAACCTTTTCAATTGCCGCAAGGTATTCTTTCCATACGGGATTCATCCTTTCTCTCTCAATCGTATGGCGCAGCACATTCATCAGATGGATGTGAAGACTGCGTTCCTCAATGGAGTCATTGAGGAGGAGGTGTACATAGAGTAGCCCGAAGGTTTCTAGATCTTCAGCAGCGATTCGCATGTGTGCAGGCTCAAGAGAGCGCTGTATGGGTTGAAACAAGCACCTCGTTCTTGGTACACACGGATAGATAGTTATTTCACCGGACTTGGATTCTCCAAGAGTGAGGCAGATCCGAACCTATACCAGATTGTGGTGGAGGGTAAGTTGTTGATCATTGTACTTTATGTAGATGATTTGATTTTGACGAGTGATGAACTATTGATACACTCATGCAAGGCTGATCTTGCAAAGGAGTTTGAGATGAAGGACTTGGGCCTCCTTCATTATTCCCCGGGGATTGCACGGTTGCTGGAAGGTGAACTATTTGTGTCTCAAGGCAAGTATGCTCGAGAGATACTTGAGAAGTTTCACATGCAAGGCTGCAAGCCTATCGACACTCCTCTTCCAGGAAATTGGAGGAAAGAGGATGCTAAATCAGCAGAGGTAGTGGATGCCACCGTTTATCGACAGTTGGTTGGTTCGCTCATGTATCTAGTCAATACACGACCAGACATATGCTATGCTGTTAACTAGTTTTCACAAGCTATGGTTAAGCCTACCAAGCTCTTTTGGAAGGTGGGGAAGCATGTATTGAGATATCTCAGAGGCACATCGGGATATGGATTGTGGTACAGATAGTCGGATGAGGTGAAGTCATATTATTTCACTGGGAGCAGACAAGGAGCCCAATAGATAGAAAGAGCACATTCAGAGGGATATTCAAGATTCCGGTCTACACCAAGTTAAGGACAAACAGAAACAGAGATCCATGGAACTCAAGCCTGCCGGAGGCCGAGTACATTGTAGCAAGTTTGGCTGCATGCGAGGCTATATGGATGAGGAAGATCCCGGTCGGGTTGTTCGGTTCACACTTAGATCCTACTGTGATATATTGTGATAATCAGAGTTGCATCAAACTCTTGGTTAATCCAGTATTTCATGATAGATCTAAACACATTGACATCCGGTATCATCATATAAGAGATTGTGTGCAGCGGAAGATCATGTTACTTTCATACATTCCCACGGAGGATCAGGATGCTGATATCTTGACGAAGGTGCTCACCAGGAGAAAATTCGAATAGCACAGGGGCAGGATAGGGGTTTCAGATAGTCCTTATCTTGTTGAGAGGGAGTGTTGAGATTCAACAAGATGATGAGCTTAGTGAAAAGAGTCGCCTTCACTAAGTGGGCCCGCAGGCTATTTTTGGCACAAGTCTATTTTTAGACTATGTCTATTTTTAGACATGTCGATCATATTCTATGAGTTGCAGGATGCTATTTGTGGATAGTTGGTCAAGTTGGAAAAATATATGGACTTCTATTTTTAGACATATTGGGTGGAATCTATTTTTAGATTGCCAGTCTAAAAATAGATATGTCGAATATTATTAGCTCTTAATAATATTTGGACTCTAAACATTATCTTATTCTCTTGGAGCACTTCAGTTAAGTGCAAAGATGTGGCACAGGAGCTGAAAAAAGGAATTACGCTATTCCTGAGGGTTAAGTGGAGCTATTGCATGGAGACTTCAGTTAGAACTCATGTGACAGAGTTTGGTGGAGTTATTGAGGTAGTTGGTGGAGTTGTGTTCAGTTTAACTCAGTTAGACACAGTTGAGCTAGTTGTATGTAGTCTAACTGATTGATACACTAGTGAGAGTGGTGTGAATTAATTAATAATTAATTCACTAAATATTAACTCATTAATCAACTGAAGAATACATCAGTTAACTACAGTGCATGGACAGTTTCAGTGGAGACCAGTGGAGAGATAGGTGAAAGGGCAAGATAGACTATCAGTTGTGACTATAGTGATGCATTGATTGCATCCAACACTTAGTGGAGATTCCAATGAGGATTGCGTGAGCAAGGCTGGAGTAATTTGAAATCATTCAGATCCATTCTTCAGCAGTGATTGTGCAGTAGAGGCAAGCTAGTAGGTGGCAAAGATTGGTGCATGGATTTGCAAGATCGGGCCTGATTAGTGTGTAGCGATTGTATTGTACTGAGAGCTTGATATGATCAGATTTGTATGAGGATTGTTACATGATCTCTATGAAATATATTATAGTTGGGGTTTTCAGCTTTAGGCTTTCCCGTTAAACAACTTTGTTAATGTTTGTGAATTTTAATTGTTTCATGTGTGCATTGCAATTGATTTAATTTCCGCATGTGATGATCAATGGTGGAATAGATTCTATATTATGCATGAAGTTAAAATAGTGTGTGATTAGGAGAATCTTGGATATATAACACATAAGTTATATAATTTCTACATGTCGATGATTTGATACTAACAGGTGATGAGCAGATCATCAAGTCTTGCAAAGAGAATCTTGTAAGAGAATTTGATATGAAGGACATGGGGATATTGCACTATTTCCTGGGATTGGAAATTTGGAAAATATATGTGGAACTATTTGTATCTCAGGGAAAGTATGCCAATGATATTCTGAAGAAGTTCCACATGGATTGCAACAAACCCATGGAGACTCCTCTAGTAGGAAACTGGAGGAAGGAGGATGCTACTTCAGGCGAAGTAGTTGATGCTACCATCTACAGACACCTTGTGGGTTCACTCATGTATTTGGTGAACACACAACCAGGTATATGCTATGCGGTTAACCTAAGCTTATTCAAGCTATGGTTAAGCTTACGAAGCTCTTTTGGAATGAAGGCAAGCATGTTTTGAGATACCTCATAGGAACTACAAAGTTTGGGCTATGGCACAGGCAGACAAAGGGAGTGAATCTTCAAGGCTTCACAGATGAATTTTAGGGAAGGAGTCCATCCGACAGGAAGAGCACATCAGGAGGAATCTTTAACATTGGATCAACAACATTTTCCTAGTACAAAAAGAAACATAGATTATTTGCACTCAGTTCAGCAGAGGCCAATTACATGGCAGCTAGTCAAGCAGCATGTGAGGCTATCTAGATGAGGAAGATACTTGTTGGTTTGTTTGGTTGATAGATGGATCCGATGGTGATTTATTATGATAACCAGAGTTTCATAAAACTCTCGGTAATCTAGTTTTTCATGACAGGTCCGAGAATATTGATATATGGTATCACCATCTCAGATATTTTGTGTAGAGGCAGATTATGTCATTAGAGTACATTCCCATGGTGGAGTAGGATGAAAACATCTTGATGAAAGCACTGTAAAGAGGTGAATTTGAGTTCATAGAGGAAAGATTGGGATAGAATACAATCCCTTTCTTTTAGATATCATTTTTTGGATTCAACTACGTTAATCCCTTTCTTGTTCAGAGGGAGTGTTGAAATTGGCAACAAGAAGAGGCTTCTAATTTGATTTTCCTTAATTAAATTAGAGGGAAATTGTAATTCCACATCACATGACAGCTTGTAGGAGTTAACTAAGTCAGGAAGACTTAGTTAGCTCAGTTGATCTGATTTGAGGTTAAAACTGGAGGCATGTAGAGTTCATTAGATGTTTTAGGGGGTCCAGCTGTAGTTTATTTTGAGATGTAATTTTTTAACTCAATTATTTGAGTTAAAAACAGTTTAACTAGTTATAACTGATGGATGAGGTAGTGAGAGGTCAAGTGAATTAAATCTGATTTAATTCACATGCAAATATCAATTAGATAATTGATAATTCACTATAAATAGTTGTTGCATGTCAATTCTAAGGAAGACCCAGTTGAGATTGGATTTAAAGGGAAGTATATTATCATTTGTATAATTATAAAATTGTACAGGCCATGCATGAGGTCAACATGATCCCTTGGATGTATTTCACAATCAATTATTGGGAATTTCATAGTTAATAGGGGCTCAATTCCCTCATGAATGCGTAAGCAAGGCTAAGCAATTGAGAGGCGAGAAATTGGTTAAGTATTCGACCAAACTTGTTGGGATCAGTGTGAGACAGTCAGATATAGTGTAGAGAGCTCTGGAAAACCTAAGAGAAGAATTATATTGTTTCATATTCTTGACTTAATGCAATATAGATAGCGAGGTTTTTAGCTTAGGATTTCCTAGATAAATCTGTGTTGTGCGATTGAAATTATTTCTCTTTCTTGTTCATGTGATTATTTGATCTTAATTGGTTTCCATAATTTGTATAATAGGTTCAAGTATTTTTCTTTACCATATTACAAGATCAGTTGAATCTATGTGGATTTTCTACAGACTTCACATCCTAAACTGAAATAATATTATTGGGTATGCCATGCAATCTAAATATTTCCTTTAGGAAAATCTGAGCAATGTAAATTTGCTTGTGGGTGAATTTGAGAGCTATAAAATCAATCACCTTAGTTTATCAACTACCACCATTATAGCATCATGTTTTCTAGATGTCTTTGGTAGTCTTATGATGAAGTCCATAGAAATGGATTCCCACTTCCACTTAGGAATGATATTGGTTGTAACAATCCCACTAGGTGCGCACCTACATTCAACTTTCACTTGTTGACGCTCCAAGCATTTGGAAATACACTCGACAAAATTATTTTTTGTTCCTTCCCAATAGTACTTATTTCTCATAAAGGTTATCATTTTCTGATAACCAGGACAACCTAAGTAGGGTATTTTTTAAAACTCATAAGAGATGAGATTCTTCAAGTCTCCCATGAAAGGTATATACCATTTACCTTTGAATTTAAACATACCATCATTTGTGAGTGAGTAATTATTTCTCATTGCTACTTCAGGCTCATGCTACAAACATTCCTTCACTTTCCTTTCCTCTTTCATCCTTTATTTGATATCACCTTCACAAGTATTGATGGTTTCCACATGGGCCACATTCACCCTTATGCTAAGTGCATTTGTTAATTTATTTCCTTGCCCTTGATATAATTTGTTTCAAAATAAAATTCATTGATCAAGGTTAGTCACCTTACATGTCTTTCATTCAACTTTGCTTGGTCAAATAGATATATCAACCCTCCATGACCTGACATTAAAATAAAAATCCTTCCAAGAAATTAGTGCCTCCACATTTTCAATGCCTACAATATTGTTGCTAGATCCATGTCATGAGTGACATAATTATTCTAATTCTCATTCAACTTGCTTGATTCATAACAAAT
The DNA here is from genome assembly GCA_034641835.2 of Pinus albicaulis. NCBI lineage: Eukaryota > Viridiplantae > Streptophyta > Pinopsida > Pinales > Pinaceae > Pinus > Pinus albicaulis. Next base: position 541,900,706 of record CM076576.1, on the reverse strand, counting down.
CACATGTCCTTGCATTAGGACTCCACCAATCCATTCCTTGCAAGTGTATGTGAAAATTTACTAGGAAATCCATTTCCAAGTTTGTTATTCTCAATATTGGTGCATGTAAGATAAGTTGGTTTAATTTCTTAAAACCAGTTATGCACTCTATTTTCCATTGGAATTTATCTTCTTTATGAAATGTTGTGATTGGGTGCCCAATCTTTGAGAAATTTCAAATGAACCTTTGGTAATAACCAAGCAATCCCATAAAGGATATATCTTTTTCCAAATTCAGAGGAGTGGTCCAATCCTTGATGGACTTAATCTTCCCAAGATATATTGCCACTCCTTCCTTGGAAAAAATCTGTCATAAGTACTAAACTTGTGATTGGAAGAAATCACATCTATTGAGCTTGGCATAGAGCTTGTCTTCTTTCAATAATTGAAAATTTTCTCTCAAATTTTCTTCATGTTCTTCGTTGGTTTCAGAATAAACCAAGATGTCCTATATAAATAATGTTGGGTATGTGTTATATTCTTTCCACGACTAGCCCCAAGTGATGTACGTTGCGCCGGGTGCAGTAGGGGGGAGGCAGCCCCCACTGTTGGGGTCCACGGTAACGCCCCGACTAAATTTGTTTTGGTGTGCGGACCCACTCATAGGCGGACCCACCCATGTTTTGTGCATGAGTTTGCACATGGTTTTGGGGTACGATGGTTTTCGACCCCTGGTATTTTGTAGATCCGGTCAAGGGAACTACGGTTATGTTCTAATCCAGGGTTAATGGATTGGGGTTTATGTATGCTTCGGCATGTATATATATGTGTTGTAACACTAAAAATAATATAATGAAAAATCAAGCTGGTCGTCCCGATTTGGGATCCAGGGGAAAATCTCTGTGTTTATCTGTTTTATGTTTTATGCTCTCGCTATTGTTTATTTTATGTTATAATATTCGTGTGTAGATAATTTCTGTTCAGGGTTAAAACCTACATTTGGTATCAGAGTTGTTTCGGCTTCAAGGGGACGCCTTTGCTGCTGAGGGTTTTTTGCTTGGGCCTGAGGTAGACCCTGTTCAGTGGGAGATCTGCAGGATCGATTCTTGCTGTGAAAGAAGATGGCGAGCGACGGGAAGATAGAGATCGAGAAATTTAATGGTCAGAGTTTTGAGTTGTGGAAGCTCAAGATGGAGGATCTGCTGGTGGATAAAGATCAGTGGATCACGGTAGATCCAGGTACTAAACCAACGACAATGTCAGATGAAGACTGGAAGAAACTGGATTGGAAGGCTAAGAGCACAATACGGTTGTGTGTCTCAGATTCAGTATTGTTGAATGTATCTGGGGAAGCTACGGCGAAGACCTTGTGGGAAAAACTTGGGACTTTGTACCAATCTAAGTCTCTGGTGAATAAGTTGTTCCTGCGGAAAAAGCTGTATAATCTGAGGATGAAGGATGGAGACTCGGTGACAGAGCATCTGAACGCCTTCAATACTGTGGTAAGTCAGCTGTCATCTGTTGATATTAAAATCTCAGATGAAGATAAGTGCATCAGTTTGTTGTGTTCTCTACCAGACTCGTGGGATAGTCTAGTTATTGCAATAGGTAGCAATACAACTACCTTTAATTTTGATGACATTGTCTCAACCTTGCTGTCGGAGGAAATGAGACGGAGAAATATGGAGGGTCAGAATGGAGATGCCTTATCTGTACGAGGAAGGTCCCAGAACAGAAACAAGAATAAGGTTTTGAGTGGGAGATCTAAATCTAGAGGGAGATCTAAATCTCCTGGAAAGTTTGTAAAGGTGTGCTGGAAATGCGGAAAGGAAGGGCACTACAAAAAGGACTGCAGATCTAAAGCTCCCGAGAAAGGAAAGGGATCTGATGATGCTCCTTCTGCAGAGGCAAAAACCACCTCGGATGAAGGTGGGGATGTGTATTTGGCTTCTTCTTCAAATACACATGTAGATCATGAGTCATGGTTGATTGACTCAGGTGCATCCTTTCACTTCACACCCCATAGGGAGTGGTTCTGCGAGTATGAGAAATATGATGGTGGTGATGTCTTCCTAGGGGATGATAGGAGGGCCAGAATCATCGGACGTGGAAAGGTCAAGCTGAAGCTGCAAGGTGGAAGGATTAGAACACTTCCTGGTGTTCTACATATTCTTGCATTGGCTAGAAATTTGATTTCTGTAAGAAAGGTGGATGATGCAGGTGTGAAAACAGTGTTCGAGAAAGATTCCTGCAAGATGGTTCGGGGAGCACTGGTACTAATGCGGGGAGTTCGGAGTGGAACTCTATACAAGCTACAAGGTAGCACCGTTATTGATGGGTATAATAGTTCTATGGTTCCTGAAAGTGGAGCGGAAAGCCTAGCTGTCTCTGGAGAAAAGACCATGTTATGGCATCAAAGGCTTGGACATATTGGAGTGAAGGGCCTTCAGATACTGCACAGAAATGGTATGGTAGAAGGTATGTCTAATTGTTCTCTGGATTTCGATTTCCTGAAAGTGGGACGGAAAGCCTAGCTGTCTCTGGAGAAAAGACCATGCTATGGCATCAAAGGCTTGGACATATTGGAGAGAAGGGCCTTCAGATACTGCATAGAAATGGTATGGTAGAAGGTATGTCTAATTGATCTCTGGATTTCAATTTCTGTGAACATTGTGTATATGGGAAGCAGAATCGGGTGATTTTTCCTTCTGGGGCTAAGAGGGCGAACAAGATATTAAAACTTGTGCACAGTGATGTGTTTGGACTTGTGTCAGTTCCTTCACTGGGAAAGTCTGTGTACTATGTTTCATTCATAGATGACTTCTCAAGGAATACATGGATATATTTCTTGAGGAAGAAATCTGAATTCTTTGACAGATTTAAAGAATTTAAGGCTCTGGTGGAAAACCAGACAGAGAAGAAGATAAAGGCGCTGAGGACAGATAATGGTGGGGAGTTATGCAAGAAGGAATTTGAAGAGTTCTGTAAGAAGTGTGGTATAGCATGACAGAAGACTACTCCATACACACCTCAGCAAAATGGAGTTGCAGAAAGAATGAATAGAACACTGATGGAAAAGGCAAGAAGCATGCTCAGTGGTACTGGGTTAGGACAAGAATTCTGGGGAGAGGCAGTGGAGACTGCATGTTACTTAGTTAACAGATCACCTTCATCGGCGTTGGAGGATAAGACCCCACATGAGGTATGGACTGGTAAGAAACCCTCTATTTCACATCTAAGGGTATTTGGATGTGATGTGTTGATCATAATCCATTTCCCATAGAATTTCACAGGAAATCTGGCATAGAATTCTCAAATTCTCCCTTTCAGACTTGGAAAATCATTTTTGTATCTATCGTTGCCATTTCCCGCCTCTAAAATTCATTATAAATGGCTGAAAATTTCATATTTCAAATATTTAAGGTTTAGCCCTATCGGCCCTAGCCCCTCTATTTTTTTTCTTACTCCGCGACCAAAAGTGTAACCACGTGTCGAGCCGAAGAGCACTTACGAATGCATATCGGGCGCGTTCTGGGGCATCCGATCAAACCATACCTCATCTCTCACCTTGTGGTCCCAGCCGCGTCCACTATTTAGCGCCTAGTATTCATCGCATCACCTTTCGGTGGTGAGCGGTAATTCCCGTTTGGCCGGCGATTCCACTCGGCGCCCGCCACGCGTCCCGGCGTATGGCCTCGAAACCGCTCTCCATCACGCATTGTTTGACCTAGGACGTGCAGCAATATCGACGCGTCGGCCGTTTGATACGAGTCTCCATGCGACAATCAACATACCCGAAAGGCACGCACGAACATTAACCCAAGCCAATAGCGCCCCTGGCCCACTATCTATTACCTCCGGTGCTCTTCCAACCGTCGATCTCCTCCTGAGATCGGACGGTCAGGATTTGATTATCTCCGTCTTTGACCGGTTCCCAGAGTCAGAACTCCATGTCATCCATTTCCCGTTGTCCCGATATCGTGCCACCTGTCTCCCAGTTTTTCTCCACATGCACTCCGCCACCCCAGATCTATATTTGGTCCATTTCTTCGTTTATTACGTATTTTCACGATTATTTTCGCATTTTTCTCCACGACCACTCCACACTGTTACGCTGCATTTCCTACCATCGTCCCACATTTCTCCACCAGTCAACCACTCAGATACTGTCACACCATTACCCCTACTGTGCCTGCATTCCCATGCATTGGTTTTCCTAACATGTTTGCGGATTTTACAGGGTGCGAATGGAGGTAATCTGCCATTACTCATAGCCTCCATTACAGAAGTCATGGCCGTGTCAAAGGACAATTTTTCAAAGGCCAACTTTATGGAAAAAGGATTTGGGAAGCTGTTACGACACGACTTTCATTAAAAGAAGCAGGGTTAAAATCTATCAAACCCTTCGGAGTTATTCAAAGCGCAGATTTTTGCAGATGAAGACAATAATGTTGTGGCAAAGAGTATCAGTGGAAGATCCAGGAATTCAGTGTCCAATATTGAAGATTTTCAATCTTAATTCAGGGTCTAGCCGGAAAAGGGTATGATGCAAAAAAAAAATACCCTCCAGGTCTTCTTTTAGCAGAATTTATCTTCAGAAAAGGACAGAATGTTAATATGACTATCCCTATATCGTGTTCCTGAAGAAGTTTTCACTCAAAACATTTATTCCTGAAGACAGGCTACAGAGTACGTGCATCACTACAAAGTCATCAAGCAGTATGGGCATGCAAGTATCCACCATTTTGTATTAATTATGCAAATTGAATGTTCGTCACTTACCTCTTTTACTAAGTTTTGGTTTCTCCTATAAAAACCATGAAGAAACGCATTGTAAGGGTTCCAGATTTTATCAGAAAATTATGCAGTGAAAGGCTTTTTGCATACATTTTGTAAAATTCTTGTATGAAGGCTCAGAGCCTATAGGGTCTCAGTGAGGAGGAGTTCTATTTGTCAAAGAGGATTCTGGTCTTTGGTATTTCACAGTCTGTAATCTTCTTTATTGTGTTATATTAATAGAACATGTCATTTCATCCATCTTTCTTGTATCATGTTTTGGAATGTGAGTGGCTCACTGATTTTTGGTATGGATTCATCCTAGTTGATGCCCATGCTCGGATCAGTCAAGTGCTTTAAATATGGCTCATGCATGATATTCTGTTCCATTATACAACTATCCATACTTCTGCTATATTAGTTGCTTTGAGAGGGTGCTTTTAAAATGCTATTATCATGTATGGATTCTTAGATTGGTAAGCCCACACATGGTGGTATTGTATATCTGGGTATCAGCTCAATGTTAACTAATATCTTCTCAATATTTCTTTCACTACATACACCTTCTGATAATTTATGTCTGTGAAGTATTTCTGAATCGGCCCGCTTTGCAGTAAATTGTCTCTGAATTGTCTGTTGCTTTTGTATTAGAGTTCTACATCTTGCCTCTGCAGTATCTCTTTTCCTGTGTCAGTTTCTGAGAGTTTGGTCCCATTCTATTTTATTTCCCTATTTACAAGAGATAGAATGTGAGCTGAAGTTGACAACTTCATACATTATATTTTACGCTCCTTGCTATGCTAAGATGTCCTAGGCACTGGTCTATCACAACTCTAGGTTGTCTCTAGGAATGACAACATCTTTCTGGCGCCGTTGCCAGGGACAAATTTAAGAAAATCAGAATCCCTGGGCCTCGAAAAAATTTTATTCACTCTTCAAGTAGGTGAGCATGGAGAGTTGAGAGTTGTAGATCCCTCACCTTGGCGACTCCACTTTTGTTATTTGATAAATCTATTTGCAGTCTTGGCTCCTCGTAAGCCACACCTGAGGTCAGATACGTCTAAGCCAAAGACACCTTCAGTGTCTGACCCTGACTAGATTATACATAGAAGAATTTGGAGGGAAAGGAAATCAGTCCGTTCCCAAATTCCTGAAGTGTCTATAGAAGACTTTCCATCCTCGTCTTCTCAAGAAACTCAAGTGCCAGATCCCGACTCCACTGTGGGAGATACTGATTATTATTACTCAGATAGCCCACCCCGGGAGGGTATCAAAAATAAAAACAGTCTTCATCCTACTCCAGAGGTTGAAGAGGTCAAGGAAGTAACTGAAGTATCTGCTGTTAACATACCTTTGTTCCCCTCAACCCCTCAAGCTGCAGTTGAGTATATTCCTATTATTATTCATACTCCACTTCCACCTCCTCCTCCTCCTCTTACTCATCAAACTATTGCACTACCTCCACCTCCTCCAATGGCTAATGTTCCAGCCTTCTTGATGAATAAATATGCTCCCCTGGCATTACCCCAAGTGTTGAATGATATGCCCCAGGATTATCTGAAAATCCTGCCCAGATTCAATGGAGAAAATGAGATTGATGCTCAGAAACATCTTGAGACTTTCTGCTCCTTTGCAGAGAACTTTAATGTCGAACATTTAGATGTGGTCTTAAGACTGTTTGTGCAATCTCTAGATGGTGAAGCTCGAAAATGGTTTAAGACATTGGCTGGCCGTTCTATTACCACTTGGGATAACATGGAAGACACTTTCCTCAGGAAATGGGGAGAGAAGAAAGATCATGGAAATTGTCTCATTGAGTTCAATACACTAAAGAAAAGACACAATGAAGGAGTGTCAGAATTTATCAAGAGATTTAATAAATTGTATCTGAGTCTCCCTGCTGATATGAAACCCCATCAAACTGCTGCTAAAGTTGTTTTTGTAGCAGCCTTTGATTCAGAATTTGGTTTCTCTCTCAGAGAAAGAAAGCCTGCCACTCTAGATGATGCTCAGGCAGATGCACTAGAGTTGGAAGCAAACTTTTCCTCCACTGGAAAATCAAAAGGAAGATCTGAACAAGATACCAGAAGAAGGGGCAAAGAAGAGGCATCTACCTCTAACCAAGACAGAGACTCCAGTACTAGCATAATCGAAGAAATGAAAAAAATATATTAGCAGCCTTACTAATAAGCTGGGTAAGCTTGAATTGGAGACCAAGAATTCAGCTTTTAGGAATTTCCAAAATGCTCCAAACAGAGGTTACAATCCCCAGTATAGGAAACCACCCTTGCAAATATTGCCAAGGGAAGCAAAGGAGCAACATGATCAAGTGCCACACCCATTGTACCTGGAAGGTCCAGTAGATGATTCTACTGAAGACACTACCTATGGACTGGAGGATGCAAATCTTGCCTTTTCAAATAGTGATGGAGAGGAATGCCCTTTGCAAGGGAATGATGGAGCTGGGTGCTTATTGCAAGAAGAAGAAAAGACCAGAGACACAGAAGAAGCAGAATTTGATCATTATTGTAAACAATTTGATGATTTCATGCAAGCACATTTCAATAGAAGATATGATCTCAGATCTTCTAGGAAGAGGACTCGTACCCAAGAGCAAGAAGAAGAGCTACCCCAGAAGGAAGCACCTGCTCAAAAGGAGGCTACAATGCAGAAAGTCGCAGACAAAGGTAAGGGACCTCTAAACAAACCTTTGCAATCTAGTGATCAAACTTCTTCCTCTTCAAAAGCAGTCATTCCCCCTAATGTCAAGTCCGTGTCTAAAGAAGTCAAGCCCCCAGCTGAAAATAAAGAGTCAAAAGAGGTTGTGATAGAAAAGTCCCCTCCTGCTTTCAGTCTGCAAAAGGAACTTGAAAAGGTCAAAATCCCAGTCCCCTTGACTGAACTGTTGAAACAGCCAGCATATCAATCTCAAGTCACATCTTTCATGCTCCCTCCAGAAGCACCAATCATCCCAGATAGTCTCAACCTTCAAGAAGAGAGACCCATGGTAGTTTTTGGCCCACATGTCGAGGAGATAGATCCCTCTACTCCTCCCTTCTATGTGTCTCTAGTAATCCATGACCTGCTATTACATAACTGCATGTTAGATTCTGGAGCTTCCCATAATCTTATGCCTCTGTCAGTCATGGAACAACTAGGTTTACAAATCACACGTCCATATAAAGACCTCTACTCATTTGATTCCAAAAGAGTTAAATGCTTAGGGATGATCAAGGATTTGGTGGTCAATTTGGCCCAAATCCCAGCAAAAAGTGTGGTCATGGACATCGTGGTGGCTGACATCCCAGCTCGCTTTGGTATGCTACTGTCAAGGTCCTGGGGAACAAAAATTGGTGGATCAATCAAGTTGGATTTAACATATGCCACTATCCCAGTTTTTGGTGGCCAGGAGAGGAGGTTATACAGGGAGACTAGATTTTTCAAGATGGTGAAAAAGACTGACAACTCTGTAAATTCACTAGTCTACAGTAAGGAAGGATATTTCTCATGCTTGATGCTGGAAGAAGATCGAGATTATGCTCATGAACCATCCTTTTTCCAGATCAAGAGTGAATAGCCCTCAGAAAACATGGAAGCAGGAATATGGACACTTCATTTTGATGGAGCAAATTCAAGAGAAGGAAATGGAGCTGGAGTGCTATTGATTTCTCCTTCAGGCAGATGGGTCCCTCTATCCTTCAAACTAGAATACGAAGCCACCAACAATGTGGCTGAATATGAAGCACTTCTATTGGGATTACAGACAGCTAGGAGCATGGGTATACAAAGTTTAAAGGTTCTGGGAGATTCAGAACTAGTGGTCAAGCAAGTCAAGAATCACTGTCAGACCAAACATCCTAGGCTAAGGGCTTATAGGAATGAAGTTTGGGACATGGTAGAAAACTTCTTTTTGGCATTCAATATCCAGTTCATGCCCCGAGAATAGAATAGGATGGTTGATTCCCTTGATGTGGCTGCTAGTACATTTCGACCACCTCAGAACCCTCTTTTAAGATATGAAGTTGAGGTGCGTTACCGGCCTTCAATCCCGGATAACATCAAACACTGCAGGTATTTGAGGATGAAGAACAGGTGAAGATATTCTTGGAAACAGTGGGGGAATTCTTCAATATGGAGATTGATGATGAAGAAGAGGTAGAATCTGAAGGTATTGCAAAAAGAAATTGGGAAGAAAACGTGGCAGGAAATAGTGTGTTGCAGCTAAAGGGAAATATTATACCTAGAGGGCTGGTGCCTCTAGAAAGATTATTTGACAAGAATGATGTCTCATTGCAGCCAAACAAAGTGGTAAAAGAAAATCAGGTTGAAGACCTGAATTTGGGTACTGAGGCTGACCCCAAAATTGTCAAATTGTCCAAGAAGATCCTTGGAGAATATAAAGAGCTATATCAGAAATTATTTCAGTCTTACAAAGACGTGTTTGCATGGTCCTATCAGGATTTGAAAAAGTTTGATATCAGTATTATGCAGCACAAAATTCCATTGAAGACTAATGAAAAGCCCCATAAGCAGAAGCTCAGACAAATAAATCCCCTGCTGCTGCCTTCTATTGAAAAAGAAATTAAGAAGCTGTTGAAGGCCAAAATAATTGTACCATTGAGGTACTCTGAATGGGTGGCAAACCTTGTCCATGTACGCAAGAAGAATGGAGAAATAAGGTTGTGCGCATATTTTAGAAATTTAAATAGAGCATCCTTAAAGGATAATTACCCACTGCCTAAAATGGATCACATTCTGCAGAAGGTGGTTGGAGCTTCCAGAATGTCAATGATGGATTGATTTTCTGGATATAACCAGGTGGCTGTACTTCCAGAAGATCAAAAGAAGACTGCTTTCACCACACCATGGGGTACATTTATGTATGCCAGGATGCCTTTTGGATTGATTAATGCAGGGGCCACTTTTCAGAGGGCAATGGATATTGCTTTTGTTGGGGAGCAAGACAAGTTCTTGGTAGTCTACCTCGATGATATCACTGTATTTTCCAAGAATGATGCTGAGCACATTGAACATCTGCGGAGAACTTTTGAGAAATGCAGAAGGTATGGTCTCTCTCTGAATCCTCAAAAGTCTTTATTTGCATTAGAAGAGGGAAAGCTTTTGGGCCATATTGTGACTAAAGATGGGGTGAAGATAGATCCTAAGAGGGTAGAGGTTATAAATGGTATTGCTTTTCCTAGAAATAAGAAAGAGGTACAAGTATTCCTAGGGCGCATTAATTTCTTGAGAAGGTTTATCCCTAACTATGCTGAGATAGTTAGGCATATAACAGATATGCTGAAGAAGAATAATGAGGTAAAGTGGTCACAAGAATCACGGGAGGCATTTACCAGGATAAAGAATGCTTTTGCAGAAGCCCCTGTGCTGGCTGGACCAGATTATGATAAACCTTTCATGATTTTTTCTTTTGCATCACCTCATACAATAGCAGGAGTTTTACTGCAGAAAAATGAGGAGGGGTATGAGCAACCTATTGCCTTTTTTAGTTAGGTGCTCCATGATGCAGAGTTAAAATACAACATATTGGAAAAGCAAGCATGCGCTCTAGTGAAATCCCTCAAAGCATTCAGTGTATATATCTTACAGTCCCACATCACTGCATTTGTGCCTGCAGCTGCTGTAAAAGATATCCTTATTCAGGGGGATAGTGAAGGAAAAAGGGGCAAGTGGATTGCTAAAATACAGGAATATGACCTGGACATCCGCCCTACTAAGCTAATTAAAGGATAGGGGCTAGCCAAAATGTTATCAGAATCAAACTATCAAGCCCTGGGCATAAATTTGTCCATTATAGCAGGTGAGGAATATGAGGAGAAAGAAGAACGACATGGAATTGGAGTAGCTACTCTAGAAACACATCTAAAGTACCTCACCAGTCCGTGGTACAAAGAGATAGTAGAGTATCTCCTTACAATCAGCTGCCCTCCAAGTTGTGACAAAACTAAATACAGAGCGCTGAGATTGAAATCACATAAGTATATAGTCACCAATGGCCGGCTATACTGGCAAGATCCCTCAGGCATCTTACTCCTGTGTCTCACAGAGAATGAAGTCGAGAGTATTATAGCAGAATTCCATGAAGGGATCTGTGGAGGCCATTACAGCTGGAGGGCCACAGCTCATAAAATTCTGAAAGCTGGCTTCTATTGGCCAAATATTTTTGGAGATGTTTTTGCCAGGGTAAGAGCATGTGATAAATGTCAGAAATTTGCCGAGAGACAGAAATCGACACCATTTCCCCTGATTCCAGTGCATGTGGATGAACCATTCAAACAATGGGGTATTGATTTTATAGGTGAGATACATCCCCCATCAAGTGGTCAACATAAGTGGATTTTAACGGCCACTGATTATTTCACTAAATGGGTGGAAGCCATACCTGCAAGGAATGCTACAGATACTGTGATCATAAAGTTCATGGAGGAAAACATCATATCCAGGTTTGGCTGTCCTGCTAGGATAGTGACTGATAATGCACAGGCCTTCAAGTCTGCAAAATTTGTGAATTTCTGCCAGCAATACAATATCATACTGAATCACTCTACAGCTTACTATCCACAAGGGAATGGCTTGGCAGAGTCTTCAAATAAAACTCTGGTGAGGGCTTTGAAGAAGACTATCAATGAAAATCAGAAGAATTGGGATTCCCAATTGAAATTTTCTCTATGGGCTAATATAATCACCAACAAGAGAGCAACTGGGAAATCTCCCTATGAATTGGTATATGGACGAGCAACAGTTTTTCCTATATAGCTGGCTTTACCAGTGGCCCGCTTCATGCAAGAAAGCCAGGAGGAACCTGATGATATGATCAGGAGAATCAATCAATTGGTGGAATTAGAAGAAACACGGGGCCAAGTGAATCAGAGGTTAATAGAATATCAAGAGAAAATGAAACACATTTTTGATCAGCATGCAAAACACAAGAAGCTACAAATTGGTGATTTGGTGCTCAGATGGGATATCCAGAGAGCTGAGAAGGGAAAACATGGTAAATTCGACCCTCTCTGGTTTGGTCTTTTCAAAATTTTGGAACAAGGGGGAAATAATACTTTCGGGTTGGAAAATTTACAGGGCGACTTGCTGGATGCCCCTGTAAATGGTCAATTCCTTAAGCCCTACTTTCAGTTCTGAATCAGGCAAACGCAGCCTGATGTATTATATTGTATCATAGTTTCCTTCTTTGTTTTTGTATGAATAATGTTGGTGCTATGATGAATTATAAAGTCAAAATGGAGGTGCTAAAGAAGCAGATTCTGTATACGGGATGATCAGAGGGTCTGCGAGTTCTTGACATGTCCAGGGATGAATGTGTCGTCCCCAGATGGAGCTGATGTTGATCATAATCCGTTTCCCATAGAATTTCACAGGCAATCTGGCATAGAGTTCTCAAATTCCCCCTTTCAGACTTGGAAAATCATTTTTGTATCTATCGTTTCCATTTCCCGCCTCTAAAATTCATTATAAATGGCTGAAAATTTCATATTTGAAATATTTAAGGTTTAGCCCTATCGGCCCTGGCCCCTCTGTTTTCTTACTCCGCGCGACCAAAGGTTGTAACCACGCGTCAGGTCGAAAGGCGCTTACCGAATGCATATTGGGCGCGTTCTAGGCCGTCCGATCAAACCATAGATCAACGTACCGCATCTCTCCTGCCTTGTGGTCCCCGCCCCGCGTCCACTGTTTAAAAAATGCCCGATATTCATCACACCGACTTTCGGCGGTAGGCGATAATTCCCATTCGGCCAGCAATTCCACTCAGCGCTCGACACGCGTCCCAGCGTACGGCCTCGAAACCGCTCTCCATCGCGCATTATTGTTCGACCCAGGACGCGCAGCGATATCGCTGTCAGCCGTCCGATCTAAAGGTATCCATCTGACGATCGTCATACCCCGAAGCTGCACGAACATTAACCCAAGCCAATAGCGCCCCTGGTCCACTGTCTATTGCCTCCGGCGCTCTTTCAACTGTCGATCTCCTCCTGAGATCGGACAGTCAGGATTTGATTATCTCCATCTTTGACCGGTTCCGACAGTCAGCACTCCACGTCATCCATTTCCCGCTGTCCCAATATCGTGCCACCTGTCTCCCAGTTTTTCTCCATGTGCATTCCACCACTCCAGTTCTATATTTGGTCCATTTCTTCGTTTATTACGTATTTTCACGATTATGTTCGCATTTTTCTCCACGACCACTCCACACTGTTACGCTGCATTTCCTACCATCGTCCCACATTTCTCCACCAGTCAACCACTCATAGACTGTCACACCATTACCCCTACTGTGCCTACATTCCCATGCATTGGTTTTCCTAACATGTTTGCAGATTTTACAGGGTGCGAATGGAGGTAATCTGCCATTACTCATAGCCTCCATTACAGAAGCCGAGGCTGCGTCAAAGGACAATTTTTTTCAGAGGAAAAAATTATGGAAAAATATTTGGGAAGCCGTTACGACATGGCTTTCATTAAAAGAAGCAGGGTTAAAATCTATCAAACCCTCTGGAGTTATTCAAAGCGCAGATTTTTGCAGATGAAGACATTAATGTTGCGGAAAAGAGTATCAGTGGAAGATCTAGGAATTCAGTGTCCAATATTGAAGATTTTCAATCTTAACTCAGGGTCTAGCCGGCAAAGGGTACGATGCACAAAAAACAATACCCTCCAGGTCTTCTTTCAGTAGAATTTATCTTCAGAAAAGGACAGAATGTTAATATGATTATCCCTATATCGTGTTCCTGAAGAAGTTTTCACTCAAAACATTTATTCCTGAAGACAGGCTACAGAGTACGTGCATCACTACAAATTCATCAAGCAGTATGGGCGTACACGTCTCCACCATTTTGTATTAATTATGCAAATTGAATGTTCGTCACCTACCTCTTTTACTAAGTTTTGGTTTCTCCTATAAAAACCAAGAAGAAATGCATTGTAAGGGTTCCAGATTTTATCAGAAAATTATGCAGTGAAAGGCTTTTTGCATACATTTTGTAAAATTCTTGTATGAAGTCTCAGAGCCCATGGGGTCTTAGTGAGGAGGAGTTCTATCTGTCAAAGAGGATTCTGGTCTTTGGTATTTCACAGTCTGTAATCTTCTTTATTGTGTTATATTAATAGAACATGTCATTTCATCCATCTTTCTTGTATCATGTTTTGGAATGCGAGTGGCTCACTAATTTTTGGTATGCATTCATCCTAGTTGATTCCCATGTTTAGATCAGTCAAGCGCTTTAAATATGGCTCATGCATGATATTATGTTCCATTATACAGTTATCCATACTTCTGCTATATTAGTTGCTTTGAGAGGGTGTTTTTAAAATGCTATTATCATGTATGGATTCTTATATTGGTAAGCCCACACATGGTGGTATTGTATATCTGGGTATCAGCTCAATGTTAACTAATATCTTCTCAATATTTCTTTCACTACGTACACCTTCTGATAATTTATCTTTGTGAAGTATTTCTGAATCGGCCCGCTTTGCAGTAAACTGTCTCTAAATTATCTGTTGATTTTGTATTAGAAGTTATGCATCTTACCTCTGCAGTGTCTCTTTTCTTGTGTCAATTTCTAAGAGTTTGGTCCCATTCCATATTATTTCCCTGTTTACAGGTGATAGCATGTGAGCTGAAGCTGACAACTTCAAACATCATATTATATGCTCCTTGCTATGCGAAGATGTCCTAGGCACTGGTCTATCACAACTCTAGGCTGTCTCTAGGAGCTACAACAATGATGCATATGTACATGTTCCAAAGGAGAAAGGACCAAGTTGGATAATAAATCTGAAAAGTGCATCTTTATTGGGTATAAGGATGGTTTAAAGGGTTACAAGCTTTGGAACCCAGAAACAAGGAAGGTTGTGTACAGCCGAGATGTGGTGTTTAGAGAAGTGAAAGATGTTGTTAAACATGAAGTCCTACCAAAGGAACCTGAGAAGATAGAGTTTGAGATAAAGGAGGATGAATCAGACTCTACAACAGAAGAAGACTCAGAAGATGAAGAGCCACAAACTCCAACTTTGAGAAGATCAGTTCGGGAAAGAAGGCAACTAGAAAGGTATAGTCCATCTGCTTTCTGTTCAGGTTTTGCCTTAACTATAATTGATGATGAACCCAGAACTGTCAGGGAGGCAGTAGATTCAGAGGATGTAGAACTATGGAAGGAGGCCATGGTTGATGAAATGGCATCCTTGCATAAAAATGATGCATGGGATTTGGTGGAGTTTCCAGCTGGAAGGAAGCCCATTGGGAGCAAATGGGTGTTTAAGAAGAAGATGAATGTAGAAGGCAAGGTGGAGAAATACAAAGCTCGGTTGGTAGCGAAAGGTTATTCCCAGGTGCCGGGAATTGGTTTTGGTGATATTTTTTCTCCTGTTGCCAAAGTTACTTCTATTAGATTACTTTTATCTGTTGCTGCTGCATTTGATTTTGAGATAGAACAGATGGATGTGAAGACAACATTTATTCACGGGGATCTAGAAGAGGAGATCTACATGAAGCAACCTGAAGGCTTTATGGTGAAGGGTAAGAAAGAACTGGTATGCAGGTTGAAGAAGTCTCTGTATGGGTTAAAACGGTCACCAAGGATGTGGTATCAGAAATTTGATACCTATATACGGGGACTTGGCTTCACTAGAAGCAAGGAGGATCACTGTGTTTATTTTAAATTAATTGGTGACCGTGTTATTTATTTGGTCTTGTATGTGGATGATATGTTGTTGATTGGAAATGACAAGGAAATTATCCAATATTTGAAGACCCAACTGTTCTCCAAATTCGACATGAAGGATCTTGGTGCTGCAAACTATATTTTGGGCATGGAAATTAAGAGAGATCGGGCAAAGAGGAAGCTCTGGTTAAACCAGAGGAAGTATGTCGAGACTATATTGCGGAGGTTCAATATGCAGGATAGTAAACCGGTGAATGTTCCTATTCCTGTAGGTGTAAAGCTGTCTGCTGAACAGTGTCCCAAGACACAAGAAGAAGAGGAGTATATGTCCCATGTTCCATATGCAAGTGCAGTGGGTAGCCTGATGTATGAAATGGTCTGTACTAGACCAGACATTGCACATGCAGTGGGAGTATTGAGCAGGTTTATGTCAAACCCAGGGAAGGAGCATTGGACAGTAGCACTAGTGATTATGGCTTGTGCTACCAGGGAAGACCAGGATTGGAAAGAATGTTGGAAATTCATGGTTTTGTTGATGCAGACTGGGCTGGAGATCTGGACCAAATAAGATCTACAAGTGGGTATGTGTTTAGCCTATTTGGAGGCGCAGTCAGTTGGATGAGTAAAAGACAGTCTGTAGTGGCTCTTTCAACTACAGAGGTAGAATACATAGCAACCACTCATGCAAGCAAGGAAGCAGTTTGGTTGCAGAGATTGTGTTCAAGTATGGGGTTGGTATAGCAAGCTATAAGGATAGACTGTGATAGCCAAAGTGCAATTTTCTTGGCTAAGAACCCTGCTTACCATTCAAAGACAAAGCACATTGATGTTCAATATCACTTTGGTAGAGATATGGTTGAGGCTAAAAGGGTGTTGCTGGTAAAGGTGGACACTTTGAAGAATGTTGCAGATGCATTGACGAAGTCTGTGAGCACTCAGAAGTTCTCTTGGTGTAGAGAAACAATGGGTGTTGAAGAATTGGCCCAATGACTAAGCTCTCATGTGGCCCCCTATGGAAAGAAAACAACAAATGGGAGAATGTTGGGTATGTGTTATATTCTTTCCACGAGTAGCCCCCACGCGGCTGGCCACATTTAGGACACGGCAAAGGGGTCACGGGGGGAGGTAGCCTCCATTGTTGGCGTACGGCGGGGGCCCAAATTTTTTTTGGTGTGCGGACCCACCCATGTTTTGTGCATGATTTTGAACATGGTTTTGGGGTACGATGGTTTTCGGCCCTGGTATTTTGTAGATACGGCGGGAACTACGGTTATGTTCTAATCCGGGGGTTAATAGATTGGGGTTTATGTATGCTTCGGCATTTATATATATGTGTTGTAACACTAAAAAGAATATAATTAAAAATCAGGCTGGTCGTCCCGATTTGGGATCCAAGGGAAAATCTCTGTGTTTATCTGTTTTATGTTTTATGCTCTCGCTATTGTTTATTTTCTGTTATAAGATTCGTGTGTAGATAATTTCTGTTCAGGGTTAAAACCTAAAAATAATAACACAAACTTGTCCAAATATGGAATGAGAATGTTCTTCAGAAAACACATAAATGTTCATGGAGCATTAGTTGGCCCAAATGGCACCACCACAAATTCATAGTGTCCAAATCTGGTTTTGAAAGTTGTATTGTGTATATCTTTTTTGTGGATATCTTCATGTTTAATCCAAACTTCATGATACCCATACCTCAAGTATATTTTTGAGAATACCGTGCCTTCTCTCAACTTATCAAACATAGTCGATTCTAGGCAAGGGGTACTTGTTCTTTATTGAAGAGAAAATTTTAAGGATGGAAGTTTATCTTAAAGTTTAGAAACTTTTGCGAATATTACTAGTCCCTAATATAGAAACTGTAAAATTTTTGGTAATATTTATATACAAATATTTAGATTTCCAATTTAGTCGATATAATATTTTGGCAATTTTTAAGATAAAATAATGGTGTACTATAAAATTTGGGAGAATCATTTTTGAAATAATAGAAATTTGTGAATATTATTTTTGAAAAAATCCTGGAAAATTAGCCCACCTACGAATATTAGCCCCTAAAATTTTCCCTGCTTTATTGTGGCTTTATTTAATTACTTGTAGTCAATGTGCAGTCTCAATGTGCCATCCTTTTTCTTCATGAATAGTGTTGGATGTAACTAGGGCGACACATTGGGCTTGATATATCCTTTGTCTAGAATTTCCTTCAATTGTAATTTTAGCTCCACCAATTTTTTCGTCTTCAAGTAGTATGGGGATTTTGAGACTAGCATTGATCCTGGAAGTAGCTCGATTGAGAAACCAATTTGTATTATAGGTGGTGATCCTAGGATGTATTTAGGAAATACATCAACATACTCTCTCAACACTGGGTACTCTTTCATTTGATTTCTATTGTCCTCTAGATCACTAGTGACATGAACCACGTAAAGGAACATCATTTTCTAGTACACCTCTTCACTTGCAACGTTAATATTTTCCTGATAGTAACAAGCTTATTTATTCCCTATAAATTTACTCTTTATCCTTCATCGTTGAGACATTCCAATTTTTTTTTGTAGCAATCAATATTAGTATTGTGGCCAATTATCCAGTCCATGTCAATGAATACATCGTACACACCCAATGGTAACATATTCAAATCAGTTGATGTGGCATTTCCTTTATTATTACTAGGAAAAATTTCACCACAATTGTAATTTTCCTTTTGGTTCCTATCGCTATCTGAACCAACAGTGATTTATCATGGGATTTATTCCCTAATGCACACTTTTCCATGACATTTAGGCTAATGTAGATAAAATTATAACTTGGATCAACCAAATTCACAATGGCTTGGTTATCAACCATGCCTTTCATCATGATCATTGATGCTTGGTGAATGACCTGCCTATTTTCCAACATGACATAGATTTGTGGCACATTCTGAATGTAACTGCCTCCTCCCACATTTACCAAGTTTCAATTTCCTGTCATGGTAAACATGAGATGAATAGTTATTGTGACATGAATTGACCTCATGCTCTAGTTATGGAAGTGGGGCTGACAAACTAACAACTCACAACATCCCTTAGGGCTACAAGACACTAAGGGGCCAAAGGACGACCCCAAGTGACAAAACCCTAGTATGGAAATATTTTCATAGCCTTAATCCCAGGGTGCGATTATAGGCCTCCAACTACATGCACAACACTACCTGCATGCTGTTATAGCCCAACATCTCCAGTTCAGAGGATGTGGTCCCAAGAGTTGAGCCACTTTTCCAAGACATCCTCCATACCATTGCCCATAACTTCCTGTAACTTCTTAGAATGATAAATGACATAATGAAAAATATTTTTATATAAAACTTGAATAATAACTGACCCACGACATGCATAGTCCATAATAGAAATTTCGTCAAACACATGGTAAACATGTAATCTATAGGTCATGAATGCATATATGACTATATTATTTTGAAATTCATATAAGAATCACTAAGAAGGCTCTATGCCCTCTCCACATAGTTGCAAAATCACTTAGCATTCCCTACATTCATCAAATAATCAATAAATAAACAATTTATAACAATAGCCATGATGGTACACATCATATAACCAACATATGACTAGAAAATAACCATCATAATAATCATGGAAAATAAACCATAATATCACCAAAATAATCACTACAAGTATACATGAATCATAGTAGAAGAATAGCTCTGATTAATATATGAAAATACCAACCAATTCAGGGAGTTCCACGTAACACCCAACGATAGATTGGGTTGAACCAAATCTCTCTTTCAACTAATCACCCCGCGTCATATTCCAAGCATGAATATTGGATCTCATAGAATAAACCATGAAAAAACCAACCAAGGATTCCATAGGCCAAAACGCCTCAAACCTCAACCACAATGATTCTAGCTCTACAATCGTACATCACTAACACCAAAAAAATCAGTCTCTACCCAAGTTGTCCAGGGCTCCAAGAACTAGTAACTCAACCCACATGCTTCCAAGCCTGAAGATAATTTTTCCAACCTGGCTCTAGGGGTCAGTAACTCAACCCACCAAGGGCTCCAGAGAATTTTTCCCAACCTAGGCTCTAGGACTAGTAACTCAACCCAAGTTTTTTTAGGGCTTCGAGAGCGTTTGTTCCAACCCACAACCACAAGGAACCTAAGCACCAACTATAAAAAAACTAGTGGAAAACCCACAAAACCATGAATATCTAGGAAATGGCAAGGCACAATTAAAACCATTGTCAATCCAATTAAATCTCCATCCCAATGAAAACATGTATCCAGAAAATCACATGCATATACCATGCGTCCAAAAATTAACAAGGAAATCACACATGCAACCTATTACCTGCAAATCAATCCTGTTGTAGTTGTTGATCCAACTATTCCCTTGTGCCTTCTTTCTTTCCTTTTCCTTCTTTATCCAAATCCTATCTATGCTGAAGTGCTCCGAGAATGATCAAAGAATAATATAAGTGTGAAATAGTATGATAGAATGAGAGAATGAGAGAGATCTCCAAAACTGAACTGGAAAAAGGTTTTAAACTGGTCCTTGGAATCCTTTTTATCATTGAGGCCGAGTATGATAGAATGAGAGAATGAGAGAGATCTCCAAAACTGTACTGGAAAAAGGTTTTAAACCGATCCTTGGAATCCTTTTTATCATTGAGGCCTCTATTTTCTTCATTTTCCTTCATTTTCCTTCCATTTTCTTTAATTTCCCTCTCATGCAAATTTTTGTCTCTTCACCTTCCTTTTCTCCTATTCTCCTTTATTTCATAAATAAAATTCTAATTATTGTCACTCTGCCTTTGGAAATTTCCATAGCCATTAATTAATCACTAGTGATACCCATCAATATGTTTTTCCCAACATTTATCTTGGAATACATGTCCCATGACCTTGATATTATTTTATTTACATATAAAATCAATCAAGGGTTGTTACAAACCCCTCCTCCTTGGGGGATCATTGTCCTTGGTGTTTTATGACATCTAATACCAAAAAACCGCTAAAAAACAAAACATACTACCAACTCAATGTGGTATTTATAAAGGAAAATTAATGTAAACCATGACCAACATAACAAACATGACAATCATACCATTGATTGGAGCTTTATAACACTGCTCATTACGGTACCTACAAAAAACTCCATATATACAAATACATATACAAAAAATAATTTGCTTGAACCAAAAAATAATTAAGGATACATTGCCTGCATCTGATCATCCATTTCCCATGTAGCTTCATCAGGGCCAAAGTTCTTCCACTGCACTTTAACCTTTTCGATTGCTCTGTTCTGGAGCATGATTTGTTTCCACTGCAATATGAATTGTGGTTCTCGTTTTACTTCTCCCTCTAGTTCCACCTGCAATATATAACATTCAATCAGATGATCATCATACTAGACATACTTCTTAAGCAATGAAACATGGAAAATGTCATAGACTTTCATTGTCGTAGGCAGTGCAAATATATTGGCCACAGGTCCAATCCTGTCAAGAATTTTGAAAAGCCCACAATACTTAGGTGTCAACTTGGCACATGACCCAATCCTCAAGGAGAACCTTTTGGGCTTGATGTGAAAGTACACATGTTCCAAACGTGAAAATCCTTAAATACCTTGTGTTGATCCATATAACTCTTCTAAATGTCATGTCCTGCCTTTATATTCCTTTTGATAACCTTCATTTCCCGTTTCATATATACCAACATGTTTGGTCTTGTCTGCACCCTATTCACTGGATCACTCCATCTGATAGGAGTATTACAAATCTAACTATAAAGATCCTCAAATGGACTCATCCTCAAATATTTATAATACCCATTACTATATGAAAACTCTACCAATGGAAGATATTCTTCCCACCTCCCCTATTAATGCATGAAATACATCCTCAAAATGTCCCAAGAATCCTGTTAACCCTCTATGTCTACCCATATTTATGCAGATGATAAGATGTACTAAAGGCCACCTGTTGGCTTGAGGGGTCCTAACCCAGGTTTGGAATTGGGGTTAACCAACAAAACCCTCTCACTACTAGCCCTTTCGGCAGTGACCAACTTGCGTAAGTCAAAGTCTCACTTGAAGTAGTATGGGGGGGTACTAGAACCAGGTTTCCACACCCTGAGAGAGATTTGGAATGAGATTTGGAATAGTACGGGTTTCTTGTCTTTTTTCTGGAGCTCATCGATGGCAGCTGAAAATGGTGCAAGACACCTGCATTTTGATCTGTTGTGTTCTACACGGTCTCCACTATCTTTTCTGACATCGACGCTTCAGTGGCCAAAGTAACACTGCAACATCTAGTTTAAGTTTTGAACTGCCAATTCAAGGTCTTGGGAGAGCTTCATGGCCCCATCCTCCCATGGCTTCATGTGATCTGTAACAATTTTCTTCCATTTGCAGAGTGCCTCCACCTCGTCTTGCAATGCCTGGATGGTCTGAAGGCATGCCATTCTATGAGCAGGAATAAGTGTAGGCAATGCCTCCTGCAAGTCGTCCAACTCCTGCTCCATAGTCCCATGACTTTCTCAAGGAGTGTCAATCCCTTAGTGACGTCTTCAGATATGCTAATGAATTTTGTTTATACTTGCGCAGCTTGCTACGTGCACACCTTTAGGGGGGTCTCAAGTTGTAGCTTCGCCTGTAGTGCAACAATCTTCTTCTTGAAATCTACCTTCACAGACTGAATTTCTAACCAGGAAGATTTGAGAGCTGCGATCAGGCTCTCAAATTTAGCTTGCAGTGCTGCAGAGACTGGGATAACGATATTTGGAATCTCGCTGCATAGCCTCTCAATGAAACTTTCCAAATTTTCACGCTACACTATGACTACCTGTTGCGTTTTATGAGCTTGAGCAGAATATGTCGTTTTTGTTGCTGTGGTTTTCTCAGCCTCACTGATCTGCTATTGGGCGCGCGCCTCCCTGATCTGAAGCTCTACTAAAATGAATATATGAAGCACGTGGAGCTACCCACTGGGAAACTTGGCAAGGTCGAGGCCAAATTCGGAGTAGGTTTGGAATTTCTTGCACAATTTTTCTTGATCCAGAGATAACGCTACACCTGGGAAGGGGAATATTCTACTTTCTGTGGTAGCAACAATCACTGTAGACCGCAGGCTCACTTGCACCAACCTCTCTTGCAATGTATCAACCTTTATCTGTTGAACATATAATCTTGACTACAATTCTTCCACCACACCCTTATTTTGGGTCTCCATGGCGTTCCACCGGTCCTCAGACGCCAAAGCAACTACGTTGGAAATTTTTTCAAGGTCCTCTTCAGTCAGAGTAGCCTCCTCTTCTCCGCCTGCCTTGGACCCTTTCCTTTTCTTGCGCGGCCCCTTAGATGTTTCTCCTCTACGCTTGGTGTCACACAATGATGCTGCACCATCTCCATCAAGCCCATCCATCCCACCGAGTTCCACCTCCTAATCCCTGGTCTTTGTTTTCTATGTGTCTTTTGTTGCGTCCGAGTCTTTTTTCGCTTCAGCATCCTTATCTTTTCCACTCGTCTCCATGCGCGACTCGATTGTATCTTTGGGCGTTGTGTCTTTCGGATCCGTTTCTTTTGGGGCTGGTTCTTTCGGAGCTATTTCTTTCCTAGAAATAGATGACATAACGGGCTTTGTGGAGCCAAGCCCAATCTTCCATGAATTTGGCCATGCTGTGACGACATGGTCAACGTTCGCCTCCGTGACCATGTAGGGTAAGGGGTACCAATTGGGGCTCTTGCATGCCTTGATCATGATGTTGTGAATCGTCACTTGAAACTCTGTAACACTTTTATACTTCTCATATACAGCCGACGAGAATCGTGGTCCGCAATGAATATTTTGCGCCAGCGTGCTTTCAAAAAGAACCTAGAAGATTTGGTTTTCTTCGACTCGCTTGGAATTTGATGAGTCCCATAAATTTGCATAGCGTGCCACTTCGCATACGCTTGGCTCAATTTTAGGAAGGACTGCATCACCTAGGGTCTCCCATGCCACCAACACAATTAGCAATAAAAGCCACGAGTAAAAAAACTTATTCCCTAGTTCCTGTGACTCGCACACATTCTCCAAAAGTCGCTCACATAGAAATTGTGACCAGTTATACAACATCCCTTTTTCACACTGCCCTGCCAAGGAAATGACGTGTGCGGGGACTGTCTTCGGCCGACACTTCTGCATAAGCTTACATCCAAGGACAAGGGTACCCATGCGCACTGCCTAGTCATCGATGGTTTGTACCAAAAAGCCCCGTTTATCTCGTTCCACTTGATACTTGTCTTCACCTCCACTGCTATATTCAATTTAGTGCTTTTCCCAAATCCTATCATTGGACAGGGCCCCTTCTCAGGAAGGCCAGTGATCTGATGGATTAGCGCAACATCAATAGGGATTCTTCCCTAAATCCACAGTGATCTATCATGGGACAAGGCCAAAAATTGGCGCACGCAAATGCCTGTGATGGGGTATCGCCAAAAATAGGGGATCCTCAGCAGATTGAGGATGCTTGCGTTATGAAACCCATGCTCCCAGGGCATCAGCTCTCCCTTCGTTACATAATCATACATCACACGTTCCAAGTAAATTTCTGGAGAAATTTTCGAGAAAATTTCTTCATTGGTGAGATCATAATCGTCAAACTTCACTTGAGGTAGCTTGCCATACATTTCATCGACTAGAGGGAAATCCTGAGGACACAATGGCATCTGTAGGTATTCTCGCACCGTATTAAGGTTCTGTGGCTTGTGTACCAAAGCCTTTCACTGCTAAACATAGGGTGGCCGCCAAGAAATTGGTTCTACAATCATTGCTTCTTTCCCAGCATTCATCGGCCACTTGGACGGATCACCAATGGGGGAGCGCTCCTTGGAAGCTTGCTTAGGGGATGGAACATTCTGCAGAGAGGTGCATGGTTTAGAAGTAGCCCACTTCGACATTTTTCCCTTTCCTTTCTCTTTCGTCAGATTGAATTCAACTTCTTCCACATCTGGGACTCCTTCTTTGACCTCATCTGACCCTTCCTCCATAGACGCAGTGAGGGGTGCCGAATGTTCCTTTGCAAATTTTGTGGTTGTCATTATTGCATGGAATATGAGCTCGGGGTTACTGATGTTGGAAGTGGATTTGCAACCAGACATATAGAACTCACAGATAGCAGGATGACAGAGATTACAGATGAGCATAGGGCACCAAATATTCAAACAACAAAGGAGCCAATTTAGACCTACGACCCCCTTTTTATAAGCCACCCATGGTAAAAACAGTCGGATTATCATTAATTTCCACTTAACTTCAAGGGAATGGTAAAAAATCCTCCAAGATCACCTCATTAAATGCAGCAATCTGCTCCATCATTTCATTTTTTCACCTCGCTGCAATGTTCCAATGGCTAGTTTCCAAACCTGCATGTCAGCCCGGCGCTTCTGTCACACCTACCTGCAACCTTCCTCTCGGCTACGCGCAGACCCTTTGATTCTAATGATTTGGCCATATAGTCATTTGGTTAGCACCATATTGTCTCTATACGACTTTAGGCATCTCCAATGAAGTATCTTGGTAGGTCCTCTCCACGCAGTGTGGCCAAGCGCACCACACCACCATCATTGATATCCTTTAAAACATATGGCCTGAACCAATTATTTCTGAACTCCCTGGGTGGCGCGAAAACTAGCTGTCATAGAGTAACACCAAATCTTTCTCCTTGAACACCTTCTTCTTGATGTTCCTGTCTTGCCAGGGTTTTTCGCGTGCCTTCTGCACCTGCCGGTGTAAGTTAGCAATGAATTGATCTTAATCTAAGGAAAAAATTTGCACCATTCGCTCATCCATAATGTCAGGCTCAACCATATTAGTGAAGGCCACAATGTGCAAACTTGGGACAATATACTCCATTGGGATGATGGCTTCCTGTCCATAGTCCATCCTGAATGGTGTCTTTCATGTCAATTTTTTGCATGTTGTCCTGTAATCCCATAGCACAAAAGGGATGTGCACGTCCCAATCATCTCGGTTGGCATTGCAGATCTTTGTGAGTGTGTGCTCCAAAATCTTGTTCAATACTTCTACTGCACCATTTTCTTATGGGTGATAAGGGTTTCTCTTCTTGTGATGGATCTAGAATTCCTTAGTCAAAGATTTAATTGTTTCGTTGATAAAATGTGTACCTATATTACTCATCAAAATATTCAGGCACCCACAATTGGTCAAATGTGCTCAAAGATGAAATGTGTAGGAGTATCTGCAGTACTTTCCATAACCACCTTTGTCTCTTCCCACCTGGTCACGTAATTAGTTACAATAATGATATACCGTGCTCCAGTATTTTTTCCAAGAGGTTTGTTTGGTTCCAAAAAATCTATAGCCCATTGATCAAATGCTTGCAAGGCCATCTACGGTTGAAAGGGAATTTCATCTCTGCGTGAAGTCTTCCCAGTTCACTGACATGCATCACAGACCCAACAATATTCATGTGCATCACTATGCAATGTGGGCTACCATAACCCAACATGCAACACTTTCTACATAGTGGCTTTCCCAGTGTAGTGGCCACCTGCCACTCCCCCGTGAGCTTCAGCCAAGATATCTCGTCTTTCATGTTCCAACACATATCTCCTTAATACCTAATCTGCTCCTAATTTATACAACTAACCTGCAATTAGGGTGAAATCGGCTGCGCGCATGAAAAACTCCTTCTTTTGTTGGACTGAATATTCCGCGGGCATTGTTCCCATAGTCATAAAATGAATAATGTCAGCAAAGTGCTCATCAACCACCTTGATAGCGAATATCTGTGCATCTGGTAGCCCTTCCTCCAGACTGGTTGGTTCTTCCCCAGTCTCAATCCATGACAAATGATCAGGCTCAACATTCAGTTTTCCCAGCTTCACAATGATCTCAAAATCATACTCCTAGAAAATCAACAACCATCGATAGATCTTCCTCCCAACACAGGCTTGTTGACCATGTATTTCAAAGTATAATTATTAGTGAACATTTTGAAATGCCCTCCCAACAAGTAATATCTATATTTCTGCAGCGCAAATACCATGTCCAATCCTTCCCTTTCTATAGTTGAGTATTTTCACTCTGTGCCTAACAACTTCCAACTAGCAAAAGCTAATGGGTGATCAATATCACCTTCTCCTGGCTACACTAAAAAAACTCCAAGTTTTATACCAGATGCATCCAAATGCACATGGAAAACCTTAAACCAGTCTGGGAATATCAAAATGGGTGTAGTGACCATTTTCTCCTTTAGAAACTCAAAGATCTTATGAAATTCGTCATCCCAAAAAAATGCTACATCCTTCTTTATCAACTTCTCCATCGGTGCAGTGATCATAACATACCCCTTGATAAAATTCCTGTAATAACCGGTATGTCCTAGGATGGAGCACAACTATTTCCTAGTGGTAGGAACTTCCAAGTTGATGATAACCGCGATCTTGGCTGGGTCTACCATCAATCCTTGATACATACTATATGCCCCAAAAAAATCCCAAAAGGTACATAGAATATTCATTTCTTCAGGTTGAGAGAAATCTAGTGCTTCTGACAAGTATCAAGCATCATGCGTAGATTCGACACATGTGTCTTCACTAATCCAAATACTGTCTAGTCATAAAAGTATACCTCCAATAATTTATGCATAAATTCCTTTAATACAACCACAACCACACACGAGAATATTGCAGGTGCATTTTTCAACCTGAATGACATGACAATATATTGGAAAGAACCCCATTTAGTGGCAAAGGTGGTGTTGATGCGGTCTTCTGGCACAATGCGGATTTGATGATAACCCGAGAACCCATCTGTGAACAAATAAGCTTCTTTCCCTCCCAAATTACCCAGGATTTCATCAGAGAATAGAGCAGGGAAGGGGTCATGCACACATACATCATTCAACTTACGCATATTGACACAAATCTTGATTTATCCCTTGGTCTTTTTCTCCTGAACCACCATTGGGCTTACCCAATCCGACTGCTCAACTAGTTCAATGATACCCACAACCACCATATTTTCTAACTCCTTCTTTACCTTATTCTTATACTTTGGGTTCAATTGATAAGGGCGCTGCTTGACATGGTGCGCATCAGGTTTTAATGTGATCTTCATAACACCCAGGTCTCCCACAATGCCCTTCAACTCGGAAAAATTTGTAGGAAATAGCTCTTAGTATTCTGTCAGCGGTTCAGAAATATTTCCTATTGTATCATCATCACAATAGTCCCTAATATTGGCAAACTTGGGTTTCCCTTCCGTCCCAATGTTTACTTCCTTCAATTTCAGAGATTTAGTCACATTCATCGTTCTTAATGTTGGTCCTGCAACTGCGTGCTCTCCTTCTGATTCAAGGATATTAACGTTCTTTGGGTCATATTGATTATCCCCAATCAACATATTTCTACAGTTGATTGTGTCTTGCATCTACACATCCCAAGCCAGCGCAATGTACTCTCTTTAGAGTTGGGATTCATCAAAGAACAGAGAATCTATGTCTTGTAGAGCCTCATCCAATTTTTCTGAGCCACCCATAGAGCCAAAGGTTGCTAGGAAATCCTTCGTCATTGTATACCAATCTCGAGTACCTCAGTGTAACTCAACTTCTAAATACCAAGTAGTAGGGACTAGTCCCAATCAGTGGACAAACCTATGAACCCATTCATTCCATGTCTTTTCATCCCATACCTCCATCCGCATGGCCAGGTGCTTGCGCGGATCTCCCCGGCCATAGAATAATTCAATAGGTGGAGTGGCGGGAGGTTCAAAGTGCAATATAATCATCCGTCTACATTCCTCCTAGTCCTGAAAATTTCCTTTGTGTGTTTCCCACCACCGCGCTGGAGTTGCATGCATAACCAAATTAAGCGCCTAGACCCTCCATTCCTCTGGGACAACTTTTTCCAATGATTCCAAAAATTCCTTGACACTACCAGAACCATCAAAGTAGGGTAGTTCTCTTACCTGAGAGGAGATGCACCAGAAGTTCTTTTTAATCTTGAGGCAGCGCATCGCGGAGACATCGTGCAACCGGTTCTTCTAGTTTTCTCTTTCTCCATCAGAATCAGAAAAATAGGAGCTATCCTTCTCCCAGTTCGACATACCATCAGTTTTAGGGTTGATCTAGTATTTGTCCCACGCAATCAATTTATAGATATGGTCAACCTCATCCTCTTCGCAAACTGTTTATGTGTATCGTTCTCCTTCTACCAGATCCAGTGGTAATATCACCCGTGTAATATTATTCTAAAAAATCATAATTCGACGCTTCATATTGATGATGCCTCCTGTTATCACTTAGTAATTTCTCCAGGTTCAAGAGAGAACTTACTGAGGTAACCACAAACCAACTTTAAACTCTAGGATCTAGCCTTCCTAGGATTCAGAGAGGGCTCTCTCTTTAAGTTTTAACTTTGTTTGATTGGTAAAATATTAGGTTAGTTATGAATGTGAAACTTTGGTTTGGTTTTGGTACATTTGGTGGGGAAAATCAATTGAAAGGATGGATAGTGGGAAATCTATTTGTCCATTGGGCTAAGGAGTCAAAATCAAGCAAACAAAACTGGGATCAAGGCCAAAAGGTCAAATGTTTTCAGGGTAAGATAGATAACCCTTAAAGATCTTGGAAAGTTGTTTTTACGAGGTGGTATGATCGAGATAAAGGGAAATTAAGAATCCTTTGATCCAGAAAAGGAAGTAGTAGAAAGAGGTCAAACGAGAGAGGGATAAATTAAGGATTCCCTACACTAGAAATAAGAGGAAAACATATAAGTGATAACTAGTTAAAAACAGGGTGATTTTAACAAATCCTGTAGTAATGCTCCTATTTATACATTCAGATTTAGAATAAACATAGATGGATGCATGTAACAAAGAAATATAACAATGAAAAGTAAGGAAATACTTCACTCCAAATAGCTCATCACAGGAATCCTGAAGTATGATGCCAATTGGCTTGATCCAGCCTGCTACTCGAAATTTGACACACAAAAAGCTTTGAAGTCTAAGAAGAAATGACTATAACAATCCCAACAATTTGATTCCACAAAAATACTTCAAAAGATGAAGTATATATACAAAGTCTAAACTATAATATCTTGAAAAAAATATCAAGATTGGTTTACAAATATCTCAAACTGTTTTACATAAATAGAACTTTAATAAAGGACACTCAAACTAATGCATCTATTTGGCACTATACTTATGGATTGATGGTGACAAAGAAGAGAATTCGAATTTGATATCAACTCTTAGTTG
Source organism: Pinus albicaulis (assembly GCA_034641835.2). Taxonomy (NCBI): domain Eukaryota; kingdom Viridiplantae; phylum Streptophyta; class Pinopsida; order Pinales; family Pinaceae; genus Pinus; species Pinus albicaulis. The sequence goes on along the minus strand of CM076576.1, from coordinate 541,870,977 downwards.
ATGATGAGGCATCCAAGTCACTAACTGTTTCCTTTCTCTGTGCATTCTGCTCCAGAAATTCTGCAAACTTTGGGTCCAATGATACCTTTGTATATCTCAATCCGAAATAGATATGTAAAAAGTGAAAGAGGTTTTTGTAGATAAATATGTTACTAAGATAAATCTCTCTCATTTTCCCAAAATTAAGTTCCAACTATTCACCATATGCTCTGCAAATAGATGTGTAAAATAGAGCCTTGCACAGTCTAAAAACTAGGCTGTAAATATGTTCATGTATCTCTCATTATGTAATACCTGTGAAAAAAGTGAGATAGGTTTTTGTATATGGGTATCTTAGGAACAAAATTCTCCTTCCGTTTTGTAAGATGTATTTCTGATTTGCCACAATATTCTCTGCAAAATGATGACTTAACAAGAATTTTCTGTAAAAAGTGCTTTAAAATATTGTTTAATATTTCCAAACCCATAATGGTTGTTAGAAACATGAGAGAGTTTTTTGTACCTGGACATCTTAGGAACATAAACCTCCTTTAGTTTTTCAAAATTCATCTTGGATTGGTCACAATGGTTTCTGCAAAACAATGACTTAAATAGGAAATTTCTGCAAAAATGTCCCTTCTTGCTATGTTTTCATCTTTTAACTTTTTTGTTCTTCTAACTGTTTTTCTTTTACTTTGGATAAAATTCATTGTTGTTGGTGAAAGTGTTTTCATCTCTATTTACCATTTACTGCCTCTTTATTTACTTTTATTGTTTTACCTTGACTGCATTGTTTTTACTAATTTGACTTTCACTCTGACTTTTACTGATACACTTTAACTGTCTCTGTTTTCAATTCAAACTGTTACTGCTCTGTTTGTTGTATGAAATCTTCTTGTTTTTAGGAAAACCATTCAAACTCATTTCCTTGTGAATTCTTAGAGTAAACAAGTCTTAACTATTATTAGACTGTTTATTCAAGGTTTGTTCGATCACCTGCAAAAAATAAAAACAATAATTACTGAAAAACCAGGTCTGTAGGGATGCAAATGAGATCCAGGGAAATAGAAATATTTGGATTGAGTCTTGGCTACGAAGGTTCAACTCTGTTGGCAACAGAGTTTTACTTTTTCATCTCAAACAGTGGAGGCTTAGTGCATTGCGCGAAAAGGTATAAAAATTTAGCACTGCATAGGGTTTATAATAGTGACTTGGGGTTTTTCGGGCGTTTGGAGGGCTTTTGGAAGTAGGCTGGATTCTTCGAGTGATTTTGATAGCAAATGCAGGCTATTTTTGACTAGTTTTGAGCTTAAATCAAAACACATTCTTTGTTTTCTTTAGTCGGGAGGAAAAATACAGTTGATGAGTGTATAAAAAGGGATAAAATGGTGTGATTTCGGGGTTTATTTGGAAATTTAGGTTTTAAACTGACCTACAATTAATTTCAATCACATCGGTCAAACTGGTGGTTTTCAGGCTTCGAAGGCGAAAAACCACTGGTGGTTATCGCGTTCACTTTGGGTGGTAAACAATTTTGAACAGATAGAATGCGATCCAATGATAAATTTCCACATCAAAGAGAGAGAAAAAGGTGAAACCGCCCATTTCACGTATAAATGAAATGGTTAAAGGCGGGAAACTTTATTTGCGATATCAATTTTCTATCATTGGATCATGGGGGAGTCCTACGAACAGTCGAGATCTATTCGGGAAGTTGCATCGGGATTTGGGAGTGGGGCCGGGGTTTATTAATGCGACAGGGTAGTTTTAACTTTATAAATAATCATTTATTAAAGTCTCAAACCTTTGGTTATACGATGGCGGGGGGGGGGGGGGGGGATAATGCCGTATATGCATAAATCATAACATTTTAGAATGTTTAATTAATACATAGGTGCGGGTTTTATTATATGGTTTTTAATTTTTTTGATGAGTGTTAAATAACCATAGGGGGCGAGGATATTTTTGTTATTTTGATATGTTTAAACCAATGGGATAATGGCAGGGATATTTTTTCACATCGGATATTTAAGCATTGGTTTAAAACTAAAATAGAGGGTTTTGTGGACTATTTAAAATAAAAGGATTTAATACTAGAAGGGAGGGTGTAGTTTTAGAGAGTTAATATATATAGTTAGTAGTTAATATGGAAAAAAGGTGTAATGTAGGTAAATGAATAAAAATACATAATTTAATCACTAGGTAAAGTGAAAAATATAGACAAATAAAGCATAGTTGTCCCATTATTTTTTTTCACACTTTAACTTAGGATAAAAATGCATTTTATGGGTTTTTGAGTGATTTAAAATGAAAATGAAATTAATTATTTAGGGTTTTTACTTTTACTAAGTAAAAATGGGTTTTTACTTAGGAAAAAGGATTGTGATTATGAATGAAGGGTAAATGTTGATGAGAATTGGGTTTTGTGTAGGAATTCAATATTTTTAATCAATCATTTATCAAGCCTTGGGTTCGATTCCAACAGAAGTCAGAGAAATGCTCTGAGCCTCTTTAACTGAAGATTTAGAATACTGAATCATTATGGGGGAGGGGAAATTAGTAATCTATTTCCCGATGATGCTTTATTACATGCCTTGCACAACTGATTTCTACCTACCCCTCTTTATTTCTAACAATTTTACTTCATTTTTATGGGTGCATTTAAGCTTTCAACCCTAAATCCATTTTCTTTCAAATCATAGAAACTATCTAAGTCTAGCCTTATTTCATCCGAGGGCTCAGATTAAACTGTTGAGCTCCTCATTTATTCTCTATCTAAAACATGAAATTTAAAGCATGAGAGGTCAAGTTTAAGCTATTTTACCCTCTTGGATTGTGGCATTTAGGACAAGCTGCACACAATCTTATTTGCAAAAGTAAACTAAAGTAGTGGCTTTAACTTACAACACTTTCATGATCTATTTTTGATGGGGTTCATATTTAGTATTCTTTTTTGTCCTTTGATTGTTCTTTTAGGACATACCCTCTTTTAATTTTTTAATTTGGGAATACATTTGCAGAAAGTAAAGGTATGTACAATATTTAAATATTTTGACAGATTCAAATCAAAATTATGAATCTTATATTTATAGGACCCTAACAACAGCTTCACATGGGGATGGCATCTCCTTGTGAGATTTCAAGAACACTGTCAACTAGTAGCTTGATCCATTGGGCCAATCCCAAACATGCATATGCTGTGACTGAAAACTCCTGAACAGAATTTACCCCTTTTTCTGCAAACTAAAAACTTATCTGATACTAAAAGGTGCTCCAACCTTCAAACCAAACTACTAAATCATCAATATCTTAGGGCCTTTTCCTTGGCTTCAAATACTAATGAATTATTTCAAAACTAATTGAAAACTGAAAACTAAAATATGCTGAAATCCTACCTAATTACTCTAATCAGCTGTCCAACTGCTGGTTAGGTAAAATGAAATAGCCAATGCAACCATTCAAGCATTATGTACTTTGATAGATTTTTTTGCATTTTCTTGTTGATTATCAAAACTATAATTATACAACCTATTAGAAACTTGTCAAAAAATGAGAGGATAAGGAAATACCTGATTTCCTTTGTTGACTCTAAAATATTTTCAAAAGGATCTTCCAAGATATATACACTAATTTTTAATTGATCTAAACAATTGTACATATGTTCTGGATGGCCTCCATGCCATGAAACTGAAATTTTATTTTCATCTTTATCTCCCTGCAAACTTTCAGATAAGTTTTGTGATGACTGTAATGTTTGACTGCTGAAACCTTTATCATCTTGATTCTGAAACTCATAGTTAGTTAATGGAGAAAGGCTTTGAATGCATTCATTATCCAACATATCTTCTATTGGATCATGAAAAACTTGTGAGGATGGCTGCAATATATTGGATATGGAATTCCATGGGACTTCATAAACTTCAATAAGTTGCTCATCCTTTTCTTTAATGATGTTATACCACATTTCCTTTAAAATATGAAATGATTCAAAACATAATGGTATGGAATTTTCTTGTGTCATTTGATCAGATGTTTCAATAAAATTTGATAACTGTAATTGTGAAACTGAAATATCATGATCAAGAGTTTCATTATCTTCTTTGTTGTCAATCATAATTCCTAAAGACTGTTGGTTATTGATGGCATGAAAGTTGTCTCTAATGAACTGAAATGAATAAAAACAAAGAGGTAAAGAACCTTCACGTATTTCCAAATTTTGTTCTTTTTCTTCCTCACTCTCATAACTGATTTGCATTAGGTGATTATTGTCTTCAATCTGCTGAAATTGTATTTATTCATCCTCCAAACTATATTTTGATTTCTCTGTAAAGTTAGCTTGAGTTTGGAGAACATAACTATTATCATAATGATCATACTTAGGAAAATAATCAAAATAAGGAATGTCATCAAACATACACATTAGATCAATAGATTCCTCTTCCACATATTTATTTGTAAATCCATTTTCTGATATATGATAATTGGAATTAGCAGGAATTTGTTCATGGCTATCAACCTCTTCTATTTCTTCATGATGATCTTGAATTAAAAATTCATCTTTAATGGTGATATTTTGTATCTTTTCTTCTAGTTTTCTTACCAAAAGGCTAAGTTTTATCTCTGCAATGTTGTTCTTCTCTTCTTCTTCTGCTTTCAATTTCTTCTTTCTGATTTGCAGATTAACTTCTACATCAACTGCAATGTTCTCCATCTGTACAAGTGTTTTTGGATCTCTTTCTCTTAACTAAAATTCTATTTCTGGATCAAAGGCACTTGGATAATGCAAGAGAGTTGAATCATTAGGAGGTCTAATATTTGTAGGCATTGAATAATAAACTTGATTAAATCTATCATAAAATTGTTGTATTGTTTCATTTGGATGTCTTTTTAACTGATTATATTATTCTATGATCACAAAAAGATTGAATTTAATTATCCATCTGTCAACAAAAAGTTTTACAAACTGCTGGAAATTTGAGATGCTTGCATTAGGTAGATTCTTGAACCAACTCTTTATTCTATTTTGCAAATAAAGAGAAAAAATTATGATTTTAACATTGTTGGGGTTCCCATGTTTTGGCCAGATTGGCAAGACAAAAAGATGAGACAACATCAAACCACTTTCAGACCTCAGGATCTAGCCCTTCTGGGTCCAGAGAGGGATCTCTCTATGATATGTCAAAGGTATATGACTTTGAAGCTCAATGTTAAGATGTTAGGCTAGTTATAGGCACAAGGTTTGTTTGTTTGATTTGTTTGATTTGGTTGTTGGGAATCAGGAATGAAGGATTCCATATAAGACAAGGCAAGGAAAAGGAGATTTTAGGCAAAGAGAGATAAATTCAGGTAGTACCTCAAGACCATTGGGCAAATGGAGTCAGGAAAGGGTTTACTTGCTATTCAATATGCAGGCTTTCAGTTGGGCTAGTCATCTAAAGCATTGGATCCTAAAATGATAGGTGGAGTGAAACAATCAGGAAAGAAAGTGAAAGAACTAGGGTAAACCAATTTCTGTCTATAGATCAAGTCAGAGGTCATTTAACTCCAGACCTGCTTGGACATACTCTTAGGAAACTCTCAAAGAAAGGCAAGGAACAAACTGAGGGAACCTAGAAAGGTTTAACTAACTGAAAAGGATCCTAGTGAGACAGAGACAGAGTTCTAAATTCCCAGTGTTCCCAATTCATTCAATTAAACTCTAACAAGAACATCTAAGAAGAAGATTCATTAACTCATACATCAGCTAGCAGGCAATAACATCCACTACATTGGTTAAATTAACTGAAACCAATTCTCAGATAACACATTTAGCAGAAAACATTAAGGCAAGGAGAGCAGAAGCGTAGGGTGCCTAACAAGGGAAAATCCTATGCCAGATTTCTAATGCAAGCCAGAAGAACTGAAATGGAATGAAATAAAACACAGAGACATAAAAACATCACCGCAGCTTTAGATCAGGATCCAAATAAATGTGCTTGTCATATTAAGAGCAACACCAATCAGGTACAACATTTTCCAATAGCTTGAAATTCAGTTTTAAAACATACTCCTCAGCCTATCTTACAACTTTACACAGTAAGCATGCCTCAAGAGAAAGCTTGCAATTCTTAGATATCTCATCAACAACCTTACAATAATTTTCTCATGAGTTTTATAGCTGAAAGAGAGAAGAGGAGGTAGGTGACGAACTAAATGAAAAATTAAAACTTAGAAAAGAAATAAGGCCTGAAGCCCATTCTGTTTTAACTCCTATGCATTGATCTCTGGCATTCTTTGGGTGAACGAATGATCTTCGTGAGGCTTCATTAACTCCAGGTATGTCTCTGATGCATTCTGGTCTGCTGTACTCTGGAGTACCTTTGGTGAATAAACAAAAGGTAAATAAATGACTGAAAATTCCACCATACTTGTGAAACAAATGCTCTGATAGCTTGGGACTGTACTCAGGGCAGCACTTTCTTCAGGAACACGACATAGAATAAAAACAGTATGGGCACCCCATCCTTCCATGGAGAAAAACATTCTGCTGATGTAGAAAACCTGCTATTCATTAATTTCTATGTTCCGTATCCTCTGCGGGATCTATGATGTCTTCAAATAGGTACTTTTCTTGTAAAACACAGAGTTAAGGCTCAATGATCTTCATTTTCGTGCCTTGAACTCTCTGCCACTTCATTTATATCTCTGTCGGTGGAAACTTGCCACTGTATCAAAAATTTGTAATCATGGCGGCGTTTCACCTCTTGTACCCTACAAAAAACCCACAACTGTGTTAAGAAATCCATGCACAGAGGAGGTGGATGGTTACGGAGGACGGGGAAAATGGCAGCGCGGCGGTGGTGAAATGGTGGTTTTACATGAAATGATGGTGGAAAATTCTTTGAAATGGTGAAAACGGCGTATAATAGGGTTTTGGTGGAGAAACCCTTGACGACCGTTCAATTATAACCTGGAGGCGTAGATCAATGGCAGAGATCAATCCGTGGAATGGTCTATGAACATTGGGTGGGATAACATATGAAACATATGACTTTAATATAAAACCCAAAACTTTGGTTATGACGGAAATACGAAGAAATGCGGAGAAAAGCAGTGGAAGCGATTACATGTGGTGGGACCGGCGTGGCGGAGGGCGATTAGATCTGAGCCGTCAGATCGTTAGATCCAACGGACGGTCAGGATTAAGTCTGAGAATCGCAATCGCAATGGACGAGAGGGATGCACATTTATAATTTGCGATGCGATTGGAATGTGCGATGCGATTGGAAGGGAAAGCGATGACCGTTGGATCTACATGGGGATCGACGGTGGAGATGTGGATCGGGGGTTCGCAATCGAAGGGGACACAAAGGGGTGGCACCAAAAAACATCCGATTGCGATTGGGCAGAGACATGCGATAGCCGTTGGATCAGTGGGGAGATGGACGGCTAGGATCAGTTCGGAGCAATCGCAATCGGAGGGAAACAAGTGTGACACATTACGAACGTTCTGATTGCGATGGGGCGGGAAGTGCAATGACCGTCGGATCGCGGGTTAAATGGACGGTTGGGATCGGATCAGGAGATGGCGTGATCGAGAATCGGAGGGAGGGACTTGCAATCAATCGGAGGGGAAAGCGATCAACAGGGAGTGCGATTACGATCGGAAGAGAATTGCGATTGCGATGATCGGAAGGGAGCTGCGATCAATCACATCACAAACATTTGCGATGGGCCGATCGAGGGACTTAACATAAGCATTGCGATTACAAAGGTTTGCGATTAGCGCGGGCCGTTTGATCCCGATAACAGATCAACGGTGGATAACACATCATGGGACTTATAGAGTAGGTCAATCGCATCGGAGATTTTTCGGTGTAACAAAGGATTTTGCCCCTCCGATAACTTCCAATTGCGATTGGCACTTGAAGTCTAAGCGCTTGGTCTTAGCACTGGGTTATATGGGGAAAATTTTGTAAGGGGCTGGCGGGAAAGGGGCTAAGCCCTAACATAAGGTTAAAAAGTGGGTTTTTTAGCCCTTTAAATGGATTTTAAAGCCATAGGAGGGTAACGATAGGAGGACTAAGGGGAAATTTGGAAAAACAAAGGGCAAGGGTGGGATTTCATGGGGGTTTTGGGGAGATTTAGGAGAGTAAGGGGGGATTTAGGGGGAAAAAAGGGGACTTTGACAAAAGGGGAAAAGGGGTGAAATGAAGCATTCTGTAGAGGTAAAAGGGGCAGATAATGGCCTTTTTGGAGCATCATTCTTCATCAGTAAGGCTCATTGACATCATTACAACAGGGGGGAAAATAGTCAAAGGTAGGGAACATAAAAGGCTTCAAGGATGATGTGTTTTCAAGGGAAATGCATTTCTTGAAGGCTCATAAGACATTCTAGCCCCTTGCTTGCTTGTCAAGGAATTCATAAGGGGCTAACAGGGGCTCCACATGGGGATGGCTTCTTCTTGAAGGAGTCAAGAATTGTAAAGACCTGTGTAGGCCGATGCTCCGTCGCTAATACCTTTCTTTCTTTTGATTTTCACCGCCACAAACACATCACAGCACTTTCTCAACAATCTACCTACCCATCCTACAATCCTATCATTTTTTCTTCTAGGGTGCATTTGAACTAGAAGACCCTTTACATCCTTTATTTTTATAATAGAAAATAAACCTACTTTAAATCTACCCTTATTACTCCATGAGACCAGATTAGACTGTTGGTCTCATATGTTTCTCTACCTAATCTAATATCTGTTGGGATTAAACTGTCCAGCAGATTTCTTCTCTATATTCTACAACAGAAATTTAAAAACAGTCAAACTAGGATTAGACAGTCTAGTTTGTTGTAGATCCAAGGCATAAATACAATTGCACATGGACAGAAAATTGCTGAAAACTAAAAAAAAAACTATGAAGGCTTGGAATCTGAAATCTTGAAGCATCCTCCTTTCTTTTTGTGACTCAAGTTTTGAGTTTGTTAGAGTCACGTTCTTTTCTTCATTTCAGCTCCGGTTTTGGGCATGTTAGAGCTGATTCTTCTTTCTTCTTTGCTGGTCCAAATTTTGAGCATGTTAGGACCAGCTACTTTGCTTTCTTTGGCTCAGGTTTTGATCATATTAGAGCCAATATTTTGCACATCAGAGGTTCATGTTTTGAGCATGTCTGAACCTCTCCTTTTCCTCTGTTTTCTGAAACACTTTTCTCTTTTCTTGAAAACAAAAAATTGCAATGGTATGTATAATGGAAGTGGAAACTGGAAATTGAAAATCAACAGAAGTAGTGTTTGAGCATCCTGCCATTGACAGGACCCCCAAACAGCTCTGTACCATCTAATTCATATAGGAAGAAGACATTTGGACCCATAGTGGCCTGGATGATGTATGGACCTTGCCACAAACTGTTAAAATGGCCGTGCTTTCCTTTATCCTCTCTCCTTGAGTCCCACTTTAGAAATTTATCCCCAATTTTGAAATCAGCGACTTTGGTTCTCTTGTCAAACTTTGATAGCTCTGTTATGGACCTCTTCCCTTGTTTTCTGGAGATGAATTGTCTAGTTTATCCTTCTCACCATACTGTCTTTTTCTGTTTGAATCTCTTGGACCAGCTTAATCACTGGTAACCCAAGGCCGATAGGAAACACTGCTTCTGTCCCATAGACAAGTTGATATGGTGACATGCCAATGGAATTCTTTGTTGTAAGCCTGTCAGCCCACAAGGCATGCACTAACTTGTTATGCCATGAATTTTTGTTCTCTTCTAACAACTTTTTGATGATGGCCACCAGGCTCTTGTTTGATGATTCAGCTAAGCCATTACCTTGCGGGTAATAGGCAGTTGAATGACCAAGTGCTATTTGATACCTGTGACAAAAATTGACCATTTTCTTGGATCCAAAAGCAGCAGCATTATCGGTGATTATTTTCCTTGGGCAGCCAAACCGAGAGAGGATATCACCTTCTAGGAACCTAATGATGACTGCATCTGTGGCATTCCTAGTAGGTATGGCCTCTATCCACTTAGTGAAGTAGTTTTTGGCTGTTAAGATCCATTTGTGTTGTGTAGAAGAAGCTGGGTGAATCTCTCCTATGAAATCTAGGCCTCATTGTATAAAGGGACCTTCAACAGTGATGGGTTGTAGAGGTAAGGGGAGGAGTTGCCTTTTGCCTTCAAAAATATGGCATTTATGGCAGGAAATTATCATCTTATGGATGTTGTTGAAGAGCGTGGGCCAGTAGTAACCAGCTCTGAGTATTTTTTTTGCAGTGGCCTTCCAGCTCAGGTGGCCTCCACACTCTCCTGCATGGAATTCTTGCTTAATCCTCTCAGCTTCAGTTTCTGTCAAACATTTAAGAAATAGGCCATTTGGGTTTTTCCAATATAAGTTTTCATTCAGAACACAATAGCTTCTGGCTTTTAGTTTCAGGAATCTGGCCTTGGTCTTTGACAGTTCAGGTGGAGCATTGAGGTTGGTGAGCACATAAAGGATATCAAAGTACCAAGGGGAGTTCTGAAACTTCTCCTCAATAATGGGATCAGGCAGTCCTTCCTGCTCATCCAAGGCATTTACCATGTTAATTTCAAGGGCTTGCAGATTTGATTCAGCCATTAACTTAGCTAAGCCCTGACCTTTGATCAGTTTTGTGGGTTTTATCTCAAGGTCATATTCTAAAATCACAACAATCCATTTTCCCCTCTTCCCATCTGGGTCTTGGGACAGAATATCTTTGACTATTATGTTAGGCACATAAGATATGGTGTGGGAATGCAATATGTACACCCTAAATTCCTTTAAAGCCTTAACAAGAGTGTAGGCCTGTTTTTCCATTATGTTGTATTTCAAGGGTGCATCCCTCAGGGTTTTGCTAAAAAAGGCAATTGGTTGTTCCATTCCCTGTTCTGGGCTGATCAGAATAGGAGCTTGGGTGAGTGCAAGTTTTACTGATTCAAAATATTGTTTAGCTCCGACAGTCCATTTAACTCCTACACCTTTCTTCAACATGTTGGTCATACTCCTAAGGTGTTCAACTAGGTTGGGAATAAACCTCCTAAGGAAGTTAATCTTCCCAATGAAGGACTGTAATTATTTGATGTTTCTTGGGTGTGTCATCTGTAGTATTCCCTCAACTCTTTTTGGGTCTATCCTAATTCCCTTTTCAGATATAATGTGGCCAAGAATTTTTCCTTCTTGCAGCCCAAATACAGTCTTTTTGGGATTCAATGACAGACCAAACCTTCTACATTTTTCAAACACTTTCCTCAGATGTTTTAGGTGTTCTTCTTCAGTCTTAGAATAGACTGTTATGTCATCCAAGTAAATAACAATGAAGTGTCCTATCTCATCTGAAAAATCTATATCCATTTCTCTTTGGAAGGTTGCACCAGCGTTCATCGGTCCAAAGGGAATTTTTACGTACATAAAGGTGCCCCATGGAGTGGTAAAGGTTGTTTTGAGTTGATCTTCTGGGATAACTAGGACTTGGTTGTAGCCCGAGAAACCATCTAGCAGGGAGATTCTCTTGGAGCCTACTACTTTCTGAAGAATGTGTTCCATTTTTGGCAGAGGGTAGTTGTCTTTGAGTGAGGTTCTATTAAGATTTCTGAAGTCAATACATAATCTAATCTCCCCAGTTTTATTTCTCACAACCACTAAATTCGAAACCCAATCAGAGAACCTTATGGGAACTTTTATGCCTGCCTCGTACATCTTTTTAATCTCTTTTTCCATTGCAGGAAATTGTTTTGGGTTAATTCTGCGAAGTTTTTGCCTGAAGAGCTTCTGATTTTCCTTTAAAGGTATTTTGTGTTGTATAATGTTGGTGTCATAAGCCTTCAAGTCTTCGTAACTCCAAGAAAACACGTCGATAAATTCTTTGAATAGGTCAATGTATTTCTTTTTCATCTCTGTGGGTAAGGATTTTGCCAATTTAATCATTTTGGGTTTATCTTTTGTGCCTCTATTGCATTCTTCAACGTCAGAGTCCATGTGCTCTATGGTAGGATTTTTTGCCACATCATCGAAGTCAAACAGGTCCTCTAAAGGCGCCAGACCTCAAGGTATGTTCCTATCTTTGGCCTGCAACACCTCTACTTCTTCACTGTCTGCATTTTCACATTCTGTGGTTGAATTTCCAGTTTTTTCATTTAAAGCGTTTATTTCTACGTCGTGGGGTGGTTCTTCCTCATCTGAGGGTTCCTCACTTAGGCAGATATCAATGGACACAGAGTCTGAATCAGAAAACTGAAACTCATTCCTGCCTATTAGGAAATATTCAATTTGTTTGTCTCCCTCAAAAACCTGCCAGTATTTTTCGTTATCCGGCACTGCAGGTCTGAATCTGGTTTGTATTATGATTTGTTGGTCGCTTGGAGTCTTAGGGTATGAACTAGCTAGGCAAGCTAATCCATTTGCAATGGCGTTCTAATTTCTAGGAACAAACACCAATTCGTATTCAACAAAATTTTTCAATATATCCACAGCATCGTTCCTATATGCTCTCAACCTAGGGTGTTTGGCCATGTATTCACCGTTCACCTGTTTGATAACCAATTCAGAGTCTCCCTGCACGACTATTCTACGGGCTCCTATTTTCTTCAACAAATTTAAACCCAGGATAAGGGCCTCATACTCTGCAATATTATTGGTACATTTGAAATGCAGATTGCAGGCATGGCTCTCCGCGTAGTCACTTTCTGTGTTTTGTAGCCATACCCCAGCTCTGGCAGTTCTTCTTGTGCAGGACCCATAGAAACTCATCTCCCATAGGGGTTGACTCTCGGTTTTGTTATCATTTCTTTCCCCATGGCTGGGTTCACCGTTATGTTGTGCTATAGGGTCTGCACTAGGCTGTGGGCTGTTTAGTTCTTCGTGTGATGTATGAGTTTGTGAGGGATGACCAGCTAGCTGTTTACCTTATGTTTTTTGCTCACTCTAAGCTTTCGTTTTAGTGCACTGTCTAGGGTTCCCTTCTTCATTTTCCTCTAAATCCAGGGTGGCCATTATGCTTAAATCTATTATCTCAACTCCTCTGTTTGTATCTATGCTCTCTGGTGTTGGCTCTCCCAAGGATTCATCATTGCAGAAGATGAAAGAGTCCAGATCTGTGTGCACAGAATATAAAGGAGAATTCTCAGGTTTTTTGGGGCTACTAACCAGAAATTTCATTTGTGCCTCCCTGTACAGTCTTCTAAGTTGGCTAAAAACGAGGATTGTGGCATATGCCCCATCCATCTGCATTGTGCCTTGCAACTTGGCTCCCCAAGATCTAGATAGTAACATGCCATACTTAGGTGGCACATATGCCACCACAACATCCATGACCATACATTTAGCTGGGATTTGGGTCAAGCTCACACATAAATCTTTGATCATGCCAAGGCATTTTACCCTGCTAGAGTCGAATGAATATAGGTCTTTGTAAGGTCGGGTTATCTCCAGACCTAGCCATTCCATGACTACCTTAGGCATTAGGTTATGTGATGCTCCAGAATCATGCATTGCATTATGAAGAATCTTTTCATGAATGTTGAGACTGATATAAAAATGTGGAAGTACCCCCTCTTGAAACTTCCCTTCAATCTTGGGACCAAACAGAAGGGTTGGTTGATCATCACTCAGATTTACAGTGTCACTATTCTCACCTAAATTTAATGCTTTCAAAATTTGGCCCTTATATACATCCTGAGTGGCCAGCTCAGAGAGTGGGACAGAGATTTTAATTTTTGCAATCTCACTCTCCAAATTGAAAGCGGACTGACTCTTTGGAATGTTCAACTCTGTTTTGTTAGTCACTGCCTTAGTGGCTGAATCAGTGTGCTGATCCTCGTTATGTACAGTGTTTGTGACAGTTTTATCAGGAGCACTAACTGCAATGCTAGTGCTGCTAGTTGGTTTACCTTGTGTGTCAGTGTTTTGGTTGTCCTTTTCTTTGTTCTTTCCAGAACTCTCAGTTGTTGATTTGTTACTTTCAGCTGTTGCTTTAGAAGTTTTCTCAGGTATTTTCTTGATGTTGACCTCAGAAGATTTTGGTTTCGGAGTTTCTTGGCTCTTTTTTCTTCTAAGTTCATATTGTTCTCTGACCTGCATCATGGCATTTTCAAATCCTAACCTGTAATCCTCGGTTTCTAACCATTCCTTATCCCAATAAGATGGTGGGGAGTGATCTTCTTCTGTGTAACAGTTATGGATTGAATCCTCTATTTCAAACATGTTTATTGTGTTCCCTTCAGACTCTTCTATGATTCCCTCATCTTCATCTAAAAATTTCTCTTGGAATGGGGGAATAGCTTGCTGATCTGATTCTCTTTGTCTGTTGGGAGTAGCATTGTTTCTTCTAAAGTTTTGGTTCTGGTTATGGTTTTGATTTCTATTTTGGTTACTGACTGAGACCACCATTTTTTCCATCATTTGTTGTATCCTTTCCACATTTTTGGATAAACGGTCATAATTTGGATCAGATGTGGAAGCTACACTGTCATCTCTATATGTTACCCTTTTTTCAGCTCTCAACCTGGCTCTCTTCTCAATCAGATTAGCCTCTACACTCACTGCTCCTTTTTGCATGTCTTCCAACGTGTCGTAATCTCTCTCCCTAAGCTGGTAGGCCATGTCAGCATCAAAGCCTTCGGGGTATTTCGCTAGAGCCATACCTTGGGGAGGTTTCATGTGTGGAGGGAGAGCATTGTAAACACTGTTAAATATCGTTGTGTAATCATGGACACTCTCTCCTATGTTTCTTTTAAGGCTCATATATTCTTCTAGGAGTTGGCGAGGGTTTTCCTTGACCTCCCATTTGTTTATGAAAGCCTGATATAGAGATGGAAGATCATTAATGTTACTCGGAGGCAGGCCTTTAAACCATTTCTTCACATCACCCCCTAAGCTCCGGGAAAAGATTCTCATTTTTACTGTATCATCATCTATCTCCATGTAGTCAAAAGAATCTTCCATCCTATCTACATGGTGTTGGGCTGAGGTAGACTCTTTTGCAGTGAAGTGTGGGATCTTTGATTGATAATCATTGGGTAAGGGAACTAGAGGCTGGGGTAAAACCAGAGGTGCATACCAGGCTGCCATGATGATGGCTTTATGAGGTAAAGGGTTGACTTGGGCAGCTGGTATATGGATGACAGGGATATTATGACCAGCAGAAGACTGATGAGCAGATTTAGGGTGACTGAGCCCCAAGTTTTGAATGAAGTGAATATCAGGAGGTGTAGATGGAGGGGTTTCTCTGTCCCTAATGTGTTTACCACTTTGAGGTGGTGAATTAGGAAGCTCAAGGTCTGGCTGATCTAGAACACTGAATGACCTAGTTCTTGGCAAACTATTTTGAGTGCCTAGGTCAAAAAATGGGTCTGATAGAGCTGTAAAGTTTTCTGGTGTAGAGATAGCTCTATGGATGTGGCTGGAAATAGTTGATCGTTTATGTGTAGGAGATCCCTTGAGGATGCTCTCAGGGTTGTCAACTATTTCAGGTGGGTTTGGGTTAGGATAAGCTCTTGTATGGATGGTTCTTGAAGCCAGAATGTTGTTTCCTAACCAAAAATCTTAACCCTACTTGTTACTTCTACTGAGGCTGATGTTGTAATGGCTTTGGTCTCCTAGTGGAGTCTAATGTGAACCAAGATAATCAACAGGCCTACTGATGACCAGTGGAGTCTTTGAATCGTTAAGAATTATGGAGTCACCAGGTGGAGGGTTTTAGGATGTTTCTGGAGGGTACACTGTCCACCACAGTGCTTATGAGATGTCCCTTTTCAAGGATATCTCGAAAACATAGCAAAATCTAACCAGAGATTGACTGGGAGGGAATTTACCAGATATGTCACCTCTAAGAGTGTGAGATCTGGAGGCTACCTGGCCCTTTTCAGACTCTTTCTAAGAGTGTGGGAGAACACAAAAAATGATATAGAGGTTGATGTGTGAATGGGAGTGTTTAGTCTACCAACCTAACCAGAGATTGTAGGTTTCTGAGGTTCTTATGATGTAGTAAGATGGATGGTACTTAGATTATCCCCAGCAGAGTCACCATTATGTTGGGGTTCCCATGTTTTGGCTAGATTGGCAAGACAAAAAGATGAGACAACATGACCTCAGGATCTAGCCCTCCTGGGTCCAGAGAGGGATCTCTCTATGATATGTCAAAGGTATATGAATTTGAAGCTCAATGTTAAGATGTTAGGCTAGTTATAGGCACAAGGTTTGTTTGTTTGATTTGGTTGTTGGGAATCAGGAATGAAGGATTCAATATAAGACAAGGCAAGGCAAAGGAGATTTTAGGAAAAGAGAGATAAATTCAGGTATTATCTCAAGACCATTGGGCAAATGGAGTCAGGAAAGGGTTTACTTGCTGTTCAATATGCAGGCTTTCATTTGGGCTAGTCATCTAAAGCATTGGATCCTAAAATGATAGGTGGAGTGAAACAATCAGGAAAGAAAGTGAAAGAACGAGGGTAAACCAATTTCTGTCTATAGATCAGGTCAGAGGTCATTTAACTCCAGACCTACTTGGACATACTCTTAGGCAACTCTCAAAGAAAGGCAAGGAACAAACTGAGGGAACTTAGAAAGGTTTAACTAACTGAAAAGGATCCTAGTGAGACAGAGACAGAGTTCTAAACTCCCAGTGTTCCCAATTCATTCAATTAAACTCTAACAAGAACATCTAAGAAGAAGATTCATTAACTCATACATCAGCTAGCAGGCAATAACATCCACTACACTGGTTAAATTAACTGAAACCAATTCTCAGATAACACATTTAGTAGAAAGCATTAAGGCAAGGAGAGTAGAAGTGTAGGGTGCCTAACAAGGGAAAATCCTATGCCATATTTCTGATGCAAGCCAGAAGAACTGAAATGGAATGAAATAAAACACAGAGACAGAAAAACATCACCGCAGCTTTAGATCAGGATCCAAAGAAATGTGATTGTCATATTAAGAGAAACACCAATCAGGTACATCACTTGCCAATAGCTTGAAATTCAGTTTGAAAACATACTCCTCAGCCTATCTTACAACTTTACACAGTGAGCATGCCTCAAGAGAAAGCTTGCAATTCTCAGATATCTCATCAACAACCTTACAATAATTTTCTCATGAGTTTTATAGCTGAAAGAGAGCAGAGGAGGTAGGTGAAGAACTAAATGAAGAATTAAAACTTAGAAAAGAAATAAGACCTGAATCCCATTCTGTTTTAACTCCTATGCATTGATCTCTGGCATTCTTTGGGTGAACGAATGATCTTCGTGAGGCTTCATTAACTCCAGGTATGTCTCTGATGCATTCTGGTCTGCTGTACTCTGGAGTACCTTTGGTGAATAAACAAAAGGTAAATAAATGACTGAAAAGTCCACCATACTTGTGAAACAAATGCTCTGATAGCTTGGGACTGTACTCAGGGCGAAACTTTCTTCAGGAAAACGGAATAGACTAAAAACAGTATGGGAACCCCATCCTTCCATGGAGAAAAACATTTTGATGATGTAGAAAATCTTCTATTCATTAATTTCTGTGTTCCGTATCCTCTACGGGATCTAGGATGTCTTCAAACAGGTACTTTTCTTGTAAAACACAGAGTTAAGGCTCAAAGATCTTCATTTTCGTGCCTTTAACTCTATGCCGTTTCATTTATATCTTTGTCGGTGAAAACTTGCCACTGTATCAAACTGTGTAATCCTGGCAGCGTTTCACCTCCTGTATCCTGCAAAAAACCCACAACTGTGTTAAGAAACCCATGCACTAATGAGGTGGATGGTCACGGAGGACGGATAGAGTGGTAGCGCGGCGGTGGTGAAATGGTGTTCTTTGCTAAAACAATGGTGAATAATGCAATCTTATGGTATAAACAACGAATAATAAGGTTTGGTGGAGAACACACATGGACCGTTCGATCATGGTTCGGAGATGAAGATCAACGACGGAGATTAGTCCATGAAATGGTTTATGAACATTGGGTGGAATAACTATGAAACATAAGACTTTAGTGTAAAATCCGAAACTTTGGATATGAACGGAAATACAAAGAATTGCGATGAAATGCAGTGGAAGTGATCGTATGTGGTGGGACCGGCATGGTGGAGGGCGATTAGATTTGAGCCGTCAGATTGTTAGATCCAACGGATGGTCAGGATTAAGTTAGAGAATCGCAATCGCAATGGACGAGAGTGATGCACATTTATAATTTGTGATGCGATTGGAATGTACGATGCGATTGGAAGGGAAAATGATGACCATTGGATCTACATGGGGATCGACGGTGGAGATGTGGATCAGGGGTTCGCAATCGGAGAGGACACAAAGGGGCGGCACAAAAAAAATTTCGATTGCGATTGGGCGGAGACATGCGATAGCCATTGGATCAGCGGGGAGATGGACGACTAGGATTGGAGAAATCGCAATCGGAGGGAAAAAAGTGTGACACATTATGAATGTTCCGATTGCGATGGGGTGGGAAGTGCGATGACTGTCGGATCATGGGTTAAATGGACGGCCGGGATCGGATCGGGAGATGGCGTGATCGGGAATCGGAGGGAGGGACTTGCGATCAATTGGAGGGGAAAGCGATCGGCAGGGAGTGCGATCACGATCGGAAGGGAGTTGCGATTGCGATGATCGGAAGGGAGCTGCGATCAATCGCATCGCAAACATTTGCGATGGGCCGATCGGGGGACTTAACATAAGCATTTCGATTAGCGTGGGCCGTTCGATCCCGATAACAGATCAACGGTGGATAACACATCGCGGGACTTATAGAGCAGGGCAATCGCATCAGAGATTTTTCAGTGTAACAAAGGATTTTTCCCCTCCGAAAACTTCCGATTGCGATTGGCGCTTGAAGTATAAGCACTTGGTCTTAGCGCTGGGTTATATGGGGAAAAGTTTGGAAGGTGCTGGTGGGAAAGGGGCTAAGCCCTAACATAAGGTTAAAAAATGGGTTTTTAAGCCCTTTAAATGGATTTTAAAGCCATAGGAGGGTAACGATAGGAGGACTAAGGGGAAATTTGGCAAAACAAAGGGCAAGGGTGGGATTTCATGGGGATTTTGGGGAGATTTAGGAGAGTAAGGGGGGATTTAGGGGGAACAAAGGGGTGAAATGAAGCATTTTGTAGAGGTACAAGGGGAAGATAATGGCCTTTTTCGAGCATCATTCTTCATCAGTAAGGCTCATTGACATCAGTACAGCCGGGGAGAAAACAATCAAAGGCAGGGAACATAAAAAGGCTTCAAGGATGATGTGTTTTCAAGGGAAATGCATTCCTTGAAGGCTCATAAGACATTCTAGCCCCTTGCTTTCTTGTCAAGGAATTCATAAGGGGATAACGGCCACATCTGAGGCAAATTGATTCCTCCCAGCTACCACAGTGCCACCTGTGCCTTAAAATCATTCAAACAGAGGCCGAATTTATGGTTCAAAATCAGATATTTGCCTCAAACGCAGCCAGAGAGTTGATTCTGCCGAAGAACTTAATGCAAAAAATATCGGCAGAGTTATTACATCCTAAAGAGAGCCTTAAAAGTCAACAAAAGCTCCCACCGAGCTTAAAACTTAAATGTAAATCCATTAATACAGTGAGAATATCTGTACGCTTCTCCATCCAACCCCTCAAAGGCCGAGAAGCCATTAAGTCTGTATTAATTATCTTGGGAGATATTTTATCAAATCTCACCTCCTCATTCTTCTATAAATACTTCTGTATAAGATGAGAAATTGTTGGTTGAGTTGATTGCTGAACTGAAACATTGGACCTGAAGACTGTAACTGGTTTGACATCAATAACAAGCTGTTTCTTGGGATCCTGGTCTATGTCAGTGGTGAAGTGCCTCTTTCTTTGCTATTTGTTTTCCCTTTTCATGTATGCCATATTTTTCACTATTATCTGATAAAGAACAACAATTATAGAGTTAGGATTTACTGTTTACAGTACCCTTCTCTGACTGATAAGCTTTATCTCAATGTTTTCCTCTAAATTGTTTATTTAAGAATGATTCAATACAGTTTAAGCGGTTAGGAATGCTGGCATTCCCTCGTCCTACTGTTTGCTTTAAATATTATTCTTTAATGTGATTTCCATTGTTTTCTTATTAAAATAGGACTAGAAAAGTGATGGTGAGCCCTATTTTCTAGCTTCTTGCTCCAAAGGTAGATTCTGAAATTTTCCCTAAGTGTTTGCTCAAAGAAGACTAGGTTTAAAAGTACCTTATCTGATCTTAAGTTGCATTTTGTTTCCCTTATGTGTTTTCATACTTTCTAAAGGTAATTATGCGGATTAATGGATTGTTTTTCAATTAAGCCGCTTCAATACAAACTTGCCCAAGAAGTATATGGTTAGCCCTGACCTTGGATGGTTTTAAATAATTACTTAAGAGGCTTTTCTTGTTTGGACTGACTATAAATCTTTGTTGAAATTATTATTAGTTTCCACCCCTCCAACACTTTATTTTTTCCATTCCATCATTTTAATCTCAATAATATTGTCATATATATGACTTGCCCCTTGGATCACTCTTGATGTTTTTGCTCAATTAAAGCCCTGTTATGACTCCATCGCCCAATGGACTAAAAACCAACGTTATATCTATCTTTTTCAGCCAAAGCTTGTTCTGATTTCTTGCAACTTCTCACCTTTGAAACTCTTTGCATTTTGGACTTTCCACCTCAAATAATAATCATGCTCAACCATCCAAAAACAAAACAAAACCCTCGGCCTTCATAACTAGCCTAATATCATTAACAAAACTTCAAAAACAAATCCATATTTGCATTTATTGGAGAGATCCCTCTCTGGATTCAGGAGGGCTAGATCCTAGAATCTCAAAGTGGTTGAAACGATATTTCTCCCTACAATCAGACTTTGCCAATCTTGCTGATTACAAGGAACTAACATTTCTGGTGACTCCACTGGGGACTGAACCCAAAATCATTTTCATTTTAAGGTAACCATAGGATATCAGAGATTTTCTTCAAAGAACATTTGATATATTAACCAACTGAGCCACCAGCAACTAACATTTCTGGCGACTCCACTGGGGACCACCGAAGTTGAATTTTCGTCTTAGGTTCCCTTAAAAACATCATAAAACCTTGTGAGTAAAAAGCAACCTTTTCAAGCACTACCAAATACATGGTAATCACAATAAAACTTGTTTGAATCAGTGACAAACTAGGTAAAACCTAGGATTCTCATAAGACTTTATCTAAACCTTGAAATATTAGCTAGCTTAGTCATAAGAGTAGAATGGCTTTGTCTCATAACCGTAGCTAAGTTCTGAAACAGAGTTAGGACACTCTTAGAAACCACACAACTAAAAAATAACTCAGAAAACACCAAAATTATTTCAGATTGGAATTCAATAAACATGGTGGTGGACCATAACACCTTTTACCTCCTTAGGAGCTAAGAACTTCCACTTGGCGACTCCACAATCCTGAACAGGCCTTAAGACTCCACTGGGAAGAACCCTTATCATTATAATATCTTTCAAACTCAGTTAGAGGATTATAGGATTAAAATTTGTGTAAACAGATTAGTTGACCTTTTAAAGACTGTCATATATAGTTGAACTCCTCTTGTTTAAGTTGGGTCTGAAAAACACAGCATTGTGGCTCCTAGAAAGATTCATACTAGATCCTATCCTGACCCTAATCCACCTGAGATAGTTGATAACCCAGAAAGCATCCTTAGGAAGTCTCCTAAGATAAAATTATCAATTGTTTTTAGGTCACCCTTGAGATCTAATTCACTTTCTGAAAATCTTTCAGCTCTACAAAAATCACAAGTTGACTTAGTAAATCCCTTTAGAACTAGGTCTCTTTATGATTTAGATCAGTTAGATTCTGAGTCTTCAATTTCATCTCCAGAAACAAGTGAACATCCTGGTAGTAGAGAAACAACACCTCCTGATTTACATTTCCTTCATAACTTAGGTGTCTCTCATCCAAGATCAGCTCAGCAATCTACTCCTGGTCCATCCACTTTTTCTCACCTTACATCCACTATTGAAACCACTCCATTTCAGCCCACTTTTTCTCTTGTTAATCCACCTCTTGTAAATCCACCTCCACCCCCTGCTATGGCTACATGGTATGCTCCCTTAGTCCTTCCTGTACCATTAGTCAATCTTCCACAGGACTATCGGTCCAAAATTCCATTGTATGATGCTAGTAATGCTACTAATGCATCACAACACATGGATAAGATGAATGACTACTTTGACAGAAATGAAATTGATGATGATTATTTCAAGCTTAGATTATTTGCTCAATGTCTGGGGGGAGAAGTAAGAAAATGGTTTAAAGGCTTAACCCCCCATAGTATCAATTATCTCCAAGCTTTCCATCAGACATTCTTAAAAAAATGGGAAGTAAAGAAGAATCCTCTCCAAGTCCTTTCTGACTACAAGAACCTCCATAGAAACACTGGGGAAAGCGTGAAAGCTTATTGCACTAGATTTAACAGTGTGTATAATTCCCTTTCCCTAGATATAAAACCTCCACAAGGCTCAGCTTTAAACAAGTTTCTTGAAGGGTTTGACCCCGAAATGGCCTATCAGCTGAGAAAGAGAGATTCTGCAACTCTTGAAGAGATGCAAAAAGGAGCTCTTGTTGTGGAAGTCAACTTGATAGAGAAGAGAGCAAGAATGAAAAAGGAGAAGAGAGTGTCTTTTAGAGAGGAAAACACACCTTCTACTTCCAACTCAAAGATGGAGAGAATGATGGAAGAAATGATGAAAGAGATGAGCATAATTAAGAGAGCACAAGCAAGCCAAAACCAAACTGCTCCTCAAAATAGAAACCAGAACCAAAATCAGAATTTTAGAAAGAACCAACCTCCAAATAGACCTAGGGAAGATGATCAACAGATCACTCCTCCCCTTCGTCAAAAATATGTGAGTGAGGTTGAGGAAATAGATGAGATAATAGAGGAAGATGGTATCAACATGTTCGGGATAGATGATGATGACTTTGAAGTCCATTATGATAGAAAAAAAGGTCTTTACACACCTTATGATGACATAAGAGATGATGCTGAAAATTATTATCAAGACATGGAAAATGTCATCATACAGTATCAAAGAGAATATGACCTTAGAAGCAAAACCAGTCAACAAACTCCCAACACCAAAACCTCTGACAAACCTTCACAAAACAACACTAAAACCAAGCCTAAAATTGTCAAACAAAAGGACAAAATAGTGGCTATAAATTATGATAATGGTAAACAGAAAGGCACTCAAAATAATGAAAAAAAGAGTGCAGACATTAGTAGTACTAACATCTCAGCTAGTACTCCTATTAAAACCATTTTGTCAAATGTAAATAGGATAAATCAGCAAGTTGATATTGCTGATAGAGTGACAGCTAATAAGGCTGAGACCAGTACTTTAAAGAGTCAAATTCCTTTCAGCCTGGAGCAAGAAATTTCAAAGATAAAAATCTCTATTCCTTTGACTGAGTTAGTTTCCCAACATGTATATAGGACCCAAATTTTGAAGGCTTTAAATATAGAGGAAAATGAGGATACAGTCAATCTTAATGATGACCAGCCCGAGCTTATTTTTGGTCCAAAGATTGAAGGTAGTTATCAAGAGGGACCTGTTCCTCCCTTTTATGTGAGTTTAAATGTTCATGAAAAGATTTTTCACAACGCTATGCATGACTCAGGAGCTTCTCATAATTTAATGCCAAAGGCCGTAATGGAGAGCCTGGGTCTAGAAATCACCAGACCTTACAAATATCTTTACTCCTTTGACTCAAGCAGAGTAAAATGTTTAGGATTAATCAAAGACCTCTGTGTTAACTTAGCCCAGATTCCAGCCAAATGCTTAGTAATGGATATTGTTGTGGCTGATGTTCCCCCAAAATATGGAATGCTATTATCTAGGTCTTGGGGGGCTAAGTTACAAGCGACTATGCAAATGTACATGACCTATGCGACTATCCCTGTTTTCAATCAGAATCGAAGACTTTACAGGGAGTCTCATATGCAATACACAATTACAAGTCAAGACAGACCGCAAAACTCCCCTTTATACTCTGTAAACACAGGCCTTGATTCATTTATCCTTTTTAATGAAGAAACATTGGATGAAAAAGTAACTTTAACAGAGTTAATGGCCGATAGAGAGGAGGAGGTAAACACCACAGAACTGTCAAAACAGTTTGTTGAACCATTAAACAACAGCAAACCAAATATGTGTCTTGAACTACAAGTCATTCCTCCTTTGCTTTTAAACCTTGACACTCAAGAAAACGTTCCTCCACTTAATGAAAAACTTGAAGAGTAAAAAAAAAATCAATTAAGTGCCGCTAATCATGAACAATTAGAAAGCACAGTAATTGAAGAGGACGGTAACCAAACAGACGAAACTGAAAACAGTCCTCTATGGAGTATGTATTTTGATAGGTCATGCACTAGAACTAACGTTGGTGCAGGTGTTTGGATTTGCAACACTAAAAACAGCCACACAGAATGTGTTTCCTGTAAATTAAACTTTTAGTGTTCAAACAATATAGCCAAATACGAATCCCTACTTTTGGGCTTACATTTCTTGAAAAAGTCAGGAGCCAAAAGAATCAATGTACATGGTGATTCAGAGTTATTCATTAGGCAAGTCAATGGGGAGTATAGCACAAATCATCCCAGACTTAAGGCCTACTGAAACGATGTCATGGACCTTTTAAAAACATTTGAGGAGTCCAAACTGATTTTTGTCCCAAGAAAACGAAATATTGTGGCCCACAATTTAGCCTTTGCAGCTAGGACATGTTTAACGCCATATGAAACCAAAGACTGCACAACTCAGATAAAATTTAGACCAGTCGTGCTTGATAATGAAAAGTATTGGCAGGTGTTCGACGAAGACAAACAAATAGAAGCCTTCATGCAATTCAGAAATGAATTCGAAATAAACAGTTTGGACTTAGATTATGATACAAAATGCAGTGAAGAAAATTTTCTTGGTGAAGAAGAGCTATCTCCTAAGCTTGTCAATATTAATCTTCTTTCTAACAAACTTGAAAACAAAACAGAGCTGAATGCAGAGTTAGAAACAGAGGAGTTAGAAACTCTGCACTCCAGAGATGAAAGTTTGCCAAGCGGTCTGGCACCTTTGGAAGAGTTGTTTGATTTTAACGATGTGGCCAGGAAGCCAAAACTGGAACCTGTAGACACTGAAGTAGAGGAGTGCAATATAGGCAGTGAAAAAAAACCAAAAATGATTAAACTGTCTAAAACTTTACCAGCTCATATTAAACTCAAATACATAGAGCTGTTTAAATAAGTTTCTGATGTTTTTGCATGGAGTTACAAAGATCTTAAATCCTATAACAATGAAATAATACAGCACAAAATTCCCCTCAAAGAAAACCAAAAACCATTCAAACAGAAACTGCGCAGAATAAACCTTGTTCAGTTGCCTTTGGTTCAGAAGGAGATCATGAAAATGTACGATGCTAGTATTATTGTCCCTATTAGATATTCTAAGTGGATGTCTAATCTGGTGTCAATTAGGAAGAAAACTAGAGAGATCAGGCTTTGTATAGACTTTAGAGACTCAAACAAAGCTTCACTGAAGGACAAATACCCTTTACCTAAGATGGATCATATTTTGCAAAGGGTGGTAGGGTCTAGAAGAATTTATTTGCTTGATGGCTACTCGGGGTACAATCAGATCTTAGTTCACCCTGCTGATCAATTAAAGACAGCCTTTACTACACCATGGGGCACTTTCATGTATGTGTTGGAAATATGTTTCAATGTGTTGTCCTTGATGGCAACCTACTTGATGAAGTTGATGGCAACCTACTTGAAAATATGATGTATCTACAGAGCATCTTAGAAGCAGTAGAGAAATAAATTTCAGTAAGTGCCAGAGAAATGATAAATATGATATGTCACAAAGCATACGCGGCTTTGTAAAGGCGAAGTAGCGTATGTACGCGGAAAAGTACGTACCAAGTAGCGTATGCCTATTTGCGCTCTAAATTTATAAAACCAGGGGACATTACCATGGTATTGGCCCACAGTATTGAGCGTTGGATTATCTATTTGATCCCGTCCAGGAATACCATCGGAAGTTGTGTGGTTTTGACTCATGGTATTGATAAAGGCTAAACCTATATAAGGAGAAGAGAATAATAGTGCAAGGTGTGCATATGTCTGGGTTTT